>CM067064.1:27018780-27338780 GCA_033980235.1 Diadema setosum
CGAATGCTAAAGGGCGCAGAATTGAAAAGCAATTAACTGTCAGAAGGATTACATTTTTTAACTGAAAGAGTGACAAATCTTGTAAAAGATTAGCTAGAACCGATAGCTCTGTAGTCATGGTAGTCAGCTAGTGTTAGATAAGAATCAAAGGGATTGTACTATAATTTCGATCTTCTCTAATGAGAACATTAAGTTACGTGAAAGGAGTGGAAATCTTTCGAACAAATTACAGTACATAAGTAACGTGATAATGCAGCACATATAAGCTTTACTTGGAACTTGATATTTAACCTGCGATTTGCTTCATGACTCTAAACTTGAAATCACAATACGTACATATACATGTGTATATATATATATATATATATATATATATATGAGATAATGATAACACATATTTCGCATCAAATACGCATTTGCCAATGAAATAACGCAAGAACAAGAAAAACACAAAACCAGTTGTGAATGTGTTGCCTTATCCGATGTGACATCTGACTCCATTGATAGCCATCGGGAATTCGATATAGAATTTCATAAGTCGATGGCAGATTTTGTCGCTGATATCACATTCTAATAGCGTATCATTAGGATGACCTAGTTCACTCATATCACAGTGGAATGCATTAGTTTTATGTATGCTTTCATTCATCAATACTCCCTGTTAATGTATTATTGTCAACGATATATTCCTTATCTGTACATATGAAGCCTAGTTGGGGAAATCTCAAGAGGATGAAAGCTATAAACTTACGAAGCATGTTGCTACCGCCCACGCCGCGGTTTATCATGCTGTGTTGTCATAACCGCGTTATGAATATACATAACTTTATATGAAAGATAATTATCCCAGCTTACATGCCACAGGACATTATTCCGAGAGTGTGTTTCCGTTCACCATAAACTTTCCATCTTGTTAACTAATATTAATTGGATATGAAAGCAGTATTACCAATAATGTATCATCACAATCTCTTGGAGTCTGATGGTTGTGAGAAAAGAAACTGAAAATGTCAATAGCATTGCATCCAAACAGGCTATTCCCCCCTGGAGCGCTCACTGCCAGTTTGGTAAAATTATGCGACTCTTCCGCATATCGAGGGTGGAAACACGTTTAAGAAGGCTCTGATAAGCGGCAAATATTTTTGTAAAGTAAGATCATCTGTCGGTTGAAAAGCGTTGTCATGTTATTTCTCACACATATTCCGATGTGTTCTAGATATGACAATATTGACATGGCTAATCTGGGATTAACACGCTAAATATGGCGGCTGTCGCCGGAACATCAGTTAGTCTTGACACGAAATTGTCAGGGCTTTTGGTGTGCTCGTAGCCACTTTGTGATTCAGCTGTCGAAGTGCGCAGAATGGAATGGGTGTTTTACTTTGCTTTACAACTTTGCTGTTAGAATGGTAGAGTCTGTACTTCGGGTAGAATCTGAAAGAGCAGCCGAACATTCGTTTTCTCGATCGTGTCAAAGATTAATCAACTTACCAATACATTTGGCAATGGTTTTCTAGCGATTCTTTGACATTGCCTTTCAATCGTGTACGGTAAAGAGATCCGTTGTAATGTCGAATTGTAACCATATCCAACTCGGAGTGGGTGGAAAAGTGGAAGCAGATCTTCAATAAAGATTCTCCTCCCATCGTGCTCTTTGTTGCACCTGTTCTGTTCACTTTACTCAAGTTTTCCTGAGGCTTTCCTGATCAATCGACTGTATCAATTACATGTCCCATCACTCTAATAACTGAAATAAACAGCGCTGCTAATAGGCAAACAATCAGAATACATCATGAGATATGGTAGTCCTCTCGTGGAGACGTCAACCCGCATCTAATAGGAACCCGCATGCATCCTTTAGAAACCGGTCGCAACTGCGCGTAGCTAAATTGATTTAGCCCATTAAAAAAATGCAATATACACGTTCAATTGTAGCGACTTGTGTTCAAACATTCCCCACTTTTTTTTGAGAGAGAGAGAGAGATGAAATCAGCATTCGGGTTGACATAGTCTCTTTCTCTTTTTGACTACGAGTTTATGGAAGTAATATATGTTGTCATGACCGTATGTGATGTTTGTACTTGAAAGGACCAATTTGATTTGTGTTCAGACCTACAAATTATACAACCTTTTCACGCGTCGACATTGAAAAGTTCTTGATGTATGGCTAGAGGGCATGTGATAACATTACATCTGGAAAACATGAGGTGGGATGATGAAGGAATTGCTGCTACTAGTTTTCTGATTTTCAAAATGAACCTTTTCTATTATAGGAAAAAATCTATCTCGAAATGTCAATTCCTCTTTTTTCTCTTTTCTCTGCCTTATCTCTCGTCTTTTCGTCTTCTTGTATTGGCTTGATCTGCATTGTTTTGTTTTATTTCGTTTCTTACCCTCCCTTTGAGTTTTGTATTTCTCTGACGTCATTGTGGAAGACGGGTAGAGCTCAAATAATGATTCCCTGTCGTGGCAAATAATTCAAATGGAAAAACGCGCTAAAAATCTCTTCCCAAACACAGGCTCTCCGCCTCCTGTCGTGTCCTAAATCCCTCAGTAATGTGAGTGGTCCAGTTCAAACAGAGTAAAAGACATTAATCTTGAACTTTAATCAGTCATTCCTCCGACTGTTCGTAAACAGCCGATGACAGGTTAACCCACTTCAGCCGCTCACAGTTCACTCGTCGGATAGAAGACAAGACGGCTGATGTCGGCTTCGACTTCGTGATGGGATTAGCGGGAGAAGACATTTCATCTTGTGCTTCATAGACTCGGGATAACATACCAACGAAGTCGTCGAGTCTGATTGTCACAAGAGACAATAGGCTTAGCGCAGTTAACATGAGTGTACATCACTTTAAGTGATACATGTATACACTACCACCCTTGTCGTTGAGAGAGTTCACTATCAAAGTGATGTCGTGAACTTAGTCGGTCTTCATTCTTCAAAGTAAACACAGAAGAGAAAGAAAAAAAAAATCACTTGAAATTTCGCCTCCGGCATTTCCTCTCTTTCAGAGAAAAACAGACCGAGAAAATGTAAACGAATCCAATCCAAGCAGACATGTAAATCATTTCCTTAATTCTTTGACATTTCCCATACTGGTAATCGTATTTCATGGAATAGTGCATAAAAGATACAAAAGCAAAACGACAATGAGACTTTCGCTGCTTGCCTAGGAATGCTGACACCTGCATTTTTACACCAATATTCCTTCAATAACTTTTTAGAATTAATTAGATAAATAGATAAATATTTAAATGAATGAATGAATACATAAATATATAAATATCTAAATTTGAATAAATCATTTCATTTTGTACTACTTCGTTCTTTCTTTAGAGCCCTATTGATTAAACATATATATTGTGTACATGTAGGTGTGCAGTCTAGAAAGATTTAAGCAAAATATATGCTTCCAGTGTTTCACTAAATCATGTTCAGTCACTGCAACGAAAAATGTCAAGTAAGATGAGTAACGATGTCATGAATGAATATAAATAATCACCACGGAACAACAAGTAGATGTAAGATTGACCGTTAACACAGATAACCAATGCTAGTCAGAGATGTAAGGACTTCCAGACACTGGTCTTCGATCTGTCTGTACCACGTTGTTGCCAAGGGGATTCCTTATCAAACTGTGCATGACGGGGTGAGTGGGTGTGTGTCGTCAGCTGCTTACTGACGTCCGTGTGACCGCGGTGTCCCCAGAAGGAGGGTGCATGACCCACAACAAAATAATATTATACCGTATACAAGACACTCTGCGGAGCGCTCAGTTTGACAACTCTTCAAGTATGTCGTAACTCTCGCAGCATCATGTGTATATAGGATGCAACGGATTAAAATCATCTCATCTTATTTTTCAGAATGGTGAAATTAGTACGTGTTTTGTAAATGACGAAATTTTATTTTCTTACACGATGTCTCCCTGTTGCCGCATTTATTTTCTCATTCTCTGGTGTAAAAATGATAAGCTTATAAAAAGAAAATAAACACACCTAGATCAATAGGTTTGTCAAGAACAAGTAGACCTCCTCATCCTATATACGAGGAATTCACATTCGCAAAAGCCTAGGACGTAATCTCATTTATTTCGTTTAATGCATATAATTTCTACCACATTCGATAAGACGTCGAAAACGAGTTCTCCGAAAAAACAAAATCAAACCCAAAACATGCCCATCATGAATAATTATGCTTCCTTAAGTTTTCACCACATCTAATTGGTCCCATGGAATTCTTTTATATGATGACGTCGGAGCAAAAAGCGTTCTTTTGACAGTTGATGGTTGGCTCCTGTAGGCGAGATACATGATGATAGTTAATGCATCATTCTACTTCGGAGTGAACTGCGGTTTGACAGGCGATTAATCTGTCAACTGTCGTACGAATGCAGTCATTCCGTGGTGAGTATGATCTAATTTTTGGGCATCCCATAAACTTTATCTCTAAAACAATATTTCTTCTTCTTTTTCTTCTTCTTTTTCTTCTTCTTCTTCTTCTTCTTCTTCTTCTTCTTCTTATCATTATTATTATTATTATTAATTTATTTACTTATTTATTCAACCAGGTAAGGATTACAAGATAATATTTGGAGGATTTTGGAATGAATTTTTCTCCATGAGTTCTTCTCAATGGATTCCTGATATATATCGTCGAAAATATTTTAGTAGAATTGGGTTTGCTTAGCTAATTATATATTTATATAGGATAGATCATTTATTCTTTTGGTGGCATTATAAGAACCAACGTCATCGGAAGTAGCAACACATGCAGCTTATCATATCGTTCAATAACATCATGACAGATTTGTGCAAATACCTATCCTTTGTTCTTCATCTCTGCTAGCCCTGCTGGAAAGAACACACTGTCTCACAGTGTGAGAAACACAGTGTGAGAAACACAGTGTGAAATCTCTCACACTGTGAAATTCGAGCTTTTTAACAGTGCGAACACAATGTGAGTCATCAATTCACGGTGTGAAACAAAGAATTACAATGTGAACACTCTGTGAAAACCACACCACAGTGTGAATTCATCTCTATACTGTAAAATCCGAGCGTTTTCACATAGTCGACTATGTGAACACAGTGTGAACACACTGTGGGACACTGTTCTTTCCAGTAATAGGTAGAATTGTGTCCGAGCGTTGCAATATGCGTCAGTATTTGATTCATAATATAGAAATGTGTTATTTCACTGTGTGTGTTTAAATGGTGGGATGTGTATGTGTGAAGAGTTTGCGATATGTCACCATCCGTGTGAGAGCCCTGAGAAGTACAGCCTCTAGTACTCATTTGAAGGGATGGTATAGTTCTGGTTGGGATGGAGATTCAGGTTTTAACTTCATGCGAAACAATTAGAAACCATTTATTTGAAATATTAAAAAAGCATTTGATTCCAAGAGGAAGTTTGTTTGATGAAAATCGATTTTGAAATGGCCGAGATATCCAAAAACAAATTAAATGAAATATTAAAAAGTATTTGATTCAAAGAGGAAGTTTATTTGATGAAAATTGATTTTGAAATGGCCGAGATATCCAAAAAGAAAGTGATCCTAGCAAAAGGCGGATCCCACCTTTTATTAGGACCACTTTGTTTTACGTTGTTTTTTATTATCTCAGCCATTTCGATACCAATTTTCATCAAAGAAACTTTGAATTCCTCTTAGATTATTGTATGCTCTTTCATATTTCATATAAGTGGTTTCCATATATCTTGCAAAAAGTTAAAACATGAATCCCCATCTTAACCAAAAACTATATCAGCCCCTTTAAAATCATCTGTGGTTGAAACTAGCGGAGTGAAATTGATCATCGATGAATGCAATCGTAACCCACTCGGGAATCGCAAATCGTGGCGGAAACTCGGCAGTCTAGTGGATACGACGCCTGTCTAGTGATCAGGAGACTGTTGGTTCGAGTTCAACCAGAGTATGTATGCCATTGTTGTTGGTTTTTTTTTTTCTTTAATGATGGTTACTACTAAATAAATAAGTAATTGACGCTTATTTACGTCGCTGAAGGACAATATTATATGTGTCAATCAGGTGAAATAAAACAACTCGACGTAAGAATTCCTTAATTTTAAGAAATGGAAAGTTGTTACGGTATATTTGTAGAAAAATTGGTAGGCGATTAATCATCTCATTTCGAGTACCTTGATTTTGACATTGGTGAATATGAATTATCATCTGATATTTAGGATACGTATAATATAGAGCTAACTACAAAGCTGGATTGGTCAAAATTGGCATATCATATGTCTCAAGCAACGCCCATAATTTAGCTTTTTTTTTTCGGTGGGAGAGGCAGGGATTATAATAGCAAGTGTCAAATTCCGAAAAACTGGATGGCATTTTTCATTTTGTGCTCAAACTAGAGAACTTATATATAGTTAAGGTTGTTTGAATGTGTTAAATTTGAGATTAAAAAAAAAAAGCTAGTTTAGGTGATTTTCTGTGAACATTCTTATGTGAATCATGATCTTATTCACTCGTGGTAACGTCTTAGTGTAAGCAGTGGTTTACCGTAAACCCCGCCATTTCATTACCCCCCGGCATTGACAGGTACTCAGTTATACACGTTGATCACTGCAGACATTTGTCGCAAGAAACAAGAAGCAAAGTCAGCTCTGACAGTAATTTGCTCAAATGTAAAGGCACTGGCAGGAAACAATAATAACAATAGACTTTGTGTGCCCACGACCAGTGCTCTCATTAGTTGGAGTTGGGCAATTGTCACTTCGGATTTGATGACAGTCCATCTAGGACGTGCGCGCTTTCGCGGCGCCTTCCACACGGTTTAAATGTTCTCTTTTTCGAGTAAGATAATAGTGTCTCGCTCCCGTCGCAGCAATAATTTCCACAGCTGTGATTCGCTCTCCCGAGCAGCCGCTAACGAAAACACTTGCACTAAGAGCGGGGGAAAATGTGAGCTGTATTTTCGACACTGAGTGGCCCCCAGTTAAAGGTATGTGAGCAGTGATGACGTGATGGCTTTTCTCCAATCGATGCAAGTGTGAGGCTTGCCAATCCCTGAAAAAGAGGAAATAATGTTCGAAGGTAATAGGTGCCTTGGGTGTTTCGTTGCTAATGTGACGGTCTGATGTGAAGATGGTTCAGCGGTGATTGACAGCGTGCGTATCAGCGAGATATCTTGAAGAAGTGACAAACTTTCGTTAAAAAAAACACCTGTTTTTTGACAATGGGGAATAATTGCTGCCAAACAAAACGATCTCATCTCATCAGACAAATGGATGATTTCTCCCGCGTATGATATATCTCTTCATCTGAAGTTCGTGCCTTCAATTTTCTTCTTCTTCTTCTTCTGATTAAGTCTGCCTCCTTCAATAGGCTGAAGATTGTTGCAGACTGTGTTATTTACAGAATAATACAGTTTATTTACAGATATTTACAAGCACATAACAAATTTGAAGAAAATGACTAGCCACTGTGATCAACCGTTAGTCGGTTACGGAATGATCCCACAGATGGCGCTGAAACAATTTCCAACGACAGGGAATACCATCTCCATCTTCCAGTTCTTGGAAAGAACGAATGACGATGCGATTCAGTTCTCGAGTATGGTGCCTGATAGGAATGTGGTTGCGTGGATCTCGTCAACTGAGTAACCTGTTTGATACTAAAGTCCTGTGCTGAAAGATAGAGATTATTGTGTATTTTGTACATCATGATTAGCCTGTCATTTTCTCTGCGCTGTTCCAGAGTGGTCCAATCAAGTTCTTACAGCATTTTGGTGACACTTGAGGTGTTATGGTAACGATTCAAAGTGAATCTCGCAGCTCTTCTCTGGACCATTTCCACTTTGTGGATGAGGTTCTTGGAAGGTGGGTCCCATACTGTGGAAGCATACTCTACACTTGGCCGAACCAACGTTCTGTAAGCTGGGGCTTTAACATCAGAAGATTTTATGCAAAGATTGCGTCTTAGAAATGCAAGGACGTTATTGGCTTTATTGACAGTATTATTGATGTGTTGGGTCCACTTCAAATCAGAAGTGATGGTTACACCCAAGTACTTCGCGGATTCAACAGATTGAAGAGGGACGTTATTTAGATAATTATAATCTTTGCGACCATCAAACTTTCCTTTCTATAACTCACAGATATGAATCATTCGTCTGCGATACCTCGATCTGATTTTTGCTGTTGTTGTTGTTGTCGGTGGTGGTGTGTCTTCAATAGTCTCGTGATAGTTTCGTGCACCTTGGCGTCTCAGATGAGACGAGTCCTACAGGTCACTCATTTTGCGATCATACGACTATAATCAGTGACGTCGACCAAACGCATCACCGCCGGAGATCGTAGAAAGAGTGATACCCATCGGCAGTCTTTCGCTTCCGGATGCATCCCTATCCCCATCTCCCTCCCACCCCCTCTATATCTACAATATCTCTTTCTCTCTCTCCTTAAAATTGACATACACGCACATACACTCACACTGCCACCTCTTCTCCTTCCCTCCCCCTCTCTCACTATCCCCCACCCCCCCCCCCCCCTCCCTGTCTCTCGCGATCCCCCCTTCTCTCTCTGCGTCTTACACCACTAAGAAGCAGAAAGATGGAAAGGAACATGTGGGGGCGCTTCACAATAATTCCCAATAAGATTATCGATCGTTACGTCAGCATGATTAAATCGGATCACAGCTCTTCGTATAAGCCCCGCAGTTTTGACAGCTGAATATTTCCATAAGGTCCCCGTGTCTTTTGTTGATAGAAAGCATCCTACGTTTTTAACACGAATACAAAGCACATCCGATATTTCATGTTCATAAAAGAAATGAACTGCAATGAAAATTTCACCAACAGAAACAACGAAGGAGATAATTGATAATCATTATTCTTGCGTCACTAGTATACAATTAAAATGATTTCCATAATGATTATGACTGGTTAATATAGCGATATGTTGAAGATTCCTTACCGTTCTTTAGGGCCATTATGATGTATTATGATTCTTTTCTTAATCTTCTTAATCTTCTTAATCTCCTCTACGAGATAAACAAATCTAATATGACCTCTACTCATTTTCACAATGTATTTATAGCAAGGATTGCTTGCTTATACAATTTGCCACAAGAGTGTTCACTGATAACTAGGTTGATTGGTATATGTATTGACTATACGTCAGAAATGTCTAAAAAGAAAGAAAGAAACAAAAAGGATTATACATGACATAGAATAAGACAATGGATATCGAAATAATCCTATATGCATACCTTGCTGACGGCACTAGTTTCCATAGCCTATGACACACTACAGGAAAATGCATTTTACTTGCGGTAAAGTACACGCGCCGGTAAAATCAGACACATTGTGTTTCAAAAAGGTTGACATGTAATATTTAACAGCTCTAAAGTACATAAATCTGTCGTACCCCGACTGCTGACAAGATTTTCAACGACAATGGCAATGTTTCAGTTATCTATGGTGCATGATACAATGATTTATACAAGTGTTAAAAAAATGCATAAAAAAAGTAACTAGTTCTTCCCTACTATGTGTATCACAATATATTTTAGAGAAAAATATGGTTATAAGACACTCAAGAATACGCTGCTTGTCGTCACCCCGAAACAAACTTTGAATAATCAAAGGCATGGAAACTAAACGAATAATTTAAATTAGATGACATTTCCTGTGCAATAGAAATGGTGCAGTGTATTGGTGCATTATTTTGTATATGTGGGCAACAGCTTTGAATGGCGCCCTATGGAAAAAAAGTCGGCTACACTACTACTGCTTGCCTGACGAAGTCTTCATTACATTGCACATAATGACCTTGTGTGTGTGTGTGTGTGTGTGTGTGTGTGTGTGTGTGTGTGAGTGTGTGTGTGTGTGTGTGTGTGTGTGTGTGTGTGTGTGTGTTTCTTTGGGTCAGATTGGTGATAAATTTCATAATACAAAAGTATAAAAATTATGTATGTGTGTTGGTGTTTGTATGTGTACTATGAAGACAACAAGAAAACTATCTGTTTCAGTACCCGCTGCATGCTATAAGGATTAGAACCAACACTTGCTGTCGGGCGAAAGCTCGGTGGTCTAGTGAAGATGACGCCTGTCCGGTGATCAGGAGGTCGTAGGTTCGAATCCTGCTCGAGTATGTACGCCCATGATTTTTTATCATGGCTACTACTAAAACACTGATCAATTCAATGCTTATATACGTCGATGTAGGGCAATTTGTCAATCAGTTGCTATCTGTTTCGTAGTCCTCGTAGCAAGAACAATGAACAGGTATACAGGTTACATCTGCCTACTTAGGAAATGAAACGTCATTGGGAAAATTTATTTGACAGAAACACACACCAGGCACACTTTGACGTGCTCTCACATGCCTTGTTAGATGACTTACAATCATTCTAACCTAGCTTCCACTTTACAGATTCAATTTTGTTCTCAATACGTCCTCCCCTAAATCTTCGGCTTCCGATGATCGGGGATTTCCTCTCCAGACAAATCTAACAATTAGGTCGACGAACCAAGGCATACATGAACTGGTTGAGGAAATTGTCCTGCTTCAGAGCCAAACCAAATTACGGTTATGTTTGAATTATGGTCAACGATTGACGAGCCGTTCAAGAAAACAAGAAAACACGATACGAGGGATTATATCAGCTGTGGTCTTAGCTGTCTATATAACTTCTGGCGCCTTACACGAATTATCATCAGGGGCGGATCCAGGAATTCCGTAAAGAATTCTTCTTATTTCTTTTGTTTCAATAAAAAATAAAGAGGGGGTGGCGCGAACCCGGTGCGCCCCCGCCTGGATCCGCCACTGATCATCGGGTTTTCCTGCACTGATTAATCGGCGAACAATTACCAGTACAGATGAAAATTCCAATCTGCAGACGAACTCGTTACACGAATGCACTTTTCTTTTCTACTCTCCAATAATCTGTCTCAATGGAATTGCAACAATGGCGTATATGCATTCCAATATCGAAAAAAAAAATATGGAAGTGATTACCCAACTGTTGCCGGAAATCTTCCTTGGCTTATGAATCAACTTAAACTAGTGAAACAATGCAGTTCCAATGAATTGTTGGTTACTGTCAACGCATAGGCATTTATTTTGTTTTAGTGAGAAAGATACTGAAATCGACATGTTTGTTTGTTTGTTTGTTTGTACAGATACATAAATGTTGTGTTCGCAGCGGCACAAAATATCATGTGAAGGTATGAGCTTTACAGAGTATGATATAAAGAGTATGACTTGTACACTTGTACACTTGTACCTAACTAAACGTCGCTGTTCGCAAAAACATTTAGTTGCTTTCTCTTAAAAAGTACGCGATAAAATATCATGACAGACAAAGATGTAGGTAGCGAACAATTCAGAAAGAATGTCATCTTGACTGAAGATCTCTTTTGTCATTACAATGTAATGAAAAATGTATTTTTTTTATTTTTATATAAGATTCTGGAAATTTATACCCTACAGGAAATGCTTCTATGTGTAGATTTCTCATAATCATTTCATATGTGTGTTTATTCCTTCCTTTTGTTCTATTCGACAATTTTGACATTCCATTCTAGATATGTTTATAACTTACTCGTTAAATGTGGAACTCTTTTCCTTCCTATTTATACGCTTTATGCCTTATGTTTTGTAGGTACTGAGATAAAAGGAAAGCATATTAATGTATAACCAGAATGTATCTATGGAAAATACTCCTTTTTCAGTACAAGAATGAGAAGAGCATGTGTATTTATATGTCTTGCCAAAATAGAATCTAGATATATCGTAAAGGTAGAAATTAATAGTTAGCTCTTGTTGACTGTGTAAACGTTATCGAAGTAAAAAATTACTTAAGAGGCGATTCTTGTACTTACACACCATGAGATCTCCAGGTTCAGTTCGAGTCCGTTTCACAGGAAAACATTACCACATTTACCGCTGTGATTCAAAGATGTCCTCCTCTTCGGGCTCGAGAGAAAAACACCAAAGAGTCACGAATTACTCCTAATCATGACGCCAGGCGACGCTTGCGAATGATCCTGGTATTTGAGGACAATTTCGAATGCACCTGTCTGGAGGTGAAGTGGCTCCGCTCGAGCCGGCGTCTTCAACTGTGACAACCTCAGCAGGTTTTCCGCCCACTGCTCAAACAACTCATCTGCGACCATCCGGAGGGACGAGGAGAGCTCTATGGGGGACGCTCAGTGCAAATAAGACGGCTGGCTACGAGCTTCACTGGAGATGAGAGGCGGGAGTGCTTCTGGAGTCGCACATCTCAACGCACTATTCTGGATACAGGACGCAATGAAGCGTGCGCGTCGGATGTGTAAAATGCAGTGACCAATCGTAAACACGTTTATTTCTAGTCAGCTATACGTCACTCGTTCTTCTTATACTCCTTTCATGCTCTGGGTTTGCAACTCATGTGCACGGAGGTTCATAGAAAAAAAAATCGTTTCTGTGACGCATGTCTATTTCTCTTATTCTAAACCTTTTAAATGGTTGGTATATGCCCATTTAATTCCGCCCCTAGTATTTGAACAGAAGATGAAAGTCATGACGTTCAGAAGGAAAGGGTGCTCTGATTTTTTTTTTTTTTTGATAAAAAAAAAATTAGGGAAGAAGCTGCTAGATAGGCGCCTGTATTTTGAGTGATTATCACCTGCCCTGAGACATGCAGTGGCGAGAAGCTACAGAGTACGCACTATATTATCAAACTGACATTTTAAACAAGATCCCCTCAAAATCACAAGGCAAAACTACCAACGACATGGTATCCCATGAAAAGCATGATCAAAGTTATTATGATTGATGTTGCCATGCATATTGCGAAGATTTCGAGAAAGCGTTTATTTCCATGACACCATGGAGTACTCTCATATAGAGATAAACCAATTAATCAAGAAAGCCCGCCACAACATGACGTCTCTCGTTTGACAGTCATGCGTAGAGAAGAAAAGAGACATTTTCCAAAAGATATTAGATCTTCTGTGAATGCCGAAATTTAATGGAACACATCAGAGAAATGTGTGAAATAAAAATCAAATAATCTGTTCAAATGTTACAATTTTTGAAAAAGTGTCAGTTAATCCAGTGGGAAGCTACTTCTACAACTATCTGTGTATCACAATGGAACGATATGAAAAATCCCTCCCCCCCCCAAAAAAAAAAAAAAAAAATAGTCACATAATCTTACTTCATCTTTTTTTTTATATAGAAAACTGAACGATTGCTTTAGTTGGCTTCATCTGAAGCGCTGTTCTTGGCTCGACACACGTCAGTCACAAGTCGAGAAAATAAGAATTATCAAATAAAAAAAAAGAAATGAAAATGAAATGAGGAAAATACGACAATGCATTATTAGATGGAACTGCGAAGTTATAAGACTTTGCTGACACTGAATCTAGTACCAGGGAATAACGTGCGTGTTCCTGTTCAGATTCACTCATCACCTTACAATGTCTTGAATAAACCAACACGTATTGTATTTCCATGAAACATGCATGTTCCTACAAATCGTGTATTTCTATCTGCCTACAAATGAAGAACGTATGAATTTATTAATGATCTCATGGAAGAGGATATCTATGATATAGGACCAATCAGTAATAAAGGACAGTAACAGGGAATACGATGTGAAAAGGGGCTTGTTTGTTTGTTTGTTTTTTCAAGGCTGCCATTTTTATTATCATCACGCGATTTCCTTGTAGTACACTCTTTCTTTTTTCTTTTTTGTGTTCTATCAAACCATTTCCACGAATAGGAATATTTCTGCGATCACAATTATTTCAAGATCATAGATTGTATTGTATGGCAATGAAGTTAATTTATGGAATAAAAAAGACGACAGAAGGGAAAAAATGGATATCATTTGCATCGTGGTGATGATGACAGTAGGAGATTATGGGACATAGAGATTGCTGGATAATGACTATGACACAATCCTGACGATGGGTTGACATGAAAAAAGGTCATGATGAGGAGCGGGAAATGTATACATGGAACAATGACTCCGTCAGATGGATTATCATTATGTCAGAGTTTTAAGAGTATACTGACATGGGAAAAAAAAGCGCCATTACGGTCATTTTCATACATTTAGGCTGTAGGTATATACTACGCACGTACTCACGAGTATACACACAAATTGTATGTATGTATATAGAATATATATATATATATTCTATATACATACATACAATTTGTGTGTGTGTGTGTGTGTGTGTGTGTGTGTGTGTGATTTAGATGTTCAATATAAAGAACGAAATTAAAGAATTAAAAGAAAAGGAAAATAATGTAAATTTCACAATTGTAATTTAATTATTCTTCATTTGACGCAACTTATGGTTTTACTGCGTTTAAAAAGGTTCCTGACCATGATTAACAGTATGCGAAATGCTATAAAAAACTTTGATTTCGTATTTCTAATGGATGTATTATTTCTCTTGCATACATCATTCATGAACAAATACAAGTAAATGCATTAATGCACAAGTTTATTGTTGTTGAAAATAGAAGCACTCTGATTGGTGGCATGTTTCATCTTGGCGATAACAGATGCGCTATATCTCTTGTCCTCCTTTCTTTATCTTGAATTTGCAGGAGAGCTTCATATCAGATGACAATTAAACAAAGAGGAGAGAAAAAGAAAGGTGGGGGCGTAAGTAGCTTCTTAGAGCTATAGGTACTGAGCTAGCAAGACGTCTGTTCTTAAAGTGTGTGTAGTGTGTGTATGCGTGTGAGCAATGTGTGTTATCAAATGCAGAGAAAAACAAAATCACGAATTGTCCTTTCGTTTCACACACAGATGTGTGTGCTTACAGTTTTAGAAGTTTGGTGATCTTTCTGAGATTTTCTAGTATGGAGCAAAGTGATAATGCCCCTTGAAGGACGAGCAAAAAAAAAAAAAAAAAAAAAAAGGATATCCCGCTTTCATCGAATGAGAAATAGAAGTCATTCTTTGATCTGTTACTATAGCACGATTGATTTGAATCGATTCATTTTAAGTGACAGAGAAGCAATAAATGCCTTGTATGCAAGCAATCAAAAGATCGACGGATTTTAAGTCCGATCCGCTGGCAATGGATGGAGGAAACAATTTAGGATAAAGTGGCTTGCCTGGAGGGCCTCAGCCGCTGCCGCCACGGGACTCGGAACAGAGTCCTTAAAATGTGATAGTCAGCGATCTTATCCATTGAGCTGCAAGAGCTCGAAGGTGCTACTAAAGAAGGCTCTTTTAATAGGCCTTTTACTGATTCCATGGATAAGCGATATTACGTTTTTATAGACATTTTGATTCGATTCTTTGTCTCTTTTTTTCTGGAGTGTGCATTAAGGGGCCCTTAGATGTTTTCAGATATCAAATCGTCAAGCTCTCCATGATTTTAAACACAATACAATCAAACTCATAACGAGTGGAAGAATGAGAAGCGAATGACTACTGGCGGAGCTCTTGAAGATATTTGGCACAGTGATGTATCGCAATCCACTGACCGAGTCGCCAGGGGTGGGGTGGGGGGGATGAAGCGGATACAGCTGAAAATATTCTTCAGTTTGTAGCCACCTGATTGGAGGTTCTCCCTGCATAGAAGACTCCCAGCGGCTTCAGATGTCTAGGACTGCCCAGAGATCCGCTGGGAGGACGAGTATAGACGCATCGATAAAAATAGAAGAAGAAGAAGAAGAAGAAGAAGAAGAAGAAGAAGAAGAAGAAGAAGAAGAAGAAGAAGAAGAAGAAGAAAGAGAGAGAAAAAAAAAAACCCTTGAGCCTCATCAGTGGCGTGACTGGCCGTGCTAGAGCGATAGATCTTTCCTATAATCAGGTGCACGCATGGATTTCCCGAATTTCCTCTCAGCAGTGATCGAAACGTAACCGGTTGTTTGACGTGAAAATGCCGATCTCATCGGCAGCGCATGCCTGATATTCGTCAATCATGAAGATGACGAATTCGTGGATGCGACGTTTCTCTTCTACACAAGAAAGCAAAGTCTTCTTCATTTGTCCCATATCATGTGGCCCTGGACGTAGTAATTAACGATTTCTTTTGATACACATTCCACGACAATAATCATTCTTATACACCTATTCCTGACTTCACCCTCAAATTTCAGCCAATTTCTGTTGCCAGAATTCTACATTAAGTACATCCATAAAGCATCTCTTCTATATAAACACTTACAATTGCATACCCCGCATGTGATGCCATTATTTACAGCTATAGATAAAAAAAGTGTCAAATTAGTTAATGTTAATAACAATACTAATAAGTGACTTCGGCAAGCCCTTTGTGATAATTTTTGTCTGTGTGGGGTGTGGTGTAAGAGTGAAAATGTAATTTACGCCAAGTGGGGGTGGTGATTCTTAAACACGTCGTAGCAAGACGCCATTCATTTCCATTATCATTCAAGACCGGCGTTTCCATTACCTTGTCAGCTGTTTTGCAAAACAAAGGCATAATCCCTGAAGGGTACATAGGCTATGCAGCATGCGAACACGTGCCGTGAAACAAGAAGAAGAAATCATTAGCAGTTTCACTTTACCACAATAAACAGTCCATATAATTAAGGATACATATCACGATGACATGAATATTAATCTACTATTCTAGATGACTACAACAACAACAACCGATATTTGCTCTATATTGTTCAAAGGAAAAAAAGGTCACTTTCCCCATGATTCTACTCATGATTTTGATGAGTAGCAGTGTGTCTTTTTATTGGGTAGAGTGCATGAACTGTTGATTTTTGCCCTAAATTTGAGACACATGCAAAAGAAGTGTGTAAAATAATGCTGTGAAAACGCGATATTTATTTCAGTTGAGTAACGAAAATGCGAAATATAACCACAAGAAAATACGCCGGAAGTATTGCTATCTCAGAGCATAGCTGATCGTGGTAATTATATACGTGATATTCTTAAAATCGATTGCATCGATTACAGTACATCCGGCCATAGGAGTATTCATAGCGCTAGAGTAAATTGCACATACTGTCCGGACAAACTTTTCGACCTTGAATTAACATTTTGACTTATAAGAGTAAATTACCTATTTCCCCTATACAAGCGTTTGTTTGTATGTATGTTTGTATGTTTGTTATTTCTGTTTTTGTCTTTCCATTGGACAAGACGGCTGAATATAGCTCATTATCATTCACCTGCGCGCTATTTGGTCTTTCATGGGGTCCAGTAATGCAATTGGGGCAGACCACTTCAGCGGGATATGCACCCTGCTCTTTGAGATGAATGAATGAAGCGGGATGCATGGGGTGTGACTCTCTCACACACGGGATCTCCATTTTCATTTTTATGTCCTTTATCCTATATAGGGACACTGTTTATACCTCTGTCAAAGACACTTTTTAACATGGTTATTGATGTTTAGAAGAGTGGCATTGATTCAGCAGGCAAATAAACGAAAATGAGTGTACTTCGCCTCGTTGGCTTCCCCTCAATAATGGTGCGTTCCCACTGCCGATCAGATCAACTCGATCAATCCCGATCAAGCTTTTTTAGCCTGGTCGGGCTCGCTCGGCATTGGTATTCGGGGTCGATCTACCTTAATCGGCATCGCTCCTGCTTCCTTCACGATAATTTTGGACATATCCAAAATATTCGAGTAGGAAGCCCGAACACCAACAGCTCGGGTAGTGATCGAGAAGAGATCGAGCTGATCGGGAATCGGTCGTATAGAAATCTAGTGTGGTCGGGACTGATTTTTCCCCGAGCTCAGTTTCCGATCATCTCGAGTTATACCCGAATGCTGCACGATTGATTTCAGATCATCTCGATCCAGGATTCATCAGTTTCATGAATAACTCGACCTCTACACGACCGATACAGGACTGCTATCGATTGATACTCGACTAAACTCGATCATGCTTCGACCGGCACTCGATCAAATACCGAGCACTTTTTGACAGTAGTGCGGCAGGTGCAGACGTACTTTCTTAGCACTCATTTATTGTTCAGGTATTAAGAAAAAATATATGCAGTCCTTGGTCACGTTAAAAAGTTAAATGTCGTCAGTATCTTCAGCCACTCCTGGCTAACTGAAGAAAAGATGGGCCACGAAGAGAGAAAAAATAACACACCCTAAACAGCAGACATGGCAGAATTAGACTCTCCAGACAAAAATACCAGAAGAAAGAATGGAAACACAACTGAAACTGAGAAAAATTCGGTATTCTGGCAATATGACTGTAACGTGAAAGGAAAACTTCTAGATTATTTACTTTACTTATAAACTGAGAAATGTTTCATGAATTCTTTTGCAAGCTTGTCTGTTTCAAAGTTGAAGTTGGTTACGTTGATATAAAATCTATTTCTTACGCTGACGTGTTAAAACAGTAGTTGTAACGTAGATTCATAAATGCTCAGTGACTTACTTTACTTTTATTTGCGTAGATGTTACATTAATTTTTGCTTCGCTTAATAAGGTTTTTTTTTTAATTTAGAGATGTATGTACATTGCATGAAGTCCACCTTGATATCGATTGGCTGGGATGAGTTGACAAAAAAATAAACAACCAAGATTTTCATCATTTTGTTTATCATATTGTATTATTTTCATAATAATGTACTCTGTTCCACATATCAGCACACTTCATGAATTTAGAAATTAATATGATACATGTATTTCCTTTTACACAACTCTTGGGCCTATACTTTATCAATGAATACATAGGGCATACATATTTTTAATTCACTTTTTTCATTCTTTAATAATGAGAACAATAAAGATAAAGATAACACGACTCATTGGGGTTGTAGAACAGTCATTTTTTTTCAACTCTATATAATGGTGCATTTATGGGCATATAGGCCTATGTTTCATTTTAGACCAAATCAATTTCAGCCCACCTATTGAAATGCACTTACGAAGCGCGGCGGTGTAACATTATTTTTTATTTTTCTATGAGACATCAAACTTAGATTTGCTATTCTTCACATCCACTGCAAATATCGAATGCACATGAACGGCATGAACCTATATATTATTATACATGGTGTCCGACAGACAGAGTGCTACAAAACTGTCTCTTTAAAAAGATATGAGCGACTGAATCAAATCGTTATACATTATTCAATAGAAAGAACACCTCAAATTTTATATGACACACTGATAGTCAATCTTCGTGTAGGCGCTTTGATCTCCATGAAAATTTGTGATTTACAAAATCTGTAAGTTTGGGCACTGATATCCTATTATACTTGACAGAGCGATAGCGAAGCCGTAAAAGCTGATAACGAATGCGTCAAAAATAGCTACTGAAAATGGATAAAATGAATGAATACAACTAAATGCATTTTTTGTACCTTTTTGAGTGGCTCACAAACAGTAGTGATCAGTCTTTGTCATCGTTTTTTCAGGAAAAATGACTATAGAATCGAAACGCCTGCACGAGAATTGATGATTGTGGTTTCAAAATAGGAAGTGTTCTTCTATCAACTATAGGTTTTCCTGGCCAATTTCGCACTTTTGTCGGTCCAATTCCTAATTTTCCGCATTCATTTAAGAAAAATATACCATAGGTGACATGTTCAGTAGTTCAATTTTATGATCTCTTCATTTGAATTCATTTTGGAGCATTCAAATTATCTTTAGCCTCATTCTAATTAACACTATATCAATTGAAATTCGTAAAGGAAGCACCATTTGGTTATTCGTTCATTCAGTTTAGAATGATATAGTCACGTGATCACGGACATGCTCTCGTTCATTCCAATTCATTTTTTGGCAATCAATTTAACATCTTTTGCAGTCAATTTAGCACGCATGTTTATGGTTTGCTTCTTTCTTTATTTTCTTAACTATAGTTATTGTTTTCCAAGCGTCATTATATTTCATATTTTCGTACTCATTTCAGAGATTTTGGCAACATTTTTTTTTTCTTTAATGTGCTTAGTGACTCTTCAAGTCCGAAGATAGTGCAGCATGTGCATGGCCACAACTTATCTCGCCGTTACCTTGAGCGCTTTATTCCGTGTGTCGGCCAGTTGTAGGAAGTCAAGGTTATGATCATCAAATATTCCTATAATTCTTTTTCTGTCCCCTTGAGAAATACGTCTGCATCTAACTTGTGCCGTCATGACTGTAAGAAGATGAAGTTAAACTAAAATATTAGTACATGTAGGCCTAAAATGTCATGTATGAAAGAAAAGGGGCGTTACAGAACAGCAAGCTCGAGTTATATGATATGGTCAAAAATTCGATACTTTCACTGCTTAACAGTGCGTGGATGAAACCATAAGTCACATACAAATACGTGTTTAAATGTTATCACCTTTTGAAAAAATAAATAACAAGACGTTGATTTCAATAAACATGTTAGGAATTTGACTGCCCATTCGCGAAATTGAATGACTGAAATACCCCTTTCGCCAGTGCTGGCGAATTTTAATGACTGAAGAGCACGTGCCAATATGAATGCCAGTTTTACGAATTCGATATGCACATGTGCAAATCTCATTGATCGGAATGCTAAATTTAACGAACTTGCAATTTTGAATGACCGAATGTGCAGTGATGAGGATTTTCGCTAAATTGAATGAACCTTTTCATCGAATGGACTGACAAAAGTGCGAAATTGGCCGGTAAAACCCATACTATTTTGAAATTGATAGTCAGTTTTATAGCACTCTTTTGGGCCACGCCGTATTCAAGCATAAATACCGAGTTGTCTCATACTATAACCAAACGAATGCTGTAACCAATGCTTCTTTCACTCGATCACTGTACGAACCTGCCGACTCGTTCGATGCAAGATCTTACACAGATCGAGTCATGTCGAGCTGTTCTAAGAAGTCTAGTAGAAATTGAGTATTGACCGTGTAGCGATCGTGTATTGATTGTGTGTATATCGGGATGTTCGAGTAGAGATCTGTGTGGCTCTCGAGGAGAGATTCTGGAGATGTCGAGAATGGTCGGATATAGATCGTAAAAGATCGAATAGCGGTCGGGAAGGGATCGTGTTGAAGGACGATCGAGCATTTTGGTCGGGATTGCTCCGGTAAAAATAGGTGATCGGGATTGATCTCGATGATCGAGTTGATCTGATCGGCAGTGGGAACGGGGTATAACCGGAGAAAGAGATGCGAGTCTGAAATGTTAACAACGCGTTTTTGTGGGTCGAAACCGCAGCACGAGCAGCTTGATGTTCGTGCGCTGTACCAAGTCACCAAAGCATAATGTGGACTATGAGTACTTGTGAAAAGCAGCCTATATGATTATATAGTCAGCTAGGGTATACGTTGCAGTGAATTTTAGATATCAGTTTATCGATTTAAAAATTCATATTCATATTCTCTTCATCCCTTCATATTGTAATCTCGTAATCAATATACGTACAAATGTATATACAATGTATTATGGAAATTACAAGCATACAAAGTTTCGTTGAATGATATGAATGATGAAATCAATAATATCGTGCGTGGCCCTCGTAATGTTCATAACTCAAGTAAGATTGAATTCTAACAAGTCTAAACCCCAGATATTTATTATTTTGTCATAAATCAGGCACTTTCTTGGATACAACGTGGAAATGTAGGTTGGCGAGTAAATTTCAAACAACAGATTTTGCGGCATCAAACCGAATGCATGCACGGTCTTGTATTCTCAACGAATCCACTGCTTCTTAGTCACAGCATGCTTTTATGAAAACGCTTCTGATTATAGTTTTATCTATAGTTTTGCTATAATTATACTTACTCGTGAAGTGATTCACTGATAGATGGAAAATGTCAAAGGTATTTAATGCTCGAAATGATACTATGTGTCTGTCAGTGACAGATGAACGGCGCAACATTTGGATTGATATTCATTTTCAATTCCCATGAGGTGTCACCCCTGACAGTTTTCCTATTTTTCGATGTGACAAATGTAATTGACACTCCTTTCATAGGAGCCAAACCAGCCATTACTTCTCTCGTCTTTCTTCTGAAAGTAAAAAAAAAAAAGACCAAAAAGTGTCGTATTTTCAAATCCTACGATCGATATCTTGAGAAGCAAATGGACGATCGATTGAAACTTACACAAGGCATAGGAACGACAGAGGAAGAAAAGAAAAAAAAACATAGAAAGGAAAGTAGCTAAACAGAGAGGAACAATTTAACCCGTTACTGACACAGAAAGAGGCACTACGTCCTGCAGAATACAGAATGCCGTCATGTCATGTTGGCGGGCGAACTCACGGCCAGTGTGGGGCTGATAAACAACTACCTGAGGGGAGGGGTGGGGGATAGGAAGGGCAAGATCACATTTGTTATTCAAAGTCATGAAATTCTTCCGTCGAGGTGTTTTGATTGACAAATTGCCCCACATCGACGTAAATAAGCACTGAATTGATCAGTGTTTTAGTAGTAGCCATGATAAAAATCATAGGCGTACATACTCGAGCAGGATTCGAACCTACGACCTCCTGATCACCGGACAGGCGTCATCTCCACTAGACCACCGAGCGAGCTTTTGCCCGACCGAGCTTTCGCTCGAGTACGTACGCCCATGTTTTTAACATGGCTGCTACTAAAACACTGATCAATTCAGTGCTTATTTACGTCGATGTAGGGCAATTTGTCAATCAGTTGCAATGAAAACACCTCGACGGAAGAATTTCATGAATTTGAATAATAAAAGCAGTACCCGCTGCATGCTAAAAGGATTAGAACCAACACTTGCTGTCGGGCGAAAGCTCGGTGGTCTAGTGGAGATGACGCCTGTCCGGTGATCAGGAGGTCGAAGGTTCGAATACTGCTCGAGTATGTACGCCCATGATTTTTAGCACGGCTACTACTAAAACACTGATCAATTCAGTGCTTATTTACGTCGATGTAGGGCAATTTGTCAATCAGTTGCAAACACAGGTGTTGTTGTTTGTTCGTTTGTTTGTTTTTTGTTGGGGGGGGGTGGGGGCTTTACGCCATATGGAATTATTCTCATTATTTTTCTTCTCAATATATATATATATATATTTTTTTCTCATAATGAATCATCCGTCAGTTCACACATACTATTATTGTGCATAACTATGCAACACCTTACTTTATTTTGTTGTATTGCCTATATTACAGGCATGTATATTAGGTTTTTATTGATTGAAAATAAAAGCATTTGGAACGCAATCACAGGTACTAAATAAAACAACAACAAAGCCTGCTGTCTAAACAGCTTTGAATAGTAAGGACGGAGCCCTAAGTGTTGGCTCAAACTCTCAGTAGTCTGTCACCTCTTGAATAGACAAGAGGTAATCGAGCGCTGAGAAAATGACGTGCACCGCATACCCGAATACACGCACACAGATATTGAAATAACATTACACATACACAGGCTAATACACATAGGCCCATTGGCAAACCCTATATACAAGGAAACATTTGCAGATACATACCTTATTGTTATCAACGCTCGAATGGTGCAAGAGCATTACAATTCAACCTTGTCATTTATTGGAGATTGTTCAATCTAAAATTCAAATGAAGTACAATAGAAAACAAAATACGTATTGGCAGTCAAGAGCGTGTTGGCATAAGATATGTAAGATGAAGAGCCTTTTAGAGTAATGTCTACGTACATGCCTTGTGAAGTCCTCGTGCGCTACTAAATTCATCGACTTTCAGTAAAGGAGAGCGCTATGGGAAATTAACAGTCTGCTGAGCATTGTCATAACTGCGGAGCAAGATTTTTTTGAATCGTTGTATGATTTTATATGAACAATCCTTTGAATAAGGTGCTAAAGCAAAGATATTTATTCGATTTGTTTTCCGTCATACGAATATACAGGATACAATCCTCGGCGTTCAGCTAGCCATGGATATTTTGATGAATGAAATAAAAACCAATAATGGTGTGATACGGGTAAAATACTCAAAGTGCTCATGGTTGGATGGATGATTTACAGATTCTATTCTTCAAGAGCTAACGGTCACCGGAAACTATTCACCACCCATACGGTACTTCGAATTCACTCATCTATACTGTAGGGACAGAAACATTGAAATGAAACGATTCATTCTCTCGGATTGGGATGCAATATTCCACACTCTTTGAAAATCAAACCAAATCTGTCCGCAAAATAACAAGACGTAAACGCCACTCTGTCCCGTGTCATTGACCGCTCCCAATCAAACGAAATTTCAATCAATCAATCAATCAATCATAGTTTATTTCCAATCAACAAAAATCAAAACATAGTACAAAGTGTACATGTCATGAAATAATATTGTTCAAACATTTGCAAAAGATTCATGTAGTATCCGAGATAAATTATATACATGTAACATATATTTATATATATACAATAATTAGGAGGAACAATGCATATATACTTCGTGGGCGCGCGGAAAATAGATTCGATTATGGAAAATTGTGATCCACTAAAAAGCAAAGCTTGTGGGACGTGGATCGCTAGATAAATAATAAGTAAAAAATATATTATTCGAGGTTTTTTGTTTTTATAGCTATTGTATTTAATATAGATTATTTAAGTCATTTGTAAAGATATACATGTAGTTATATTGAGATACGCAGGTCGGGAAAAAAATAGAATATCAATGCTAATGCCCGGACACTGTTCACTGAACCACGTGTACCGGGAAAATATGTTTTCTGCTACGGGTGTTTTACTGTGAGTCTCTAACTTCAGACTCACAGTAAAACACCCGTAGCAGAAAACTTGGCCATGACCAGACAGGACAAAATACAGCCCAACATACAGAATATGAGCACACGGTGCTGGGATGCACGATAACCACACGAGTCCCACGAAGGTCCTGACGAAGGCCCAATGACGGGCCGAAAGCTTGACAAATAAAAGGGAGACTAAGATCGAGAGCAACGTCCCGCCTCAGTCCAATTTCTTTCAACTATATATACATATATATATATATATATATATATATATATATATATATATATATATATATATATATATATACATGTTGAGATTTAACGTAATTGGCTCCACGAAGAAAATTAATGAAGAAACAAATTGGTAATGCATTTTTGGCCAATAAAGAATGAGTTTATTCGACTTTAATTTTCGGCGTCCAACGCCTTCTTTGTCAAGACTCCTAAAGAGGGCGTAGGACGCCGAAAATTTGAGTCGATTAAACTCATTCTTTTTTGGCCAAAAATTCATTACCACTTTGTTTCTTAATCTATACATATGTATGTATGTATATATATATATGTATATATATATGTATATATATATATATATATATATATATATATATATATATATATATATGTGTGTGTGTGTGTGTGTGTGTGTGTGTGTGTGTGTGTGTGTGTGTGTGTGTGTATACATACCTATATATTATGCAATTGAACCTACAATAACGTATCAAGAGCAGTAGTAACGAAATGAAAATGTATTTTAGAAGCACAATCCGAAAACTGTAGTAGGGCCTACGTCTTCACGATTTTGAATTGCCTATATATCATATTAATGAAATATTGATAAAACTTGCAGAATCAATAAATTGGCTTCTGATAATGACTGACCGACATACTTCGATAGAAGGGGAATGATATATTTTTTACAGACTTGAGGCGCCATAACATTCATTTGCTTCTGTCAGTTCTCGCTTAGTTTGAGTGAGTTGTTCGTTTGTGCATTTGCTGAATAATAGATTTAACAAAAATAGATCTATAATGATGGAAAGATAAATCTACATGACACATGTTAAAGAAAGCAGAACATGACATACATGTCCAGCTTCACTTGGCGGCACTCTGGCTGTAGGCAGTTACCAGTGTCATAAAAAAAAAATTCTCCCCTGAGAGTTATCAACTACGAGAAAGTCTAGCCGCCATGAATAAGCAGAAGTGGTGAGAAAAAAAGATACGCATTTTTTTCATTCCACCGATGAGGAGGAGACCGTCGGAGGCTCAACTTTCGGCGTTCCGATGAGTTCTGATGAATTCTTAGCCAACAAGCGGAATTTCGGGCCCGTGTTTCTGGATAATCCAACAAAGATCTGACGTTGATCTGGGTAATCGTATCAAAGACTGGTAGCCCCCGATATCTGTCATATGTTCGTCTGATTGTGATTGGATGGGGATGAGAAGTCTACAATATTTTGTGACGTCGCCTATAGAAAACGACGTAAGGAAAATATGAGAAAAAAAATAACATCACGTTTCTGTCGTTTAACAACATCACTTTATTTACCTCACTCACAAAACGCGCGGGGGGGGGGGAGGGGTATTCATTCTTATCATTTGTCAGTTACAAGTCGAGGGAATGTGAACTTTTCACAGGAAAAAAGTTCGATTTTGTGGAATGTTTATATAGCTTTCTATACGTGACGTCACAAAATGCTGGAGTCCTCTTTATCCAGCAGCAGCGGCACTGAAACTTTAAAAATTTATAACTTGTGAACGGATCGTTCAATTTTCCTCAAACTTTCACTGATGTGTTTGGCTAATATTGCTATTATTCATTCACTCAATCCATATTTTTTTTTTTTGTTTAATTAATGTATAATTCCACATTTAAACGCCGTTCTTCACAATCTTCACACTCAGGATGTAGCTAGTGGTTATTGTCCGTTAAATGTCTGCCAAGACGCCCGTGTTGGCTGACTTTGGGATCACTGGAGGGATCACCCTCCTTTTATAGACCGTTTGCCATCGGATGTCACTAGGTTTACTGACCATGAGTGTCAGATGGCAGTTGAGTTAAGGAGCTATTTGGCCCTTCGATCTCACAATGGATAGTAATCGGACGGTGAAGAATATCTTTTTACCATCCGGTGAGTGTTGGATTTGTGCTGGGCTTATCGCGAACAAGTCGGGCAGACCGCAGGTTGGAATCAGATGAGAGTCCAATTATCCCAGTTAATCATCGGACACTCCACAGATTGTCGCTGGACGTCGTGCAGACACGCCCGATAGCTGCACAATACATAGGCTGCACAATACATAGGCTGACTCGAGGCTCATCCGACATGAATTCGACTTGCGCTAAGGAACTAAGATCTGAGTTTGGTTCCTTCATAGGACGATTTTGCTTCATCGGATCAAGCCCGATATGTCTGACACCGACCTGAGAGTCACCCAACACAAGTCGGATTCATCAGACTTTTATCCGATACAATTCGGTAAGTGGCCGAAAGCAACAAACCTTGCTACCGATGAGTGACCGATGAGATAAAAAAAAAAAAAAACACAACACTGTGGAATGGGGGTAGTGTACTCGTCGTTTGCTCCCGGTCATCCATCGATGTGTAGGCCTATAATCGGATCGCAGTCTGCTGAATCCGACATGTGTTGGTCAACTATCAGGTCAGTGTCAGACACGTCGAGCGTCATCCGCTGCGGAAATTATCGTCCGATGAGGATCATGCGCGTCATGTCTGACACTGACCTGATAACCTGATAGTGTCCAGTACAAGTTGGATTCGTCAGACTGCGATCCGATACACTTCGGTTGGTGGCCGGAAGTAAATAACTGTACTTCCGACGAGTGACCGATGAAAAAAAATCTCTGTGGAATGGGAGTATTAAGCAGAGCGTTTAGTACGCCATCGGACGCCATTTCAGGTCGCAAGTTGGATTAGTGTCCAACTTTTACATTTACATTTACAAATTCGTCTAATTCATTTTATTCACATATGCATTAGTGTTTCATTCTCCATTAGTACATTGTTTGCCTAATTATGAATTATTACAAGTAATCTTCGAAGTAAAATGTTACAAATGACATCATTCTGACTTTTAAAACAGTCATAAGAACTGTTCCAAATCATCCCAGTAAATCACGAAATATGAACGTATATCAGTCTCTCATGGCCGACTTCATCCATATTGCACGGGATAGAAAATTTGATGTAATAGGCAGTTCACTTTGGAGTTTGCCCTACACTTCTTCCACCCAAGATTTGACACAGTTTCAGATCAACAAGGTCCGTTGATAGTTGGATCAATAATGTTATTCAAGAGCGAGAAATGAGTTACCATTGATTCGTCAGTAAAAGGAGAAGCCCAAAACGGTCAACCCTGTATGAGCGCTGAATTCACGTGTGCGAGGGTCCTTTTATATGCTCTTGGACTATCAGCCATAGAGACTTCACGTACAATATATTGACAGATTGATGTGATGTAGCACAGATCTGTTGAGAGTTGTTGTTGTTGTTGTTTTTTTTTTTCATGACTAATATTGGAGGCGCAATCCGGTCATGTGATGATAAATACATGTAGCCTATATAATAGACATCCTACACAGTGAAAACAGCGCACTGTCTCTTGTTTTTTTATTTTTATGGGTAGCCTACATTCGACATGGTTTGTTGATGGTTGCCTCCCATCAAGGGCGTGCGACATCAGACAATCTATTATAAAGATAGCAGCAACTTATTGAGGGTAATCAACGACGTTGGAGCATTGTGTTGACAATCGAGCAGCCATACGAGAAGTCCCCTGACGCTGATCCATGTGCCTCCTGGTACCACACAAACAGGAAGTGATACGAAGGTATGATATCAATAACATCTTTGATACCACACTTTGATGAAAATTATTTATAAGAAGGAAGCTGAAATCTCGTTAATCCTTCCAATTGGAGTCATTTAAAGGGATTGTATAGTTTTGGTTGAGATGTGGATTCAATTTTTAACTTTTTGCAAGATAATTACAAAACCACTTATGAAAAATAATCAAGAGTATACAATTCTACGAGGAATTCAAAATTTATCTAATGAAAATCGGTTTTGAAATGGCTGAGATATCCAAAAACAAAGTAAAACAATGTGGTTCTAATTTCATTTCATTTTTTATTTCATTTCCGGCCAAACCATATAATATGACATTGCATATACACAAAGTCAGTACAAAGTAACTTTTACATGTCCAAATGAAATTTAAATACACGTCTTTTGTTTACATGAAACAAAAAACATATTTTGGTAGAAGAAGTACAAGGACAAAATGTGACTGAATCATAACAAAGAAAAGGTCGGAAATGGAGGGGACTGCTAAAAAGCCAAGCTTGTAGAATGCAGTCACCTCGGAGTCGCTTTATAATAATAGTACACGAGATATTTTAACATAATCCACGGGAACCAGAACACAAAAACGAGTACGCACTCAAACGTACACACATAACACAGTAACAAAGCAGCTCTCTTACATACACGTGGAAAGGATAAAAAGGAGATAGAAAGGGACAGGAAGACAGAGGGAAGGGCGAAGGAGGAGAGTATTGGGGGTCGATGCAGGACACAGGAAGTTGTCTTCATATGAATGATATAACATAATGGTTATGAAATAAAGTAAACAAAATAAAGGCGTTAGCAGCAAGAGAAATCAGTTAGGAGCTTTCAGAATGCAAATCCCCAGTAATATAAGAATTTACAAGCATTTTCTTTAATTTTAAAGTAAAAGTGTTGAAACTTATAGATTCTTTTATACTGCTGTCAAGGGAATTCCAGAGTTTAGGTCCAGCGAAGGAGAATATAGACTTTGCAAAAATTGTCCTAAACAGTGGTAAATGGAATTCATTGGTTTGTCTAGTGGGGTATGAATGTACAGTTTTATTTTGGATAAACATAGAGTCAAACACCAAAGGAAGGGAGTGATTTATTAGTTTGTACATAAACTGACCTAAATTAAAACAATATAAATCCTTAATTTTTAAAATATTATTTTGATGAAACAAGTCATTAGTATGACATCTCCACGATTCTCTACAAATGATACGAAGAGCTTTTTTCTGCAATAATAATATTCTTTCTAAATATGAGGAGTAAGTGTTGCCCCAGGCGAGAATGCCATAGTTCAGATAGGGTAAGATCAAAGATGATGAATATAACATTAACAAAACATTTTTCGGAAAATAGAATTTAACTTTATTGATAACACCCACATTTCTAGAAATTGTGCGGCAAATTGAATCGATATGCAAATTCCAGGTGAGCTTATTATCAAGAGTCAAACCCAAAAATTTAATTGAAGAAACTTCTTCTATGGCTATATTGTCCAAATAAATATTCTGAGATAACCTTTCTAAAGAATTACTGAAAAGCATACATTTAGTTTTTTGAAGATTAATTGACAATTTGTTAGCTCTAGTCCAACGAAGTAACTTTTTTATCTCGATGTTCATAGTATCGATCAAATACACTGGATCAGAGCTAGAAAGGAACACATTTTTATCATCAGCAAATAATAAAAAGGAAAGAATACTTGATGAATTTATGATATCATTGATGTAAACCACAAATAAAAGTGGACCAAGTAAACTTCCTTGCGGTACACCACAAGTGATATCATGCATAGCAGATTTGTGACCATTAATATAAACAAATTGTTTGCGATTGGTAAGGTAACTCCTGAACCACTCCAAGGCCATGCCACGAATACCATAATGAGATAATTTGTAAAGGAGTATTTTGTGGTCAATGGTATCGAAGGCCTTGGAGAAGTCCAGGAACACACCTATAGTATGATGATAATTATCAATGGCTTTAGAGACTTTGTCTAGGAAAGTAAGAAATACATGGGATGTGTTGTGTTGTTGCCGGAAACCAAATTGATTATTTCAAATAATCTTACGCTTACTGAGAAAATCCAAGAGTCTAAAATGTACAACTTTTTCTAATAATTTAGAGATAATGGATAACAAAGATATTGGTCTATAATTACGATGTCTTCCCTATCCCCTTTCTTAAAAATTGGAATAACCTTAGATACTTTCATTTCCTCGGGGACAACACCATTACTTAAAGACAAATTAAACACATGAACCAAAGGATCCACAATGCAGTTTATAATGTGTTTTAAAAGAACATTATCAATATTATCATAACCAACACTTTTTTTTACTCTTTAAATTCTGAACTGTATCAATTAGTTCATTCCGGTGAGTGCTATGGGAGCAAATAAACAGGAGCTGGAATTGGGCGTATGTAAAAAATCGACAAATAACTTTTGGGACTTGGGAATCTTTCTAGCAAAACTATTTCCTATTTGTGAAAAATATTGATTAAAAACATCAGCTATAGACCTTGGGTCAACAATAATAAGATCATTATGTTTGATTGTAGTAATATGGGATGTTGGTTTGTTTCTATTAATGGCAGAATCAATGACTTTCCAAGTATTTTGGATATCATGTTTAAAATAATATATCTGGTCACTGAAATATTTTCGCTTTGCACAACGCAAAATTTGAGTGAGGACATTCTTATATGAAATATATTTATGACGAGATTCTTCAGTGTGTTTAATTTTATCAGCATAATACAAATTATTTTTTTCGGTTAATTGACCGCAGCAAAGACTTCGATATCCACGGAAGTCTCGGGGATCTTTTATAATTGCTATTATTTTTCTTAACTAAAGGAACATACTCGTCTACGAGTGAATTCAATTTTCTCATGAATAAATCATAAGCATTATTTGGGTCCTCAGCATCATATACCTCAGACCAATCTACTTCATTAAGGCCATTTTGCAACCTAGCTACATTATCGGGGGTAATTTTTCGAAAATACATTGCAGAGGAATTCAGATTGCGTTTGCGATTATAAGGAATATGGGTAAATATGGGGTAATGGTCGGACAAATCTGATAAAACAATGCCAGAAAAGGGTAAGGGGTTAATATTGCAAAATATGTTGTCAATTAGAGTTGGTGAGTGATCAGTTACTCGAGTTGGCTTTGTTATAAGGGGTAAAAAGGATGAGGACATCATAATATCTAATAAATTCTGAGCTGAGTTTAATGTCTGAAACTTAGATAAATCTATGTTAAAATCTCCCATAATATAATAATCTTTATTGTTGAAAATTGGACTTTGCAGTAATGATTGCAAATAACTAAAAAAACCTTGCATCTCAGAATTAGGGGGTCGATAAATGACTAATACAAGTATATTCCTAGAACAAGGCACGTTAACTTCAATAAAGAGTGATTCTACAGCTTCACTCATGCAGTTCAATCCACTGTGAATAATGTAATCAAGGTCTTTCTTTACGTATAGGGCAACTCCTCCGCCTTTCTTGTGCTGACGACTGTTTTCTATGATATCATAACCAGGAAGAGAGAACGTAGGGATAGAAGTCGGACTGATCCATGTTTCGCTCAGTCCAATTACAGAGAAAGATGATTTATGAATGTCATTCATAAAACAGCAAAAATTATCGAAATTACGATTCAAACTCCTTATATTGAGTTGCATCAAGGAAAAACTTTGAGATAATTCAGTTAGAGCTTTGAATTGATTAATTGTAAAATATTAAAATAATGAAAGGTGGGTCCCACCTTTTATTAGAATTGCTTCGTTTTGTATATCTCAGAAATATAAAACCAATTTTCATCAAATAAACTTTGATATCCTCTAAGAACTGTATGCTCTTTCATATTTTATAACAGATTTCTCACTATGTCACAAAAAAAGTTGGAAACCTGAAGCCCTATCTCAACCATATCTCAGCAATTCAAAACAAATTTTCATCAAATAAACTTTGAATTGGAAACTTGAAGCCCCATCTCCAACAAAGTTATATCATCCCTTTAATTTCAGGAAACACAAAAGATTTATCTACTTTCCACAGCAAAGAAAGGAAAAATAAAGAGATGGACGGGAGCTTTGTCTTTAATCTATTGAATGGGTGCTACGTAACTTGGTATGACCTGCCAGTCGTAGATGTAATTATGAGAAACATGAGAGGTCATAAAAGGTGCAAAACCATCTTTTGGGGTACTTTTGAGACTTTTTATTTAATTCAATTTCTAAAAGTTAAATTTGAGTACACATATGCATCCATATCAAAACTTTGCATAACAGTGTGTAAGGTTTATTAAAGGTAAAAGGTTTTATATCGCATCCAAATCTGAACTTTAACAGTCATACTTTCAATGTCTAAAGTTAAACCATACATTATGTATTTCTGAACCAGAACTTTGCAGACTGAAGAGAGCATCCAAATTTTCAATCTGCAGTGGCAGTTGCTGTCATTTGGCAAGTTCACAGCAGGTGCCAGAATAATTACCAGCTATCAGTATAATTGGTAGCACACTTCAGTCAGCCAACTTTGATGTGAAAAAAAAACACCACCTGATGCTAGCCATCAGCTGTTCTTGGTGTTACGAGACCTTGTACTATTTCATCATCCATCTTAAACTATGCCTTTCATGATTCTTTGTATGAAAACATGTAGGGCCTTTGCAGAAGAAATGAAGTCATATTTTGAAACATTTCAATTTTGAAGATTTTACATTGTGATATACATCTAACCATGAAAAGATGTATTAAAGGTAAAGAATCCCATTTGCATGCCTTAAATGAAGAGTTGTATAAATACAGTGGTATGTTGAATAGAGTATCATTTTAGAAACTCCCATAAAGTATTGAAAGTGGAAGGTAACATTTAGTACATTTTTATTGACCGTTGGGTTTTGAATTGAATTTTTTTCGGGGCTCACCGTAAATTCCAGTACATTATTAGGCTACCTTTGCAGACCCACTCACTGCATGTGTGTCCATCATGTATATTTTGTGAAGAAAGTTCATCAAGACTTACAAAATTTCTATAATATACATTCTTGCCACACACTCTATATGTTATTACATCAGCTCTTATACTTTTAGATTTGTGTTTATAGATTTAAAAAAAAAATACAGAAGACTGCAACAAAAAGGCTTAAGTGTGGCTGACACACAGAACTACTGAGTAGTTGAGTTTTGTGCATTATTCAAATTGTAGATAACCCTTGACTTCAAAATTTCTAAGCAGTGGCCTAAACAAGTCCCCTGAGGTTCATATTTAATGTTTTGCTGCATTTTGGGAGTTCTGTAAAAGGTATCCCCTACCTTTAAGGGAATATGCTGCCACAGTGCCAAGGCCAGAATGGGTAGCATACATGGATTGACAGACGAGATACTTTGAACTGCAGAGTATACAATGAAATTGACATTAGCAACACTGACTTTTTAGAATAAACATTCTAAAGAAACCATCTTTAGATTGATTTTAATGCTTGACTGATAATACAAAGTGAATGTCAGCACCCACTTTCTATACCTTCTCAGGATTAGCACTCCCCCCTTCAAAAAACAAAAACCAACAACAACACCCAATATACAAGATTTTGACATTTATTGAACTATCTGTCACTTCACTTTCTAAAATTCTGCACAATACAATTGTAGATTGTGTATTCTACCAAATAATTGTATTTCCTATTCAAACAACTATAAAAGGAGGCATGACATTGGTGGGCAGGAGCGATGGCCATTACATATATTTATTTGATCTGTATAGCAATATAAACATTGAGTCAAATTACATCACAAGTGTGTGGAATGTCAAAATACATGTATTTCATAACTATTCCTCTTGTGAATAAGCTTTTGTCAGGTGAATTACACCTGAAAATATACAAAATGACTATATCTTGTTGTAAGATTAGTATCTGCATTGTGATTTAACAGGTCCAGTACTTCTCTGTCTCTGCCTTGCACATAAACCTGTAAATGATTTTCAAAAGCTCGTCACCATTCCAGTATTCACTTTTCTATATTGACTGTGAAGCAACAGAATGAGCTTCAAACTAGATTATTCAGTGAAAGCAACCTTAACTGAAAACAAAATGGCTAGTACATTGGCTCTCATGAAGGCCAGAAAAGTTATAGCATCTTAATTTCTACAAAAGCCAAGGCATAGACTGCATTATACATTAGTCAGGCATCACACTGTGACCTTGTATCAAGAGGATACCATAATAGCAGTTATTTTCATGTACAGATATTTTTGCCAATAAGGAGGACACAGACATTTTCATGAGATGTTGTTTTTGCAATCTGACACCGAGGCTATCATAAGTGCACAAAGATACCATTACAGTCAACCTTGCATAAGAAATAGCTTCGACTTAAGAGAAAACTCGACTTATGAGGCATTAAAATCAATAGAACATAAAGAAAAGAGGACTTGCAAAGACCTTCGACTCAGGCAATTATTCGACTTACAGTTGTATGAGAGGTTGACTTAACCAAGGTTAACTGTATATACCCAGGCTTGTGGCCATACTTTCGCATGTTGCTGAATTCACAGCTTAATATTGATTTAAAAAATTCACGAAAATCACATCCTTGTAAAAATAACACCTTTTACAGTAATACAATAGATTCTAAGGGTCATGACTGATAATCAAAACATGACTCCAACTTGTTATTTCTGGCACATTCATTGCTCTGGGAATGTGTGACTTATGCTGCTGTAGTGTATTCTGGATATGTCACGGTAAAACACAGTTTGTGTTGGGAAATTTTCCAGGGAAAGAGTTCCTGCAATTAAGACTAATGTTAACTGTGGTAAAGAGTGTCAGTGGGTCCATACGTTTAATGGAAAATTTCTCTCAAGGTCAATTTTGCTTTCAACGATAGAAGTCAAATTGGTGCTAAGGAGCAATGAATCAAGGTTAGACAATTACTACAAGCTTTTAAGAATGCCTGCAAGCAATTAAGTATCACATTTACATATAATTAGAACTTATTGTGCAGATAAGGTTGTAGTAACATTGTTTCATGGAACCCTGAAAAGAAATGTCAACACATTGCTACACCATGAAATCTTAATAAGATGTGAAACTACCTAGCTAGCACTCCACCACCATGTAAAAAGCTCATATGTGTCTGCTCTCCCGATTTCACTCAATTTAATTTGAAAATGAGCAACGTTGCTGGAAGGGATCATCTGGTGAGACATATATTGGATTATGATGCTTTGGGCATTTTTTAGTTGCCGTCACATTAGAGTACCTGATTTTTAACTTTACTTCTACCAAACATACATCTTTGATGTTGCTGTCAAACTTGAAATTAAGTTTTCTCATAAGTCATGGTAAGGATTTTTCAATTCAATATGTTATGCAGTATTCTTAGAGGGTGGCATATCAACTTACTTCTCAATATGACTGTGACATGACCATAACTCCTTTTATTCATCTCTCTCTCTCTTCCAATCACCAAAATTAGATTACATGATTTCAACTGCACACCACATCCATGTGAGGTGTGGTGTGAGGTCCCGTCTCACATCCAACTAGACCCCATGGAAGATCAGCTTCGTGCAGCTGAATATGGGCTAGCCATCTTCTCAGATGGAAATGAACAAACAAACAAACATGTGTAGTACACATCCCAGTGTTTGATGGTTTAGTACATGAAGCATAGTTCATAAATGGCATTCCACATGGTACACAGGTACAGTCAACTTTTCTTCTAAACACATCTTTGGCATGTCACCCACAGCAGTCATCAAACTGTCCAAACATTTCAAACATTTTATATATTTCTGTGTGATGATAATCTATCTCAACACAGGCATTGAAGCCATGTTTCATTACATATTCCTACTACAAACACATGCACACATCCTTACCGGCTGCATCCTGTTTCCATCTTCATCTTCACATGCAGTTCCGACTGTACCTCAGTTATATTGCATCTGTCAATCTCATAGCTGTTGAACATCAGTGCGGTAACTATTAACCTGTTGGGGACGAGTCCCGGGTATACTCGGGCAGGTGTCTATGAGAAATGCGAGTTGTAGCGAAATCAGTCCGTCCTCAACAGGTTAACTTGAAGGAATGTGTGAGGTGAGTGTGGTTCATTAGGCTGCGTTCACATAGAAGTATTCGGTATTCGGTATTCGGTATTCGGTATTCGCTATTCGGGCACCGAGTACACCATCACCCGCACCGTCAAGTCACCATCCCATGCAGTGAGGATTTCTTCCTCCTACATCCCAGCAAATCTTATTAACAATTTCTAAACTGCATCAGAATGTCAGTCTACATGCTTATTTTTGCTAAAGGGCAAATCCAGACCAAAATTGTCATTATTTCATAAACGAGAGACGGTATACGCTGCAAGAAAATCGAACAAGCTCGATTCCCACTTTGCTATACTATTCGCAGCTATTCGGTACTTTCGAATAGTGCCCTCTTATGTGAACCGGTGTGAGGAAATCCTATCGTTCGATTCAAGCTATTTGCGTGCCCTCGAAAACGAGCCCCGAATACCCGAATAATATACTTCTATGTGAACGCAGCCTTACGGTGTGTAGTCTCGCTCACTTTTAAATGCTCTGAATCATTTGAGCTGCCACAGTTTTGGATGCAGGAAAGAATGAGAAAGTCCAGCTGAGAGGCATCCCGCTGCTAGGTGATGCTGGTGGGGGATATCCAGGCTCAAAACAAGGCTTAAACTTAAGGGTTCATGTTACAAGCCAGTCCCTGCGGAGGCCGAGCACCTTGGTCGCTACCCTGCAGGACAGCCGGTATACCCCAACATCATGGAGCGCTGACTCCGCCCCTGCATCCGGAGCCTGCTCCTGCTGAAGTTGTAGAGCCTCTTGGAGGAGGAGGGCCGAGCCTCTCTGGAGGTTGAGGAGCAAACATGCCTCCTTCACACTGAAATAAGACAATGAAAAGAAAGAAAGAAAAAGAATTTAGCATTGCTTCAGTAATTACTAGGTAAGAGAAGACAGATATTTTGCAAGTAGGCAAAGAAAATCATTTAAAGTGAATTTTGCTCCTTTTTTCAGTTTATATAGCATTAAATGGAAGGTACACAAAATACACACAAAAAAACCCCATCATGAGCAATTCTGAGGGTAAGCAAATGTTTCACCATTCCTGTTTTGCTGCATGCTACCTGAGTGTGACTTCTCTTATATTTGATCAACAGACAGTGGTGTCAAGACTGATTGTGAGCATACATCATTCGTTCCCTTGAAAAAAAAAAAAAAATATTGCTTAAAGATCTTCATTTATTACTCAGTAACAAAAAAAAAAAAATGTGATGTTATTTTTTATATCAAATACCAGGTATGTGAAACATGGACTTCACCTATAGGATTTCATGTGCTAATGTCTCTATGGGTGTGTGTGTGTGTGTGTGTGTGTGTGTGTGTATGTGACCATGTATCACAAAACAAAAAGTTGTACACCCTGATTTTATGCAAGGACTCAAAAACGTTGAAATGGGTTAATCTTGTCGATCTTAAATTTTTTGGTGAAATATTGTGATTAGGTATGTCTTACAGTCTTCCTGTCATTTCTAAAAAAAAAAAAAAAAACCTCTACACACTCTTCACTTTTAATTCTAATAACTTTTGAAAGGATGATGCTACTGCTTTAAAAGTTGGTGTTGAGTCATGGATGTTAATAGAACATGCTCAATTTCAGCCTTATCTCATAATCCCTTCATTGCAGGTGCTATGGACTGTCACATCCCGCTTTTTGTCCCATTCCTTGCAAAGAGCATGACTTGGTTAATGATTACGTGCTTGGATATACCCTATAGAGTGTCTTTTCTCAGAATACGCTTTTCCAGAGTTCCCACTTTCTTTTTGATATTTAGATAGGTTAGGAGAAGCCATTTGAACTGAACTATATCACTTTAAAGCTCAGAGTCTGCTCTTTCAAAATTTCTCTAAAGTAAAACTTCATGTCTGGTGACTTTTTGTTGGATTTGTGATGCAGGGTCACATATGAGTCTCTGTGTGCGTGTGTGTGTGTGTGTGTGTGTGTGTGTGTGTGTGTGTGTGTCTAAATGTATATGAATGTAGGCCATGGGGCGTGACTTCCCCTCAGCAATTACAGGATTTTTCCTTCTGCTACAGTACTGCTTTCTGTATGTTTTGACTCTTTTCTTCTTGCATCTTCTGTGCTAGGGCCTGTTTATTCCTTCAAACACTGAACAGCTCTAAACTTTGATCTTTACTGTAGCAATGTGTGCTAATAAAATGAGGTCACAGCCTCGGCCATCTCTGAACTCATTATTTAACCCGTTGAGGACAGACTGATTTTGCTACAACACATATTTCCCACAGGCACTTGCCCGAGTACTCAGTATACTCTGGTGGGTTAAAATACCTGTAAGGAAAAATTCACTCTAAATTTTAGGAAAGTTTTCATATAATGTGGCACAGTAAGCCATAGTAAGGAAGCTCATGTTAAGATGGACCATGTGGTACACATTTCAAGCATCAGTATACAGAATTTTCTCTATGGACTGTGACAGCACTATACACCAAGCAGCTATGGTGTTCTGTTCTGTAGAATATCACTGCCCCATGGTGCATCTGTTCTAATTCTGCCTGCAGGCGTCCGGCTCCTTGATGTGTTGGCCACGTATGATGAGGTCATTGCACATCACAGACTTGTGAGACTAATGCAACGGGAGTAGTTCACCATCGGTCCAACGCCTCATTTGATGGACTTAACAGTATAGGAGACCCAGATTTAGGATATAGCTCACTTTAGGTCAACAATACAGCACTTGCAGCTCCAAGTTAGTACCCTCAGAGTTAGTGCCCCTTTATCAAAATTCCTTCCAATCTTCATCAATTTTGCACAAGAGCATATTACAGATTGTGGCACAGCTATAAGGGACATGCAAAGTGCAACAGTGCATTTTCTAGAATTATCCTTTTGCTTATTTTGACTGCTAAGTTTGCCTTCACCTTGCTGTACCTATCAGATCTGTATCATCACAGCAGTGCCAAATTTTGACCAAAACTCAACTGTCATCATGACTGCATTTTATTGTAGGGGTTTGAGCTTTTTTTTTTTTTTTTTAACTTTTTTTTTGTGGCCATCATGGAATCAATTCTCAATATAAAAGCAAGCAACTCCAGGTTTGGCAACTTCAAATTCACTCTGAAGGACTAAGACATCAGGATTAAGTGCCGACACTAAGGACACCATCACTTTATTCATTTTACTTATTTATTCTTTCTCCACTCACAGGAAGGATTGCCCTTTCAGCCATAGTTAGGGCTGATTTTCAAAGGGGTCCGTGCCGTACATCAAAAACACACAAAAATTTACCTGCAACACTGTTTCACTGAAAACAGAATAACTTACTTCTATACACACAAGAAAAATAAAGACAATGATAATATTAATCAATACTAAAATCAAAATAAGAACCTGTACCATAATACGAGAAGGGGGTTTAGTACTATACACACAAAAAAAATTCTCAATCATGCTCTTACAAGCAGACTGCATACTACAAGATTGAGAAGCCACAGTCTTATCAGGTATCTGTGGAATATTTTCAAATGTAGGAGGGGAAGGCTGACTAGACATGCTAGATGTGAGGGTGGGAGGGGGATTTGGGCTTTAAACCCTTGAAATTTCCTGTTTGTCAGTGGGTTTGGAATTATTTATTCTGGGATTTTATGAATATCATTCACCTTGTTTTTGCAGTAACAAGGCCTCCTTGCCTTGTTACTGCAAAAACAAGGTGAACGATATTCATAAAATCCCAGAATAAATATATATATATATATATATATATATATATATATATATATATATATATACATACATACATACATATATATAGTGGCAAAATTGTGAAGACAGCAGTCTACAAAATTAGACTGCATACACTATTTTCAAATTCATATTTTCAAATTTGCACTTCATGTCATTTGTAAGAATAAGTTCTTTATTAACTTAAACACTGCGGCGAAGGGGGATTTTTTTTCTTTTTTTATACATAAAGTTAGAAATTACCACAGTCATTTCATGTGAAAATTTATCACGGAGTATTGTGCACATGACTTAACATTCATATGTGACCCTGCACCACAAAACCAACAAAAAGTCGCCAGACATGGATTTTTAGTTAAGGAAAGATTCTTAAAGAGCAGACTTTAAGCTTTAAAATGACGTATAACTCAATTCAAATGGACTTTCCTAACCTATCTAAACATTGAAAAGAGAGCACAAACTCTTGAAAAGTTTGAACTGAGAAAAGAGGCTCTGAAGTACAGGGTCTATTCAAGCGCTTAATCTTTACTGAGCCATGGTACCTGTGCCATGAATGGGACAAAAAACATGAGGTAAACCACTGTAGCAACAACAATGAAGGGATTATCAGATTAAGCTAAAATTTAGCATGCTCTATTAACACATTCTGTCCATGATAAATGTCACCTTTCAAAGCAGTAGCATCATCCTTTCTAAAGTTGTTAGAGTTGAAAGTGAAGAGTGTGCAAAGGATTTTCAAGAAATGAAAAGGGGCCACTGAGAAAAAAACTGATTGCACTACTATCCCAAAAAAGGGGTTATAGAAAAACTGCTGAAAACCCACCTTCCCATTCAATTTATGATCCCAAACTCAAGAATAATGTAGAAGAAGAATAGCTCTTTCAGAAAATATGGGAAACTTAAAATTGACTTGGTTGACCAGTTTCACCTTTTTTGAGTCCTCATGTAAAATCAAGGGGTGCAAAAATGAAAGCATACGAACGCTTTTGCTTGTCATATGTCCCAGTAGTTGCAATTTTGATTCCGTGGAATTAAAAAAAAATGCAAAACTCTTCTTATCCTGCCAAATAATGATAAATATCCACTTTTAGAGTGAGCAAGGTGTCCATCCATATCTTTAATACTGACTTCAACATCTACCTTAGATAAATGTCGAGACATTGGTTGGTTTATGCTTAAATTTGAACTGGTTTCCTGCTTTTCTTTGCAACTAGGATTTATGATTACCCATTTCCATTGACAGGTCGGTCCCATTATCATGATTACAACACTTGTCATATGAGGCAGTATGTGGTACTCCGGGATACTTTAGCAACTAATTACAGTCTTGTATTTGACATTTTGTTATTTTTTTTCTTTTTTCAGCCCTCTACCCAGGGTAATACTCACAAAATGGGTGAAAAAAGTTTTTTAGAACATTATGTCAGAAGATTTTGTTGTGTTTGAAATCTTAACACAGCAATAAATGAATACACCACTAAATCTGATGATCCCGTTAAGATAATCGTTTTTGATCTCTCTCTGATCACAGTACCAAACAGTATAATGCTTTAATACTGCTGGCAGCTATAGCAGGAGGCACTATCAAACAGTATAATGCTTACTGCTTGCAGCTATAGCAGGATGCACTACCAAACAGTATAATGCTTACTGCTTGCAGTTATAGCCGGATGCGCTATCAGTCCACAGACAAAAACAAGTAATCATGAGCGGACTTTGTGGATCTAAACTGTCTCTTTCTGAATTGATGTCAAAAAAAGTATGATAAATGCAACAAAATATTGCAATAAACACATAATAGAAAGGATGAATTGGCACTGAAATCATATCCCTGACTGCTGAAATTTGGTCACCATGAAAGCAGAGCGTGACTGCATATTATGAAATGACTCTAACACAACACCATAATCTGGGGTATGACAGCACCCTGAGTTACCTGTACTTTGTGCCAGATCAAGATTCTTCAGTTACAAAAAGCTTCAATCAAGAAAGAAGATGGCAGGGTATTTTTCAGAGAAGGTTTTGTTTTTCACCAGTTTAAAAAGCAAAGACATATATAATGGTAGGGCAGTTAGATACATGTGCAATCTCACCCACCCTCTCCTGGTGTCTATTTCCATCCTCTGGTCACTTCCTATAAATTGATCCTTGCCATCCCCAACACTCCGCCTCAGGTGGCCCCATCAGACCCCCCCATGCAGACAAGTTAGTGTAGTTATCCACAGGGAGTTCAACCTACTCAGCCATGGCACCTCTTCAATTGCCTAACTCAGTGGATCATGAAGTGATCACTCTCAGGGCCTTGAGCTGATTCCTCTCGGAAAGGTCACAGCTGAACTCTAAAAAGAGGACACTTCTGCCTAAAAACCATGCAAGCAGACTGAGTGGAATGCGCCCACTTCTTCTTGTGTGGAATTAAATGCCAAGGATGAATGTTGGCCTAAATATGCTGATTTTGCTCACCATGCATGTCTCTTGTCTGGTTCAGTCATTCAATCATTCTTTTATCAACTACACATTACACTGCAACGATTCCACTGACAGGAACTTGTTCAACCTGTCAATAGCAAAATGCTCACAAGAAATGTCAAAGAGACAAATGTTGATAGAGGGGCATCTATTTTGAATGTGATAAACGTTTGTACTCATGCATGCATGGAACATTTTGTGCGATATCATGTTTATACAACATCGCTTGATAATATGAACAGACATGAATGATTGTCTTGTTGATGCAATATGAAATGACATAATTTCTTATCATTAATGAATAAAACACTGTTATGTTAAATAGATAATGCTGATGCTTGCTAGACACAAAAAGACAATAACAGGTTACCCCAATGTTCATGTCCAGCAGTGGCCAGAAGAAAGATATGGCCACTGTATCATTTTGGGTCTTTGACAGTAGATATCAGGGCACTGTTGCATAAAAGTTCAGGGCCCCGTTTTATCAAAAGATAAAATTGATTTTAAATGTCTTTACCGCACATGTTGCCAAAGACTTACAGTTGAAATCAACTATACAATCAGTTTTAACTCTCCATAAAACAGGGCCCAGATCAAATATAAGTCTGAAAATCAAAGTCTCTAAATATTCGATTCTGATTGGCTGCTACCCGACTTATATTTGATATTCTGACTTGTGTTTGGCTGCATCTTTTTTTCTATGCAACAGGGACCAGAATACTGTGCAGGTGTTGACTACACAGGTTCAGTACTAGTGCATAATATAGTATGAGAAGATCATACAGTGCAAAGTTATGTTTTCAAAAACGCATAATAGTATAATTACATTAGTGCGTTAGTGTGTTAAGATTGAAATGTCATTGAAGGAAAGAATGGGCAAACAGTGGTATGCTAGAAATCAGGCAGATCCACTCAGAGCATCCATGCTGCTGCTAAAGAAGCCTGTTATATCACTTTAATCCATGACAACGAAGCTGTAAACAAGCAAGATGGGAGCGAAAATATGCCCACACATTTACCGCTACTCAGTCTCATGCCTCAAGCTATATTTGAGACTGTGCTATCTACAGCAAATCTTCTCCAGAATAGAAATGAACACCCTTGACGATTTCTACAGGGGATGTGTGAATGCATCTCTTTTCTTCATCCTTCAAATTAGACACCAGGTGTTTTTCTTTTCCCTTCCCTCCTCAACCTACTCTAACCATCACCAACCCATAGTGTGTGTGTCTCTCTCTCTCTCCCTCTCTTCAACCTCTCTCTGTTCATTGAACTCACAAGAAGACACTGGACTGATTTTTCTTAATTCCTCTAAAACTCCACTGGGAAAGGAAAAATGCATGTTGACAGAACCTGTCCAATATCCCTTTCAGAGACAGATTGTACCAAGTGGTTGTCTGCTGAATGGCCTGATGATTCAACAATGTTACTCCCTTTGGCCCACAGTCTTGATAATACAAGCAATATTCTATTTCTATTTGACACTTGTGGAAAGTTAACACCTGTCATAATATGAGCACTTAAACTTTGTTGTCTTTAAATGTCAATTTAATTTTTATAGATGGATCTAAGCAATGTACCTCAAGCTGCCTCTGACATGAATAATGGTCTCTACCTATATCACAATGTATTTACAATAAATGGTGACACAACATTTGCTCCTGCAAGAGTTGCCCCAGTCTTGTTTTCTCCAAGTACTTAGGGTTAGCATTAGGGTTTGGGATATGGTTTTAGGTTTAGTTTGATGTGAGGATTAGGATTAGGGTTAGAGTTACATATGTTTGTGGGTAGAATTTATGTTTGGATTAGCATGGAGATAATTCATGGGAGCAACTGTTGCAGACCCTGAGCAAATGCCATTGAACCACACACACACACACACACACACACACACACACACACACACATAAAAGAAAATATCAACAGGTTTTAATTATGGCAGTCAGTATTTGTAAACAAACAAACAAACAAACAAACAAAACAAGAACAAATACACAAATAGCCGACATCATTCCTGACAGTTTAAAGGGACTGTACAGTACTGGTTGAGGTGGGGATTCATGTTTTGAACATTCCTAAGTGAGATAATGAAAAGCCTCTTATGAAATATGAAAGAGCATGTAATTTTAAGAAGGATTCAACGTTTATTTGATGAAAATTGGTTTTCAAATGGCCGAGATATCAAAAAAAGTGCTAATAATAAAAGGCGACATGCCACAACTTTATTAGGATCTCTTTGTTTCACCTTGTTTTTGGATATCTCAGCCATTTCAAAACTGAATTTCATCAAATAAACTTTTGATACCCCTTAGAACTACATGCTCTTTGACATCTCATAGAGTGGTTTCTGAATATCTCGTAAAACGTTAAAAGCTAAATCCTCACCTCGACCAGAACTGTACACATCCTTTAACATGATGGCAAATGAGGAACAAAAGTTTGCAGTAACACCATGTGTATGCAGTCCTTGAAAAGACTGTTAATTGGCAAGAGAAGAACTTAAAGAGAGGAGAGTGGAGGAGGAAAGTGACATAACGAGAGGCAAATGGTGGCGTTCGAAGGGCAGCTGTGAACTGTGAAATGAGGTTGCACTAATGGACATGGGAGAATAGGAGTCAGGGACTATGGTAAGAAAAAATAAGAGTGAGAATCGGGTAAAGAGTTCGGAAGTTGGTTAGAGAAGAAAGATGAACCAGAACGGAAGGAGTAGAGGGGGAAGGAAAAGGATGGAAAATAAATGGATAAGAGCGAGAAGTGGAAAATAAAAAGATGTGAACTTCTGAATAATGTTTCACAAAGTGAAGTGTGAGGATAACGGAGTAATTAAGCATTTGAGAACATTCCTTTCAGGTCCCTGTTTCTTTCCTCCTCCACTTTTCTCTCTTTCTACATTCTTCTCTTGCCAGCCGGTATTGCACAGCGAGCTATGACAAGGGTGGAGTGATATCCTTTTTTTTTTTTTTCTATAGATATAATGTAATCTGGTCACATACTGTTAGATTTTTCTGTAATAGAGATAGGTGCCTGAACTCACCATTGCTTGCAGTAGTTCCATAAGCAGGAAAAAGTCATACAATTTGATAGGTTTTCATAGTTGTCAAGCCAAATTATGCCACTTTTTTCAGTCAATTTAGTGAAATTACATATTCATCTCACAAACGGCAGCAGAGAGCGGTCTTGAAATCTGATTTTTATGAAATTTGATTTCTTCTTTGAGCTGTTTATACCAATAATTTTCTACCACAATCAGGTACATAATTCAAATTCTGCACACAGACAGGAGCTCGTCAGATAAGATTCTTGCAAATTTTCCTGCAGCGCCTGTTGGGGGAGCAGCAACTTTTTGCCAGTGCGCCGGGTCAGAGCAGCTGTCCGCACGCTTGACTGCATACACACGCTAGCAGTGTCAAGTGTGCCACACTATGCGACTCGGTGAATGAGGAAAATCGGGACTAATCAGAGGGTCTAAATGCTGTATTTTGCACATAGCAGATTTCACAAAAGTTTGCTCATGTCTACATTAGGCAAGTATAACTGTACATTTTCAGAAGTAATTTGGCTTCCTGCAGAACTCCAAGTTTTCTAGTGGTTTTGACTGTTATTACGTTTGTACTGGTGAGTGCCTTTTTTTTTTGGGGGGGGGGTGACCAGAGGATCCCCTCTTTCTTGCTCACTTACAAAGTTTTTTTTTTTTCAATTCAGCTGTTCAGTGCCTCTTTCTTTACTTTGAAATTTGTTCTTATTTTGATGCACATATACCATCAGAGGATGCAGAAGAAAAGTTTTATTTCCAATCAAGTATTTGATATGACTTCTGTTTGCACCAATGTTTACCACTTTCAGCAATTCAGACACATATTGATATTGTAGCCAAACTTAAAAACATTAATAAATGTTCAGGTGTGATTTTCTTCACTTTGTCTCCCTCTACAAATTAAATTTGTTCAGATTGCAACTGCTGATCTGTAAATTAGCAAACATGTTGGAAAAAAGGAAGCAGTGGGACTCGAACCTGTCATCTACTGCTTTCCGGGCAGTGACACTACCACCAGGCTGTCTCTGGTTGCCGGCAGTGACATGATGAACATGGAACAAATACCCAAGCTCCGAAATTCCCACATTGTTATGTTAAGTAATCCAAGGCAGACAAGGCATATTAAATGAAAGAAAGATATTATTCAGAGGGGTGAAGGTTCAGGTGCGATTTTCTTCACTTTGTCTCCCTCTACAAATTAAATTTGTTAAGATCGCAACTGGTGATCTGTAAATTAACAGCTTGGGTATTTGTTCCATGTTTATCGTGTCACTGCCGGCACTCAGAGACAGCCTGGTGGTAGTGTCACTGCCCAGAAAGCAGTAGATGACAGGTTCGAGTCCCTCTGGTTCCTTTTTTCCGACATGTTTGTTAATTTACAGATCAGCAGTTGCGATCTTAAGAAATTTAATTTGTAGAGGGAGACAGAGTGAAGAAAATCACACCTGAACCTTCACCCCTCTGAATAATATCTTTCTTTCATTCATAAATGTTATCATAAACTCTGACCTGAGCATAAGATATTATCACAAGTGATATGACTAGAAAAGCATATAATATAGGAAAAGGCCTTTTAATGCTGATTCTATCTTTTTTTTTTCAATACAGTGAGTAGGTTGATAACATTTCCATGGTTTTTATATACTTTAAGCAATGCTCTTGAGTATCACTACAGTCATTGGCCAGGTAATCACATTCCTTAAAAAAGTAAAGAAAGAAATAATAATAAGAAATAACAATGAAAGATAGGCAATCATCACAGCTCCAAAACAAAAGGGGGATAATGAAGAAAATAATATCTAGTTACAGATATTTAGACTGCGACAGTTCTACAGGCATGCCCACTGAACCTCATTTAGCACAAATAAAGGCCATATGCAAAGTTGCAACCCAAGATACAAAAACCCTGGCATTTTACGTGGAACGTTGCCATCATTATCCTTGGGGGATACAGAAACGCCTTGAGTGCTACACGTTTCCAGATACGAGACGGCTGGGACAGAGCAGCTTTTTATACTCTGATTTGTCAGTTGACATTTGGCCAGTGAACTGTTGCTATTTCTTGCTATAGCTGCTGACTCTTTTTCTTCGTTAAATGTGGAAACAGTGATAAACACCGTTTCCACATTTAGCCTTGCCTCGTCTGCATTTTCTTCGATATATCACTTCACATGTGACCTACGTTCACTGACCAGTGCTCACCACTGTTTCTCACCTGTTGCAAACACACACTATGCTTTGTGCCATTTTGCATTTTCTTGTTAGCAATAGCATGGACCTAATATACATGGACTGTTCACGGCAGTCTTTCTTTGATGTAATCATTGTCGCTGATACATGATTATGTGCATCTTAATGAGTAACATTCAGGTGTCTGGGCAATAACGATTGTGTGATCATGTATCGTCACTAACAAAAGAATCGTTTCCCTCATTTCAGTCTTGTTTCACCGATGTGCCTTTTTCAGACATAAATGTCTCTGAATAAATATGGATGATGAGGAGCAGCAAAACCTAAGAACATGACAAATTTTGTGTCAAAAGATGGGTACTTGCTGATTTGCACATTTTCGCACATGCATAAGATCTTGCCTAATGGCAAGGTATACCTGTTCTCTACCATTACTGTCCCTTCTTGCTCTGGAAAAAGCTGCAGAAAAGTGAAATATTGAGATCACACATGACAATCATTCTGCCAAAATATTAGCTTTCTTTTAAAAACTGCCCGCTTCTCCCAAGCGAAATTGTTTGAGGCATGATTTCCTAACATACACCGCAACTGCATATTCACTTTACTTGATTTTTGTGAGTTATTTTCTTCCGTGCATGTAGTTTTAGATTTCTTGGATCTCCTTCTTGTTCTTCTCCTGGCTTGCTGGCGGCGACAATGATGGGATCAAAGCAGTGAAGCATGTTAAATATGTCTTTGTGGCACTTTTGAAAGTTACAGATGCATGAAATTAATTAACGATACGATGAATGTCTTTGTATACTAGGTCCATGGCAATAGCAAGTAATGGGCCAGTCACAAATCAGTTGCGATGCGTCAGCGATGGGTAAAACCCGGGAAATTTTAACAAAATCTTGAGACAGATATCACGATTTTGCACCCGTCGGAGGCGCTCTCCGGACGCCTGCAGCTTGTCGCAGATTTTTTAGGCATCGCCACACCCGTCGCGGTCCCTAACTTTGAACTTAAAATTGCAAGATTGCTCGCAAGATTTTTCACCCATTTTTGGCATCCCAGACACAATATCTGATGACCTACGATGCCCTACGATTAATCGGAGGCTTCCTCCGAATAATCTGAGACTAGTCGCAAGATCCTGTGTGGGATTGGAAATTCAGGTTGAGATTCAATGTCTGCGAGTAGTCTCCGGCGCCCTCCGACTGAATCGGAGGCGCCCTGCGACGATTCGTACGCTTTCTGTGATTGTCTCCGACGTACGGTGGCCCTCAACTCTGCAACACGGCCCACACGGAGCCTCTGGGGCGGAATCAGCGCCAGCTTCTCTGCAGAGTTGAAGTGACTGTTCTATGTACAAGCAGATGAGGGATACCACGCTATAGTATACAGGGAGAAATACAGATGACCGAGGTCAGAAAACCCTCCTTTTCCCCCACATATACCCAGGGGGAAAAAAATTAAAAGAAAAGAAGATCACAGATATCGTCTAATCCCACGATTTTTCGACAAAACCGGGTCAAAATCCTTGAAAAAATCTCAGACAATGTGACTGCTCCACTTTTATTAGGATTATTGCTAGGATTGTTCAAGGATTCTTTATTTTCTATGACGACCCCCGGCCAAAACTAATCCCTGACAGATCGCCAACAGTGTGACTGGGCCATAACAGGTTGTTAACAAGTGATCAATTCAAGAGTCAGTAACAAATCAATACATGACATTCTTGATTGCAGAACACAAGCAGATTTAAGCTTGGAAAGAGTCATGTATGGCAAAGTATTAAGTAAAGCATGCACTTTCAAAAAAATGGAATTTAATCAAGTGACTATGATGATGAAAACAGAGTGTCAATAAATTGTTTTCTGATATCAAAGTCACAGGAATAGGACTCTTAAAGGCAGAAAATGTAGTGCCCAAATTCATTTTACTTTGTGAATTTGGAAAGCAATTCGATCCAAAATCTGACACTTGTCCTTCTGAACACAGGTGCATGGAATAAGCAGCAGGAATGGAGGATATGAAAAATATGTCACGGTCTCTGCAAATCTAAAAAATCCTCAAACTTTGACACTTAGACATTGTTGACAGGTGGCACTGCACTATCCCTGCATGGGTACACTGCATAGAGGCTGCATACTGATTGCTCAGCAATGGGGATTGCACAGTCACCACACCATTCCTGTGCAGAATCTGCAGGGAAGTTGCAACTTCATGCAAGGGACTCATCACAGTTTCTGTGCTGAGGCTGAGGAGACTGTGGCTGACTACACTGCAACCGCACTGAGGTTTGCTCAATTTCATTGCAATATCCTTGCGGCATCTGTATAAAGGTTTACCACACTCTGTCCCTTAGGGGCCATGCAAGAAACGGCACGATGCTCAGAGACAATGTGAATATTTCCAACCCCCCCCCCCCCCCCACCTCCAAAAAAACAAAAACAAAAAACACCAAAAACATGCAGAGAATGGTAAAAGACATTGATTGTGCAGACAGCACAGCCTTCCCTAAACAGCAAAGTATATACTTGCATCCTTCTTATTGATAAAGATTTCTAAAGATCGTGATTACATTTTAACAATGATGCACTTTTGGGCTGTGACTTTATCATAGCTTCACAGCATGAAAATGTTTCTACCACACCCCTCATGGATATTCTTTTCCTCCCAATAGCCCTTCCCTCCTGAACCATTCATTGGGATTATGCCAAGAATGAACAATATTTTCTCCTTGAACATGTGCATTACCTGACTGGGCATATCAAAAGCAGGGTATCACACATAGGGAATCAATATGAAATAAACTATTACAAGACAAACTGACTACAGTGTATGTACTTTTTCATCTGAAGTGGTGAATGCACCATGAAAACTTAATTGACATCCCACAGTTGGTTGCACGTAACGCATTCCCCTTATTTGCAATTCAACTGGTGTGTATGTGTGTGGGAGTCCCCATGAAATAGAAGCCTTATTGTGGCTAAATTCATTGTATGTGTGGTTAGAATATGAGAGCAATTAATGCACACATGTCTTCTTTGACGGCAGTTATATGATGCCTGCAGCATCAAGAATAAGTGCAGCCAAATCCCGCAAGTACTTCAGAATAAAAGTGGAAAAGTCCCATGGGTACATCCAATCAATTAACAGGTATTTAATTACAAAATCTTTAGGTGAATTCAAATGGAGGTCTGCCCTATTAGAATATGGCAAATATATAACATGAAAGAGTAAAAAAATAAATAAACAAAATCTTAACCTGGCTTGAGAAGTTTAAAATCCTATCTATTTAGCATTGTGTTTTCTTTCTCCTCTGAGCCCTAGTCTCCTCACAGATAAACTACATGTAATGCAGTCCACAGAAACAACCACAATCTCAATATACTTTGGTTTGACACCACTTGGAAATTGCAAGGCAAGTAGTTTGAAACGGAAAACATTTTACTCTTTCTGCAGCATTGTAAAGCAGTAAGTCCCCTCCAAAATCCAAGACACATCAACTGAATGTGCTCCATTAAAAGGGTTTGAGAGATTTACTACAGGAATGAATGAGATAAATGTAAAATGCAAATTCACTCCCCATAGATATTCTGCCAACAAGCAATGTATAAATTTCAAACGACATGCATTTACCAATTACTGTTCATGCATACGGCCTGAAAGATATACTTGCGATGCAACATAATTACTTTAACAACAGTCTTGCATTAGAGTTTGATTATTACTAAGACTGAGAGATCATGTCTGTCTTGTCCATCTAGCACTTGATTACATTAAATATTCAAAGTCACTTTTGTCAAAATATTTGTCTGTTGTCCAGCTTTTGGGCTGTTTCCATTGTGTTTTTTCCTTTTTTTTAACCTTAATGGAGCAAATGAATTAGCACTGTACAGTGCAGAGTCTGGAAGAATTTAAAAAAAATACCGAAGGCAGGATATTAATAATGAGCTATGATTTCATGATGATGGGCATGTACTGTAAAATGAGTAATGTCCGCATGCATTTTAATTTCATGAATTTTGCGAGAGCCAAGATTCGCGAATTTAAAATGCACATGAGAGTTCTTGTCTACACTATACTCACTGAATATACAATACATATGAGGCAACTCACGAAAATTTCATTCCGCGAAAATATTGTGTTTTACAGTACCAGGCATTTCAGAGGATTTTTTTTTTTTTTTTTTTGAAGCACTGACCCAGTTCACTATTGGAAGATTCCTGCAATTGCTCAGAGACCCAAGATTTAAGAGGCATTTGCCAACTTGAAGTGGCCAACAGCTATCGGTACAGTAAAGCTTCTTTAAATGAATTGACTCCATGCAGATAGCATTCCTAAAGCTGAAATGCTGGAATGGAAATGCTCAATGAAGACAGCTTCAAAGCATAGTACATTATGATGATTCACATAGAAACACCAGAGTTTGTAAAATGTATAATGACAGAATATGTTTCCAAATGTCTTACAATATCTTATGATTAGTCAAAGTTTGAGTTTGAGTTTGTATTACTACTGTAGAAAAAAGAAAAGAAAGGAAATTTCACAATTTTACAAATTATCTCAACCCCACCCTAATCATCATCCAAAATAATGAAATTGAAGTAACCACCTCTGTTGCACTTCAAGAACGGAGCTTTGCAAATGGAGCCCTTTGCCTTTGAAAGAAAAAGAGTACAGTAGCTGTGTTGTGAAAATAAAGAAAGAACAAACCACTATTGAATAAGCACTGGAGTGATTTGTTACAAAGTTTCAGTAAATCCCCTGTATCTCCTCTCAGTCTAATTTCATCTTACTTTAATCTAGGATCTTGAACCATACTCTTTTATGAGGTCAGACATTTATCACCTAAGGCCAAACATCACCAACTGCTGGAAAGATTTAAACCAAACCACTCCCTTACATGCTGCCATTGTCAACCATGGTCCTAGAGGCTTGCCTAGATGCAGCTTACTGCTAAACTGGTACATCTGTCGGTAATGCTCAGGTGGATTTTTCGTGTCTGGGAAAGGGTAAGTGCCAACATATTGGGGAAATCTCCTCCTTAAGGAGATAACTTCTGGCAGGTCCACACATGTGAATATTTCTACCAAGAACTACAAGAATGAGGCAATGACCTCTACCATGAACTGAAATGTGCTGACAGGGAAATACGAAGTCTCGTTCGTAACCAGTCAGCATATTTTTTTTTTTCTTTCTAAAAAATGAAAACCAATGCCACATTGACATGGATCAAAAACAAAATATAACATAACTCCCCCCCCCCAAAAAAAAAGAGAAAAAAATCCAAACACAGAGTAAACTAATAAAAACCAAAACTGAGGTATGAAAGTCTCATGAAAGATTGCACAAAATGTTCCAATGTCATATACAGTGTAAGTTTCATGTGTTTTGTAAGATGGTAATATTGGCCACAGTAATGTTTGCAAATTAACTTCTCAATGAGATATCATGGCCTTGTAAGTCTCCAATTGCTAATGAAGTTTTTGATCCCCATGAAACTCATCAACACACAGAGAGACATATACATGATAAGGATTAAAATCTGTTTTTGCAATGCTGCCCAGTCTCTGGGAAAGCTCGCTGAAAAAAGCAACAAGAGACCCGCTGGTCTAGCGCTCACCTGAGTATTGCAAGTTCACCTTTCACGCAGTCACTAATCTAAATTATTCATAGCTCTACTAAAATTTGACCAGGCATTCTCAAGTAGAAGATGAAAATGTATAATAAAAAAAAAGGGCCCCAATTTTTTAAGATTCCTTAATTTGGGGGGATTGGGGCCCCCTGGGGCCCTCTGGGTGGGACATGGTGCCCATTTTGATAAATTGAGATCCTGACCCCCTAGGGATGCTACCTGCCAAGTTTGACGAAAATCCATCATGAGGTTTTCAGGAAGACGATGAAAATGTACAATTCAGGCCCCCATTTGGACCTTCCCAATCCCCCCCCCCCCCCCAAGAGGGGCACCCCTGGATCTACTATGAACAAACTTGAAACTACAGTCATTAATGTACACACTCATAGTATTATCTTAGCTCTATAACTTCTGATTCTAGAGAAGATTTTTAAAGATTTCTTCATTTTGGGGGGGTTTCGGGCCCCCTGGGGGCCCCCTGGGTGGGGCATGGTGCCCATTTTAACAAATTGAGATCCTAACCCCCTAGGGATGCTACCTGCCAAGTTTGGTGAAAATGGGTCATGGGGTTCTCAAGAAGAAGATGAAAATGTACAATTTAGGCCCCATTAGGACCACTCCCCACCCCCTCCCCTGGGTCCCAAGGGGGGCACCCCTGATTCTGCCATGAACAAACTTGAAACTACAGTCATCAATGTACTAACTCATAGTATTAACTTAGCTCTATCACTTCTGGTTCTAGAGAAGAAGATTTTGACAGATTCCTTAATTTTGGGGGGTTTGGGCCCCCTGGGGGCCCCCTGGGTGGGGCATGGTGCCCATTTTAACAAATTGAGTTCCTAACCCCCTAGGGATGCTACCTGCCAAGTTTGATGGAAATCGGTCTTGGGGTTTTCAAGAAGAAGATGAAAATGTAAAAAGTTTACGCACGACGGACGACGCACGACGGACGACGCACGCCGGACGCCGGACGAAGGGCGATTGCAATAGCTCACTTGAGCCTTTGGCTCAGGTGAGCTAAAAATAACCCAAATTTAAAGTGAAATTTCCCTGAACATTAACCTGTTGAGGACAAGTACTGAGTATACTCGGGCGGGGGTCTATGGGAATTGCGTGTAGTAGCAAAATCAGCCCATCCTAAGTGGGTTAAGCATACGTTTAGATACAGTGAAATAAGTAAAATACTCACTGAAAGTTTGAGGAATATCACACAATTTGTTCAAGAGTTATGAAGCTCTGAAGTTTGGTCGATTCCATACTCTCTCCACTGTCAAGAAAACTCTACAATTTATGATGCCAGAGTGGTATAGCAACATCAAGAAAATATAGATCTTTGAAAAATGACACATGACGTGTCCTTCATTCTACTAGTTTTTCCAACATCTTGACTTAATCAAACTTTGAAAAAATGCTGGCAAAAATTAGTGTTATGTGCTTCACGAAAATGAAACTCTGTGAATGACTGGATTAGTCAAACTTATTGTAAACATATCTCTGCAGACAATAGAATGTGATTACCGGTAAACCACTTTTGAAGTGGTTTACCAGCTGGTGTTATTTGTTCATAGATATCTTGATGATGAATATTTTCATGACTTCCAAATGCTCGATTGTTTCCTTATCCATTTCATCACAATAATTCATTTCAGCAAGGAAAGAACAGACAAACTAATGTTTGCCTGAACCATGTGAGCACTCCATCTGTAGTCCCACCTATAAAAGTGTGTGTGCACACTCACTGGCAGCCAATGAATACATTGGGCATTGCAAAAATGTCACAGGAATAGGAAAACCAAATTGAAAAGATCAGCCCACACTGTGGATAGATATTTCATTAATGTGCAATTCCATTCCCTAATCATTTTGGCTCTAACAACTAGAGTAAATCAAATCACGACCATAATGGCAGTTTCCATACATCCCAACATGAAATGAGAAAGGTCATGATATTTCAGTATCTAACCTGTTTTCACAAAACACTGACGTTCATTGAAACCACATATGGTGACTGGATGAGGATATGACATCACTCTCATATATTTTTTCCTGACATATTTAATCCTCTTTAACTGAATTAGATTTAAAAAAAAAATACATGTGTCCACTGAATTACGTTATCGCTATTTTTGCATGGCTAATGTTAATGAGTTTTGCGGGAGTGAGAATTACCTGGCTACTACATTCATGTACTATCCAACAGGAGACTTGCGATGTATTGCAATCACCACATGTGATTCTCACATGCTAATGTGATACACTGCTCTTTCATTTAAATGGTGAAACTGTCCATCCCTCCCCCTCAAAAAAAAAAAGAAGAGAACAAATACAGTTGTAAAAAAAAAAAAATCCCACTTTTTTAAACCATTGAGGACGAGTTGCGAGTATACTCAGGCAGGTGTCAATGCAAAATGCGTGTTGTAGCAAAATCAGCCCATCCTCAAAGAGTTAATGTCCAATATCATTTAAAATAGTGATGGTTCTGTTTTTCCTTCTACTGTGTGTTTGATTCTGCTCAATCTATCACAATTCATAACAACTTGAACATGGAATGGAAAACCCCTTCAGTGCTTCAATATGTGGTCAAATTACCATGGCTATTAAGGTATTAAGGTAACTATTAAGGTATGGTACATGACTACTTTAGAACATTCAATGAATGAATTTGCTTGATAACCAGAGAGAGAGAGAAAAAAAAAAAATCAAACCTGGGGGGCATTTCATGAAGCGATTTGGTCGGATATTTTTCTGACAAACTGTTACAAGCTACTGAAATCCTTGCATCTGATTGGCTGAGAGCAAATTTGTCCGACAACTTTGTCGGATGAAATGCTTCATGAAATGCCCCCCTGGACACAAAACAAGACAGTTCTGCTACTAGTCTAGAGTACAATGAAAATAGTTCTTACGCTGTACATTTGCTTGTAGATAGAGCACCACTCATTTGCCTTAATATATCATTATTCTTTGTAACTTTGTAAGTAACTGTCTGTTTTGTGACAAGATGGTAAATTGGCAATTTGGGTGTCAACTATATCACGGTGATGTTAAACACGCCTCCACCCACAGCTCCCTTTGCAAGCAAGAGCTACAACCTGCATGAAGGCTAAGAGCAGATTTCATTATCAAGAAGAAAGGAGTGTAGAATCCACACATATAGGAATTCCTGAGAGCACCATTACAATTATAGAATCCATAATTATCCATCGCCTGCCTGTCAGACTGAATCTCTAAATGTCACTCCCACAGTGTGGCATCGTTTGTCAGTAAGATGAGTCAAAGGAATCTATTCTATTTTTTTTTTTCACTTCACGTTTTATTCAACGAGACGAGATGAGTCCCGAAAATACCAGCGTCTGCAGGGATTTTGCGGCGGTGCAAACTGAAATCAATCTCAACGTGTTGCATCAACAAGCAATAAAGTGATGAGACAAGGTCAAGGGAGCTTCACTTATCCAAAGCTATCACTCTCCTGCAACATAATGAGGTGGTAAACAAAACTATGTCAGGAACAAAAAGAAAGAAAGAAAAAAGAAAAAGGACACCAGCTCCAACAAGGAGACAAGAGAAAGGCAAATTCTCCAGGGAGGGTAGTCTCAGTATTTGAGGATCCTTGGCAAAAAATATAATGACTGCTGTATTGGAGGGGAGAGAATTAAAGAACTACTGTATACGCTATATATTTCGCTTGGGTTTTATTTTTCGCGAATTTCGCGAGTCGGGAGCTATTCGCGAAATTTACAACACGCGAAAATATTACCTTCCAAAATGAATCCCTTGCCTTGATGATACGAACATTTCAGTACTAGTATACCACGTCACGGCTTACCGAACAGACCATGACTGGCTATAAGCTTGTTTACGTACATAGCGCATAGCGTAATAGCGTAACATAGTTTATCCTGTCCGAGTACACTTTGTTCTTCGAGGCCTCAATGAGGCATGCAGCAGCAGGCTCTCACACCCAATCAACCACAGATATCCGGGGTAACACTAGGTTGGCATGCATGCACATGGTCGCCAACAGCCACTTCCCACCTCACAATGTTATCAGCTGTGAGCGCTCCGCATGCAGGAAGAATTGATTGATTGAACACCGGTGCAAGCGGGTGTGTCAGCCGCAGAGAGATCACATAATATCCTTGCACCTCCTCACAACCTGCACTTGCCCCACTTGGTAAAGAGACCTTCACTATAAAGTAATGGGAGAATGACTGGTCATCACCATGCAACCTATTGCCTAAAGCTCATGCTTATCTTGTTAGAATATGAGAGTGATGATGAAAAGGTGTGATCATTTCTAGGAAATGGAAATTCCTTTTTCCAGCTCTCTGCCCCTCAATGTCCCCCCCCCCCCCCTAATAAGAACAGTAACTACAGAGAAGAGTGTTTTATCTTCTTCCTCTTCTTCTTCTTCTCTTCTTCTTTTTCCCTTTCTTCTTCTTTTTACACAACACACATCAATGGTAAGCTGTGAATGCAGGAATTGAGCCTATTAAACTTCTGGGTTACATACTCCAGCCACATCAATCACTGAGCTAGCCTGCCATCCAAACTTTTCAAATGCATCTTAACATATTTAGAGTGTCCCGTGCTTGCTAGTATTAATGCTGAAGGTTTGAAAGTTTCCATGATTTAAGCATATCATCCACGAATTAGTTTCTTTTGTTCAGAACTAGCAGGAACAACCATTTGAGGTATGCAAATCTGGGTCATATTTTTCCAAACACAATCATTTCTGTTAATCCAGCAATTATACAAAATTTACAAATGGACACCACCCACTGATTCCATTCTTTCAATAATACTCCATGGAGAAAAAAAAATGCCCTTTGATTTACTTCTTACCCAATTTAGTACAACCTGCCCAAGTCTGAACAGTTGGCTTAAATGATCTTATCATATTAATAATGATTTGGCCATCATGCAAAGCACATATGCAGTGTGTCTTTATTGTTAAAGAATCTCCGAACATGCTATTCATGGCTACAATCACATTTACATCAGAAGATAGCATCTGCATTTGGTCATTCTAATTCTTCTACTTCAGTTATTTCGGCAAATTGTCAACAAGAACCTTGCTCGACCATAACAAATGATAGACAGGACGTAGCCATGACATTTTCAGATCTAGAAAAACATGCATCTCTCAAGAGGAAGAATACACCCACATAATGATAAAAATCAATTGCTCTTTCTCTTTCCAGAAAATCTTGTTTCTTAGTGCCAGTATTTGTCACAAAATGTATTCTACATAATAAGGCAAGACTGAAAGAAACTGGAACGAGACATGTCTTAAACTACTTTCCTTTTTTTTTGGGGGGGGGGGTGGGGTGGTGGGAGGGAACTGGGAGGGCAGGGAATACAGTATGAACATTTCATGTTGTACATAAAGTATTCTCTCTCTCTCTTTCTCTCTCTTCTATTTTGTCACAGTGAAAATTATGAAAACAGTCAATATGATAAACCGTATTGTTGCAATTTTCTATAAACCAGTGAGAACTCGCCTATAGGGAAGAAACTCAACACCTGACAGTGTGCATTCCTGAAATGAAATGCTTCTATTAATCCAATATGTTCAGATATTTAATTCACCAGGTATGTCTTTTGGGCCTACAGTATTCATCAATTACAAGTGTGGATAGACTAAACATTTAGTAAATTGAAATGTCTTTCCAGGCAAAACTATTTGCTTTCCGAGTGTCATATTAAACCTCTTGTCTTTTCAAGGCAGGGCACGGGTATTGTTTCTTTAATAGAATATACATGTAATAGCACACAAAGACTCTGATTTGTCTTGTTGCATATAGAATTGCATTCTTGTTTTAACTCTGAGATCTTGATTTTTTTTTTCTTTCAAACTGACAATATAGAATGCAATTTGGTTTAACACTCATCTGCAAATGATGACTTATTACCAAGGAAGGATTTTATGTTTTCATTGGCATTGGTTTGTTTGTTTGTCTGTCTGTCTGTCTGTGTGCAAAATAACTCAAAAAGTTGTGGATGGATTTGGATGAGGAAGGAAAAGTTGATAATGACACAGGGACAGATATGATTAAATGTTGGTAGTGATCCGGGAATTTTTATGAATTTTTGAAGGATTGTATTTTTTTTTTTTTTTTTTTCAGAAAGGGTCAATGAACTGCACATATTTGAGGTTTGCACAAGCACTCTAAAGCGCATGCTCTGCTCAGGCATTGTGCAGCTGGAAGTTGATGACATTAACAAAAGGCTTCTATATTGGGAAATTGGATGACTTTTAGCATGTGTGTATGGGTGAAAATTAGCTGCTTGACAGAGGTCTGCGCTTTCAGAGTGCTTTTCTAGTTCTGAATGGGAATGGTGATAATACATATCATCCTTGGTCTATATTTTTCTGAAGTCAAGAGCTCTTCAAACTGAGAAAGACATCAGCTGGAGATGAGGTGAATTAATTTCAAGACTCAAGACTTTACAGCTTGCATATGTATAATGCAAAATAAATACAATATGTATTTGTGTTCCCAAACCAATGTATGTCTTAATAGGAAAAAATCAAATCAAGGAATCAAATTTGATTTTTTAATTGTCTGTCTTTAAAGCCACCATTTAACATTGGGAGCAGTGACTAAAATGATGTTTGAATAATCACATTTGATGCATATGTAATAGTTCAGTTGTATCACAAAACATCTTACCATACAAAAATTTGCAATAAAGTTGCAAATATATCAAAATATCATTAATTTTCTCAATAAACTGTCACAGTGATGGTTTATTATAGAAATGGTTTTTAATAAAACTACTGTTCGCATTTTGTATCTTTAAAAATACTTAACACTGATTACACTGATTTACATTTCACATTCACATTACAGAACTTTTTTGAAGGACTGAAGTTTTTTTTTCCCATCTACAAATGTTAGCAATGTTAGTATAGGGTTACCTACGCCATGGAGCTGTTCCATGCCTAAGCTATGGATTCAGCCATAAAATGAAATTAACTGCAAAGATCAGCAGGCACAGACATACATTACAACACCTATTTAGAATGTAGCTATCCGATTAGTCGATTGTCCATCAGTTGATCACGTGACATTTAGTGAAACGTTCCATTGCACGCTCTGGCTGTCAGACGTGCAATTTTGTTTGAGCAAAAATGGATAGCGCATGGCTGACATCACCCATTTCCACTGACTCCCGTGTTAAACTCAAGATTAACTTGAAGTTTTTGTTCCATCGCACAGCTCTGATGTCACGATAAACAAACATTTGCCACGCGCACTCAACAATTACAAGCGCACTTACAAGCGCGCTTACAAGCGTGTACTTTTGTCACTCATTTTTGTAAACAACTTCGTTTCGCCTATGTACGTACACGGTGACTGCGACTGTGCGGCTACTCATTCGTCTTACACGGAAAATGGTTGCCATTTCTATGCTAAATTCAAGAATCTGTGCGGACCAAATCTGTTGACATTCGAGCTGTGGTATAAAACAAATAGTGTATGGCCTCTACTCGTGCAATGGAACAAGATTTCGCACTCTGTGAAAGATGAGGTGCACTATTCAACTCGGCTTCACCTCGTTGAATAGAGCCCCTCTATCTTTCATCTCGTGTGAAATCTTGTACCATCACACTCGTGACCATTCCCTATTTGTATACTATATTTTGATTATGAGCAAACATGAATGTGTCACATCAATGGAGGCAGGGGTTAATGACAGCAGTACATGGAGGGAGGGCTCAGATAAAAAGGTTAGGACATTTATATCATTTAAAGAAAAAAATATTTCCCCAAAAAAGTAAAAAAGTGAAAGGTCATATGAAAAAAAAAAAACACTGCAAAAATGTCATTGAATCAAACCAAAGGAGAGAGAGTGAAAAAAAGAGATAATGACAGGAAATTAGTTTCCAAAGTTTTCGCAAAACAGTAATGTCGATCACAAAATTACATTTGTCAGTTATGGAAGGTGATGATGTCAATATCCCACAACTCTGCCTTTGGTTTGTACATGATGGTAAATTACCAAACTTCTGAATGCATAATTTACAGCTGACAGTAAATACCCCTGATTAAAGTATCTACATGTAAATGACAATTTACGGGCGATAGTAACTACCCCTGATTAAAGTATATACATGTAAATGACAATTCACGGGCGACAGTAACTACCCCTGATTGAAATATTTGTATGGAAATGACTAATAACATAAGTTTGATGTATGGGATACAAGTTAATTCATAATGTTGAAAACATGTAAATTGAGTTAAGATCTGTGTGGGAGACAATAGCTTCTACTTATGATCATGGCCATCATCACTTTCTTATCTAATGAAAACAGGAACATTTGGAACCTTCAACCTAACCTTCACTATTTTATTTCTCTGATCATCACTTTAATATCTAATGAAAACAGGAACATTTGGAACCTTGAAGCTAACCTTCACTATTTTATTTCTCTGATTATGTACTCTTCATCACAGAGAACTTGAAAGAGGAGTGGAGTTTATCTCCAATGTCGTAGATTGAAACAGAGAAATGGGTGTTGCCCTGGATACGATCTGCTCCATCCTCCCTATAAAGCACCATCCACAGCCGATCATGGTCGACATCTCTCTCCATAACCTTGACAGCTTGGACAAACACAAGGGCCCCCAGGAATTGGGCAGCCTTCTCCAAACACCATCATGCTGGGAGGGTGTCTTGCAGCATCATCTGGTGCTATGATCTACGCCAAGGAACTGGGGAGATCCATTCAAGGATTACCTTTAACAAACACCATCTGTACACATGCCTGTCAGGGAGGCGTGAAGTGATATTGCTACATTCTCTCTCTCTCTCTCTGATGGGACAATGGTTTACTGGGTATTTCATTCCTATCATACATGAAATATTTTCCTTTAGTTATGATAACAACAACAATATGTTACCCACCAATTAGAAGGGAATATCAAGTGGGTAGGATGCTAGGAATTACAACAGACAGGGTAACATTCAAGCACTGAAAGGACATACAAAACCCTTCTTACATCCATAGGATAAGTCAATTGTGGGTTGTTGGATTTTTTTCTAATGTATACCAAAATTTTTTTGACACTTGTAAACAACTCTTCAAATCAATCACACAACAGCATGTATTTCAAGATGGAGGATCCTATCCTTGCAAATTTTTCCACAATTATTCTTTTCCTGCAAATGAAACTCACGTGCAATATCAAAGCCATCCTTTCAGTACATTTTTTTTTACAATTTGCTTGAGATTGACCCAAATAGCACAACTAAATGGGTCCCAATCATGTCTGGTGTGAAGTTTAGTCAGAACTGCAGCTGGAGTGAGAGGTCATGAGCAAATTCTACACCTGCACACACCGTGACTACAAATTATATGACATTAATTATATGGGAGGAGCCATTTTGTGACCAATCACCATTTCATGCCCAGTAATGTGCAAATCATATTTAACTTGCAAACATTTAGCTTTGACAATGCCTCATTAACCTTCAAGGAGGTTGCAATGAAATGCTTAGGGCAGTGTCAAACTGACTTAAAGATTAAGTCATGAAAGTATACAAAATGTTTCTCATGACCAAGAAGATTTAGTTTTTTCTCAGTACTGGAATATAATTTTGGTATTACAGAGAGAGAGCAGCTGTTCACTTCTATTGACTAACTGGAAAAATCAATAATGATCGATTGCAAGTCACACTGCTACCAGACAGATAGTGGTAAGATGATCTAAGCATCTCCATCAAATATCAGAAATTTCTTGAACTCGTTCTGTTCTCACTCTTTCTGCACTCACTTTCATCATTTACTGGCAAGACTATGTAATTCCCAGAATACTTCTATTCCTTTTCCCTTTGACATGCAGAATTACAGAGAAAAAAATACAAACATAACTTTTCCATTTTGGACAGGATTCAACTGAAGTCAATAAAAGTGATATATTGTACATAATTGCACTACCATGTACCAAGGAAATTACAGTGGAAGGTTTTTTTCATGCACAGAAATGGAAGGCATACATGAATGAACACTGTTCACATCTAAGCAAGACAGTGATAGAAACACATTACCATGCCCCCCCCCCCCCCCCAAAAAAAAAATACATAAATGAAATTGATGATGATTAACCTTTGGTTTTGACTGATTGCAACGTTAATGGTATCTGCATCTGCGTCACTTGGCAATGGTTGCTGAAACAAACAAAGTAAACAACTAAGGCATAGCCTCTCAAATGATGAGGGTGGGGTCACTACACTGGTTGAGCAATCAAGCATAAGGCAGCAGCCCAAAACACCGTGGCTGCATCACGGCACATTGCAGTTGAATTCCAAGCAAATGAAAGTTGATTTCAATTACCATACCCTTATCAGTGGATCAGTTTGATGTCTGATTCAAACCGCTTTTCTTTTTTCTTTTTTGCCCTTTCGCAATCCCGGAAAGCTTCAACTGTGGATGGGTCCGTGCACAGTGGGCAATTTTCGATGCATGGTGTGAATGCACGATGACTGCGACAACTCTGCAGTATGCAAGCAATGCTAAGTGTTTGCCACATGTCTATGAGAATTAGCATACTTTTATATAGTTGCAAGTATGTACACCATCATCTGCCTCTACACAGTATTCTTATTGGAGAATTTAACTGAGTTGCCTACATCAAATATCAAAAGTGTCACAGCACCCAAGGCAAAGCCATCATTTGGGCCCGTTGCATAAAACTTAAAAAAAAAAATTAAAACGTAAACATTAATGGTAATCATCAGCAATTAATTGGCCTCGACTGGCAATGGAATAGTGCTGTAATGGTACATGTACATATGTAGATAGCAATGATTTCAGAGTTTATGGACTATTTTAAAATTACCATGGTGGTTTTATGCAACAGGGCCCTTGAGTTTGCCTGAGTTGGTTGGTAGTATCCCTAATTTATGTTAACCCACACCATTTTTTTTTTTTTTTGGGGGGGGTGAAAGTTTGTTTCTTGCCCTTTATGTGACAGGCTTGAATTGGCAACAAAAAAAAAAGAGCTGAACTGTGATTAATTGTGTAAACAAAGTAGCTCAAAAACTGCTTTTGGTCAACTTGGACGCTCATATTTTGTGTCCCATTCTCCAAACAGTGCAGTATGACTGCCATCCTGTAAACGGGTCTAGGGCAATTACCCCCTGGGCAAATACCCCAGACCCTTCCCCTGACTCTAACTCTAATCCTAATCCTGAACCCAATCCTAACCCTAACCCAAACTCACAACCCTAAACCTAACCCTAACCTTACTCTTTACTTGAACCTTATCACTAACCAGTATTTAGCTTGGGGGTATTTGTCCTCCAGGGTTTAATTGCCCTGATACACTATAAACATACAGTTTATGAAACAACAGTCAACTTCAACATAGTATGCATTCTTGAACGATGCGAGGGCTGCAGTATGAATGGGGCATAACTGTAAAAGGCCACCCCTTTGGAGTCATGCTATCCAATTATCATTGGGATCTGTTCCTGCAGCTTCATTCCTGTTCAAAGCAGGAGATTTATGGGAATATCCAGTGAACCTAACAAATAGAGGTTCCATATTGACGAGACATTAATAATAGAGTTGTGCCATCGCAGGAGATATTGTAGCCATGCACATTATGTACTGCATTCAAAGTCAACGCACAACTGCACAACTGTCATTCCACATCAAATCTTGGAGTTAACCTGAACAGAGCATCACAGCAATCACTTCACACTTGAGGTTTGGGGCAGACTGGAAGAGCCATGATCTGGCCCCTGTCACCATTCTTAAAGGCCCAGTACAGCTGCAGGAAATTTTGTTCGAAATGCTGCACTGCAAAACTACTTTTTAAATGCACAAATAAGGCATATGACAATGAATTGTACATAGACCTATTCAGTCACAAACACTATTTAAATTCTGTGGTTTTCAATTCTCTGGTTTTGCATTTAATGTATCAACAAGCGCTTCCAATAATATTGCCAAATTTTGCACCAGGCTTGCTGTCAGGTTGATGTGCTGGCAAGCACCAGTTAAAAGGATTAATATATGAATTATAGTCATTACAGCACAAAGGCTTATCTCAGTGAATTTAAAACCCAACATACCTGTTGGTGCAAATTACCTTTTTTTGCTCAAGCACAAAATGGAACTCCTTTCTGGCTTTAATATTTGGTTTATGGTAATTATTTGACAAGCACTGACATGCTTTAGCTTTGATACCATTTCCCCTGCAAGGAGTAACCATTCTCTCTCTCACACACACACATTCTGTATGCTGACGGTTACTTGCTCATATATTCCTGAGCAACTTAATGTACCATAGTCACGTAATCATGTCGTGCATTTCCTAGCCACATTTAAGATGATTCAGAATATTCATCCCTTTAGAATAAAATGACATCAGCTACAATCTAGCTTTTGCAAATCATGCTACATCACTTCTACTGTCCCTAATCATTTCCTACAAAGCAACACTCCTCACGAAACTGAGCAGACAAATTATCCAAAGGTAACAGTTGTTGGAATACAGGCAGTCAGTGGCATATTGGGATGTACAGGTGTATTGATGGAGAATATCAACTTTCAATCACATATTCTCCAAAGGACTAAATTCAAAATGTCAATCATTTCTCATTAACTCTTATCCCAGGTAACAATTCAACCATAAATATTCATGACTCCTTATTGTGACCTCTAGTGAAAACAGTATCCTCCTAAAATTCCTTGATTATTAGAAGTTATAGGCGATTTCATTATTACAATTGTATACAATGCATTTTCTTCAAATTTGTATGGCAAGTGTGAAAAGTACAGTTATGAGAACTGCAGAGACAATTTTAGCATCCCATGATGTAAATCTAAATTATTATTATTATTTTTTTTTTACAAAAATGCAGTCTAAAGCAGGTTTTTTTATTTTGTATGATTTGTATGAAAGCCGGTGGTCATTTTGAGGGTAGAGATAAACTGAAAATGCCTGATCGATCATTTTAGGCAGAATTAGTGAACTTCAGGCCAGTTTCTAATGACATTCTGCAATTAACTAAACCTAGAAGCAGGAACTGAACATGAAAGTGTGTTTAGCTTAATGTAATTAAAACACTATGCATTGTGCATATACAATCATATCCCAAACATGATGCATGCTTGTGACATTCAGAAAAGTTTCAAAATTCAGTGTTCGCAATGTTGCTTAAAGAGAAAGCTACGTGAATAGCAGCGTCCAATTTCATTGTTTGATCCGTTCCGCCCACTTATAGAATGGCATACCAATCCTCATTCACAACATGGACACACTCACATCACGTGGTGCCAGCAATTACCGCTGACAAGAAAAGAAAGAAAATGCTTGATTGTCCAATGGGAAATGGAATCACAACCCAAGCATAGTCACATTAGTTGCCTGAGCTGCCGATGCCGGTTTTGGATTCAGACATGTGCAAAATAGAAAAACTCTCTCGGGGACTTCAAATGGGAGGTGTCCAGGAAAATGTGAGAGCAACTACGTCAAAAGAAGAAAAAAAAAATAGAAGAGATAGCAGTATTCATGAACATTTTTTATGCATTCCAGGCTGTACTCTAAAAATGAGCAAAACCTGGAATGAAAATGGCTGGAACACTAGGCTGAGTGTTAGGATGAAATTGTGCAGGATGACTGCCTATGTGTAGTCGCGCATGAATGCTGAAAAGAAATTAAAGTAACAAAAAATTTATTGATTTTTTTATCAACCACAGTTTCCTGAATTTAAAAAGCAATTTTGTACACTTCCAACTGATCCTGTTTGCTAAATATTATGTATACAAAAAAAAAACACCTCCAAAACAAAAACAAAGGGGGAAACAGATTTTACATCTCCCTTTTTTTTTTCTTCTTTTTTTTTTTTTTGGGGGGGGGAGGGGTACTCATGTATTAGTTCTGATCAGTTCTACAACATTTATTTGCCACAAACATTACACATATGTACAAATAACAATGTGATCATTTTGAGCAGACTCTATTATCACATTTTATGAGAACCCCTGTTTTCCCCCATACTTGTTTTGACCATGCCTATGAGTTTAAGTGAAGAATAGTTGGTCTGATGGCAAATTGGCCACAGATATGCTTTTGGTTTCTTCTGTTCTACTGGCTGTATTCGTTCAACTATGGGAAACTTTGCAAAGCCCCCCCCCCCCCCCTTTAAAAAAAAAACAAAAAACAGAAGCTTTCAGATTATCAAAATAATAACAATTGAAGTTTGGATGTATCGGGAAGGTAACATGACATCTTCATCTTCGCTGAGTTTCAATAACACATTTATTACTTCAGGGCATATCTTATTATTATTCCTACATCAAGGAAAGAGATCTTACATAATCTTGAAACAGGGATGAAAACCACATGCATCAAAAGCTGAGTAATTACTGAAACTTTAAATGCCTTGAAGGGGAATGTTCTCCATAATTGAACAAGGGAAAAATATCACTGCAGAATCCTTTTAAAATGTCTAGATATCTTTACAGTAAGTAATCCATTATTCCTGGTTGTAGTGTTTATCCATAATATCAGACGGGTGCACGTCACGAGACCGACACCCACGAGTCATACAGCTCACAAGTCATACAGCTCATGAGTTATACAGCTCACAAGTCATACAGCCCATTAGTTCGACACAAAGCTAATAAGGCCCACAACACTGACACATTAAACCCCATACTGTATCTGTCGAACTTGTGGGCTGTTTTTATCTAGTGTCAAACTCATGGGCTTTATTTGCCTAGTGTCGAACTCATGGGCTGTATGACCCATGAGCTGTATGACTCATAGTCCTGTTTTCAATGTTGAACTCGTGGGCTGTATGACTCGTGGGTGTCGGTCTAATGGGATGACCCATATCAGACAATGAGGGAAAGTGTTCAAGTTTATTTCGGGACCTGAATATGGACCTCATCCACACATAGATTCAGAGTTAGATTGACAAGATATGCCAATATCCTTTGGCCAATAATACATGGGTAGTTCCAATGGATTCTTCGGTTGAACTTCTGTTTTCTGTTGAACACAAGTCTCTAATGCAAAGGCTTAAAACATTTTAAATCACTGATTCAATGCCACAAAGTAAAGTTTCTATAGTCAAGAATGTTGCAGTATTTTGATGAATAAAATGTCAAAATCTGCGATAAAATCACTCTGCCATCCTGCAACCTCACTGTTTTTACTCCATGTAGTATGGGGCACTGGATATCATGCATAATGTTGTTTTACCTACCTGACCTCACAATATCACATAAGTTATGAACGAAAACATAAAACATTACATTCAAAATTAATCAATTACCATTAATTTCAGTTGGGAAATGTTCCTAGATTTAATAAATGGCAGGGAAAAAACAAAACAAAACAAAGGCAATGCAGATGGACTTGGTTCCAAAGACAGCTCTTAATACAGTGCTCTTGTTCCCGTGTTTGTCAAAGGGTGATCATACAAATTCACAGCCACATTTCACAGTACTTTTACATGGTGAGTATGATAAAAAGTTTCATGCAATACTACCTAACCACTTAACGTTTAGATAGCAGAATGACCCTGATAGCAGACAGATGTAAATATCATGCCTTATTTACGCCCTATGTGATCAACGCTGTCTCCAAATCAGGGCAACAGTGAGACCATGACATGATGTCGTTATTATGTTAAATCAAACGACATACAACTATCAATTCACAACTAGTCAACGATGTCTTACAATGTATTACACATGTCTGCTATCAGCATGCAAGTTTGCAGCAGCTATTCCTTCTTTCCAGGCGAGCAAAATCCTTGTTCTGAGGGACCACTCATATTCATATGAAATGTTTAATCTTCTCTATTTTTTTCTTCTGGGCACACATCATATAGAGTGGACAAACTCCAAAGGTAAGACAGCTACAAGTTATTGTACAGTGCCCAGATTACTCTAGGCTGGTATTATTAACCCGTTCCTCCCACAATTCTCTAAAGAATCTTCAATGCCCACAAACAAGATTTTTTTTTTGCCCGTCACCAAAAAACAGACAGGTTAATAATCCGCCTGTGCAAGGCAGTCAAGCAGTATATGGATCCCCTTTCCACAATTAACTGCATGTGTCCACAAACACTGCAAAATATTGATCGAACTGGACATAAGAAATGAATAAAGCCTGCACTGGGCACCTTTGTTACACACTACAAGAGCACCCGAATGGGGTCAGCGAACGTGAAATATAGTGAGATCAGTCTTGATTGCTATTGTATGTACATCTTTATAGCAAAACAACAAACTACACTGGAAAAGGTGAATCATACAAAAATACACACAGCTTTGATACAGAAAGATATATCGCTACGGCGACTGATATGCCTCCGCCATAATGCATGGTTCTCCTAATAGGTCTATAGTACAATGTCTTGACAATGTGTGATGACAGTTTCACACAATTGGCAAAATATTAAAATGACAGGTTTGCCACAAATGTGCTGAATGTTCACTTTCCTAGAACTAGGTTCAATTGGATGAATTATTCAAATGTCAGAGTGCAGGTATTTGGGGAACTGATGATTTTTACTCGATATTTGACCCTTTTATAAGTTTATGCATTGAGTAATTTTCAAGGTATTGAGAAAAAGTATAATTTCAGTATCAAATGGGAAAATAGCATTATCTAAACCTGGTCTTTGACCTTTGACCTCACAGTTCCACAGAGAATCACTGTTAGGTAGAACATGCATAAATATGTAAGTTTCATGATGATACCTTGAGCTACCTTCGAGATATGGAGTAAAAAGTGCAATTTAGCACTTTCACTTGACCTTTTACCTTTTGACCTTTGACCTTTTGGCAAGAAACTTCCCCAAAAATATGTATTGTGTAATACATGCCATACATCAAGTTTTAAAAAAAAACCTTCAGGCATATTGCATTTTAAGGAAAGTAGTGATATTTTGAGGAGTTGACCTTGACCTTTGACCCCCTGACCTTTGACCCATGACCCCCAACTTCCCTAGATAATCACTGCCCATCGGTACAAGCATATATACTACGTTCCATGAAGATACCTTGAACCATTTGTAAGATATGGAGAAAAACATGAAATTTCAAATTTTTTTTCACAAAATAACCTGTGACCTTTGACCTTTGACCCTGTGACCCTAAAATCCACACAAAGTATTATCCCCCAAGGATATACCCTCATACCAAGTTTGATGTAAAACTACCACACGGTTCTTGAGATATCGACAAAAACAAAACGGGACGTACGGACGGACGGACGGACGGACGGATGACCCGAAAACATAATGCCTCCGGCCACTTCGTTGCGGAGGCATAAAAAAGGAGAGCTATATTGAGAGATGAACCTGTAATCTTTTGATCAAAGTCTTTTCTCTGGTCAGCATAGCACAAACACAAAATTTAGGCCACAGATGCAGACACGCGTGTCTACACTTTGGGAACCTGGGCCCTGTTTCATAAAGCTGTTTGTAAAGTTATGAACAACTTACGAGCGACTGGTGATCGGTTCTGATGTGCTATCTTATCAGAATTTCCATAATTCAGCACAAGAACTGATCACCAGTCACGCATAGGTCATTCATAACTTTACGAACAGCTTTATGAAACACCCCCCTGGTATACCAGGTTCCCATATGGAATTGGTTAATTGCTGCAAAATTACATTGTGACACCTGTCAAATCTTATTTTTATAGTGATGTTTTATCAGAATTTAAAAAAAAAAAAAAAAAATTGACAATGCCCATGACTTAGTTTTTCCATAAAGCTCTTTGCCTTGATTCATTTTATCAATGTCATCTCCATGATTAACTTGGGCACTGTATTCTTGAGTTAATGGTAATTACCTCCGCCAAGGAAGGAGAAGGTTAAGTGATCAGTGACGTCAGTTTGTCTATTTGCAAAATAACTCAAAAAGTTGTGACCGGATTTGAACGAAACTTGCAGGAAAAGTTGATAATGACACAAAGAAGAGTTGATTCACTTTTTGTAGTGATCTGGGAATTTTTATGGATATTTGAGAGATTTTTAAAATCTTTTTGCAGAATATGGTCAATGAAGTTAGGAGTTCAAGCTACATGGATTTGAGATTTGAGATGACATAAACAAAAGGCTTTTACTAGTATATTGGGAAATTCAGCAATTTTCAGCATGCATGTATGTATACATAATAATGGGTGGAAACGAGCTGCTTATTGGCGGAGGTCTGTGCTCCATGAGTGCTTTTCTAGTTATGAACAGCAGTGAGTTGATCATGTCATATTGGCTACCATCATGACAATATGGGGGCCTTCCTACTCATGCAGCTGGACTTCTGTTAGTCTTAGGTTTTGTGCATGTTTTAGTGTGATGCAATGTTGCCACTTAGTCAGGTTTATAATGTAAATATTTTTCTTTGATTCTGCCGGCAGCATATACTCTCATATATCTAAAGACACTAAATTTTTCATTTTTATTTTTCTATTTGCAACCCCGCATCACAAAACCAACAAAAAGGTGCCAGACGTAGATTTCTAGTAAAAGGCAGATCTGAAAAAGCAGACTTTATGGTTGAAAATGATGTGTAACTCATTTCAAATGGATTCTCCCAAGTTATCTAAATATTGAAAAGGAAAGCCACACTCTGGAAAAGTATGTACTCAGAAAAGAGTACCGGGTATATTCAAGCATTCAATCTTTATTACCAAGCCCTGCTAGCTGTGCAAAGAATGTGACCAAAAAAAAACAAAAAACAAAAACAAAACAGGATGTACAACACCACTGCAAAACAATAATGAAGGAATAATTAGATATGAAGCTGAAATTGAGCATACTCTAGAAACACATTCTATCCATGACTACTATCAACTTTAAAAGCTTTACCATCATCTTTTCAAAAGGTATTGGAGTTGAAAGTGAAGAGTGAGTAAAGGATTTTTTTTTAAAGACATGAAAAGAGGCCCTATAATATAAAATATGACATACTTTAATAATCACTCTATTCTACAGAAAATGTGTGCTAGAAAAACAGTGAAAAGCACAATTTCTGTTTGTTTTATAATCACAAACATCAAGACTATATAGAAGAAGGACTGCTCTTTCAGAATATGTAAAGATTGAAGAGGCTGACCTGTTTCACCTATGTTGAGTCCTCATGTAAAATTAGGGTGTGTGACCTTTTGTTGGTTTTGTGATGCACGGTCACATCTAAAGTTACAGGAATTTGTTTTGTTGTTATAATTATAAAGCAGTATGAATAATGTACTACAAATGTAGTCACGTGACCAAAGCAGCTACACATATCATGAAGTTTCCTTGGATATCATGTAAGACGATATACACATATTGAAATCAACTTTAATGTCACAAGCAAAGACGCTTAAATAAAAGACAGGAAAGTGCGCGCTAATCCTGTACAAAACAAATGGACAGCACGCGTCCTCAAGCGCATTACGCACGTCACCTGAGACGCGCTGTCTTTGAAGTTAATGGACAGCGCGCGGTCTTTGAAGTTAATGGACAGCACGCGGTCCTCAAACGTATTGCGCACATCATCTGAGACGCGCTGTCTCTGAAGTTGTTGTTGCTGTTTATCAAGTGTCGTTGATTGTTTTTAGATCATGTTGTTGCCAAACTTTTACCTCCACGAAAAAATCCTTATTACTTTAAAATCTCATTCTTCAAAATAATCCCCTTAATCTAGAAAAAGACTATAATCTTTAAATCTTTTTAAGATAATAAAAATACCACTACCTTTGGAAATGAATGATATTTCTAGGTGTACTGTGTTTGTACTTAGCTCTCTTTTGACTTAGGCGATTTTCGACTTGTGCGTAAGTCGAAAAAAAAATGACTTACAGTTTCACCACAGGTACATACATGTATGTTTAATGTACATGTATGTTGTCTCCTCTGGAGCCGAGAGCTGGAGCGAAGTGCCGCAGCACGGGTCGCCCAGCAGGGCCGCGGCTAACTTTACATGGACAGTGCATTAGTATTGGCACAGGTCCGGTTACTTTACACCCTTGTTAAACCTTGGGGAAGTGAATATGAACGATATTTGAGCAGTGATTGATTCCAGTTTACCATACCGTGGCTTGAAATGCGTGTAGAGGTGCAATTCTGATTTACCCGTGCCCGTAACGTTCCCCCTACTTTCCGCTTTGAAAACTCAGCAGCTTCATCCATTATACCACTCCACTGCACAGCGCTGCAAGTGCCAAGCTACATGTACACTGCAAGCTCAATACTGTACATGTAAATGAACCAATGTGTACTGTACGAACGCTGTACGTACGTAGCGCGACAGCTGACAGGGCTGTACCAGCGAACCTCCAAATACGAAGAGAGTTAAACGATCCCATGCGATCGCTTTGAATTTTGATTTTAGATCATTTTTTTTTGTCACCTCAAACTCATCTGACAAACAAAATAATGATGAGTAATAAATAATGAATAATAAATGACAGTGATTTATTACACAATAAAATCTTATTCGACTTAGGCACAGTGAATTCATTGGTTTTTCCGTGAAAGTGTTCTTGGAATTTCATCGACTTAGGCGAGTATTCGACTTACAAAATTCGACTTGTGAATGAATTAATACACGTACGTCAATGGGGAAAAATCAGGACTTTTTAAAATCATCGACTTACGCGATTATTCCACATATGCGACGTCGACTTAGGCGAGTTTAACTGTACTCACAACCTACAAAGAAGTAAAACTGCTACAATACAGGCAAATTAGTTGTGAGAAATTTTAGCTGTTGCCATGGTAGATACAATTATCACGGTCTACTCTTACAGCACCGGACTCCTTACAGGGTGGGGCCATGGGTAATTCATGATTGCACGTAATTGTTCGGTGCCCTTGCCACATGCATTATGTCACACAGCGGACGGAAAAGCAGCCAGGTCTACTGTGAATGCTGATGAGCGATGGCCGACACAAAATCCAATTCCAAGCTCCAATGCACTTTGAAAATGCATTTCAGTATGATGATGTATACACTCTTCCATGAACAATGCAAGCTGAAATGGTGGATGGAGCCTAATTTGCTCCTCCTCCACAACCTCCCCCCCCCCCCATGACATTACCTTGCAATATTACTGTCTGAAATAGGGTACTGTTGCCTGCACATCCTAATTGTCAATAACTGTACAGGTAGCTGATTACTGATTAATGTCTAAATAATTCAAACACACAATACAATCAATGCAGTTTTAAACTTCTAATTTTCAGCAGTTACTAGCACAGCAGCCAATTTCCATTTTTTTGCACCAATCACATTGCTGTATAGGAAACCTACATGTAAGACCAGCATTGTTACAATATCACTTGATACAGTTTTGTTACCTACAACCAGGGAGGTGCAACAAAATGCCACCCCTACACAAAAAAAAAAAAAAAAAATGGGGGAAAAATGGTTCAATGCAGACACTACAATGAAAGCTGTGAAGACATAGGGAATTTATTGATATTCCTAGATTCTGATGAAGTTTGTAATCTTGCAATCAATCAAGTAGACTACAGCTTGAACAATTTACATAGCAGGAACAACAACTGCTATTAAACTAAATGAGATCACCTCACTCTCAAGGTAAAAGCCCCTAATGACGTATATCACCAGGGTTACAAATTTGTTACTAGATAATGTGTCACAGGTGTTCATATAACCTCACTGGTGATTATGTGACCTAATCTTATTGCTCATCTTGCTTAATTCATGGAGGATAGCCATTCCCATGTGAATACACTAAAAAAAAAAAAAAAAAAGCTTTATCTTTATATTTACATTCACAAATATATAACATCATGTACTCAGTATTCCATAAGTGATAAATAGAATTATGAATTTGATCAACCCCAAGGTCTATTTTTCTGTCTTGCTCTTGATTTATGAAATAATGTGGCAAGTGCTTGATAGGTATTTCCAAGTTTAATTCTTTGATTCAATCATGTAATTCATGTGTAATTCAATCAATCATCTACATGATGTACAGTTGTATATCACATGTAAGAGAATGTCACAGAAATTGATATCGTAGTTCCTGTTCTACTTGTTAAGACAGGAGACCCGCAGTTCTCACGCTCACCCTAGTATCGCAAGTTCACCTGCCATGCATTCTGGGGGGATGGGGGGGGGGGGGATCAGTGGGGAGACAGCTTTAAGGGCCTCGGGGGGGGGGGGGGCGTGGTGTCCATTTATTCTATATTACTAGTTAAAAAAACAACAACAACAACTGCAAAGTACACTGTATTTGGAAAATTTGACAATGCAGTTTTTTTTTTTTTTTAAACTGGCCTCTAATTCAGTCCCCACCCTACCCCTGGATTGATGATAAATAACCCTTATAAGTACATTTTACTAATGTATTTACTCAGAATATTTTTGGTTCAAACAAGATTTTTTGTTTGTGTGTGTGTGTGCATGTGTGTGTGTGTGTATAGATTCCAAACTAATGCATTTGCAACAAGAAAAAAATAAAAATGTAAAAATTGGTTCCAGTTTGGGAGCATGGTGCCAACGTGAACAAACTGAAGTTCTATCTCTATAGGGATGCTACCTGCCAAGTGTTATGAAAATCCATCAAGGGGTTTCCAAGAGGAAGATGAAAATTTAAAATGTTTACACACAACAGATGCCGGATGATGAGTGATCGAATACAGCTCACTTGAGCCTTTGGCTTGGGTGAACTAAAAATGCAAACATATGATATGTTGAGATCTGAGATAAAGTTAAGTTAGTTGTCCATGAGTTTAAAGGTATCAATTACATCATATGTGATTAACTAAATGTATCTCCTCTTTCCTTTTTGTTGATGTAAGCAGCATTTTTGTAGAACACATCAGTAAAGTTTGAGAAAATGAGACAATCCATTCACAAGACGTAAATTTTTAAAGTTTCAGTGCCGATGTCGCTGGATGAAACAAGTTTGTGACATCACTGCAACATTACCATCAACATATCTGTCAGTAACAAGTTAAAACATGTCCTTTTCACACAAAATGAAATTTTGTGAAAATTCTCTTTGTATTTTGCTTAATATCATTGTTGTGAACTCTTGCAGTTGTCTCATCCAGCGATAATGGTGCAACCATGACTCAAAACATTCATAACTTTCTAATGGATTTTCCTCACACTTTACTGATGCATTCTAATTGCTGCATTCAGTCAATCTGCATGTACATTGGGGGAAACCTTCCCTTTACAATGTAAGTAGGCTCTTTCATGAACACGAATTGTGGATCCCTGAAACAAGGGGCTCCATTTCATGTCTAATCTGAGTGGTGCCACGTTTTGCCTCTAATCAAAGGGACAGCATGACAACACACAACACTGCTTGGCCGAGCTTGAACCCAAACTACATTTTGCGAGATAGACACACATATGACTGTGCCAATTTACCAGTCACAATTGTGGCAAAACAATCACCAAAGAGAGAGAGAGAGGGAGAAGGAGAGAGTTTGTGGAGCAGGGAGAAACTAGACACCTTATCTTCATTATACATCCAAAACAACTAATTATTGTAATTTCTTTGCATTTTCATTATACCCATTCAGATTGATTTCGATCAGAATGGTAGTGATTTCATTTTTATGCAATGCTTCAGACTCAGTGAGGGAAAACAGTCATTATGAGACAACAGTTTCTTAACCCGTTGAGGATGAGTCCCGAGTATACTGGCGCAAGCGTCTATGGGAAATGCGTGTAGTAGCAAAATCAAAAAGTCCTCAACGAGTTAAAATCATACTTAGTTGTCAGCACTTTTAGTCGCAACAATGAAATCTGGAATACGTATCAGAGATGTTTTTCCTCACTTTTTTCAGAAAAGGAAGCAAAAGGGAGCTGTGCTTTACTGTGCTTCCCAAAATCAGGAGGCACTTTTAAGCATTAATAAAGGTTAAAACTTGTTCCCACTCATGTTCACACTTTGTGTCACATTCTTATAACCGGCACTTGTGAAAAGTATGCTTTAGCATCCCTCAGTATTAAATGATATTTTAGAGATCATTAACCTGTTTAGGACGAGTCCTGAGTATACTCGGGCAGGTGTCTATGGGAAATTTGTGTTGTAGCAAAATCAGCCCGTCCTCAATGGGTTAATGTTCAAATGAAATGTACAATCTTTAAAATATTAAAAATGAATAAAAAAAACAACCTGGAGAGACAACAATATTCACCATCTAGACTGTGTATTATTGGCAGCTAAAAAAAATGCACGATAATGACACCAGAAATACGACCCTAGAAAGAAAGACCAGTTTGTTTAATATCAATCATCACACAGCCATGAAAAGCAGGCAATAACCTGTCTGACTGCGAGGACATGAGGGTGAATTACAGGGTAGTATATGTCACTATTATATAGCTAACGTTAAACAGCAGCAACAAGACAGTGACAGTGGCTCACAGAACATCTTAGACAGTGGCTCACAGAACAATTATAAAGAAACAAAGTAAAAAACTACAGCAGTTTACTGTTTACAATAGTTGCATTATAATTCTCCTGCCAAGTACATATAACTAATTTTGTCACATCTAAGGCCATGACAGAAATAATTATGTAGTGACTGCAAATAACATCTGGTTGTATACTTTACTCATTTAGTCAATTACTTAATTTAAAATGTCAAGGGCTAGTCTATGTATTTTACTTAAGACTTATTGGAACAGCAATAACCTGTACTTAAAATGCATTCCAACTACACAAGCAATGTAAAGGGAAGTACCAGTAGGGAATCATCATTCATGCATTGTAAAAGTGGATATTTTAATGTGTCATGAGTAATTTTTCAGGCTCGGCTGGGTTAGAAAATTTCACGTTTCTGATTCCGCAGAATCAAGACATTTATTGCTGGAATGTACAATGAGCAAAAACACTCACATACTTTTATTTCTTTTTTTTTTTTTTTTTTTTTGGGGGGGGGGGGAAATGTTCTTTTTTCACAATCAAAAAAAAAATTGTACCTATAAAGTGAGTACTTTCGCCTCCAACTGGTGGCTTCTCCAGACTGCATCATAGATGGAGGTATGGTAGGCAAAATACTGAGGTACAAAATAATTTTCATGATTGTGAAAAATTAACATATTTCTATGAAATCACCAATCAAATGAACCTAATTCAAGTTTCTGGCTGGGCGAAATGAGCATAAGTTTCCACACTGCGAAAATGTCCACTTCTGCAGTAATCACAATAAAGGACCACTGTCCCATTTTGCTTTGACCATGTCAGTAGATTAAACTGACCTCAATAATAAGACAACTATCATCATGATACAACTATGCCTCCTTCTGGTAAGATAACAATAGTAAGCCCTGCTGTATCGCTACTTTTTACAGTTAACACCCTTTCACCCACCCCCTATGGTGGCCCTGAAGGGACATCGTAAATTATGAATATCAGTGCCGATATTTGCGACTAAATCTGCGATATTGCATATTCAGTCACAGATATCGGCACTGATTTTCAGAGTTAGTCGCGAATATTGGTGCCAACATTCACGACGTTCGTGAATATCGGCGCTGATATTAACGACAGCATGTGCAGTATCGCAGAGTTAGTCGCCAATATCGGCGCCGATAGTCATGATTTACGCTGTCCCCTCAGGGCCACCATAACCCCCCCCCCCTTCGCCTTACTTCCCCTGCCTCCCTTCACCTAACCCCCACCCCATAAAAAGAGCGAGGGAAAGGGAGAGTAGTTACTCTTGCTGTTAACCCCCTCCCCCCCCCCCCCCCATTGAAAAAAAAAAGTTGGGTTGGTCAAAAATAGAATGAAATAAAATACAGTCAGACGGATAGAAGGAGAAAGGTAATAAAAGCAGAGTAGTCTAAAACGTTCATCAGTCTGTCACTTTATTTGAACTCTCACCCAGAGGGTTTGGTTCATATCACCATCTCTTGACAAGACACCAGATTGCTCTGTAATGTGAGCCCTTGTGCAACTTACACATGCCTGAAGAATGACCAGTAATATTACAGTGTATCTGTACTCATCGAGGATAAGACAGTAACTGTCAAATTTCCAGCGTACAGCACAAAACAAATTTATCCCCATCCTTCTAAATTTGTACATAGTGTATCTGTGTCTCAAACACAGAGTTTACGTTGCAATTCTTGCACAGACAATAGGCGATATCAAGGCGATATCAAGTGATATCGTACGATATCTCCAATATCGAACCTCTAGGGCTGGGGTAATAACTTCCGGCTATTGATTTGCTTGTGTGCTTTTCTATGAGCAAACTTGCCAGCTTTGTTTTGGATCCAACGAAATATATTTGTTTAGACTTTAGTTTGTTTATATCTTGAATATATCTATCCATTACACCATGGGGTTTTTCTGTGAGGCAGCAGAGGGTACTTCTGATGATGCTAAAAGGAAACTACGGTAGAATTATCACTGAAGGTGATTAATACCCCCGCCCCTAGTGTTGCTTTATAGTATGTGATGTCATGAGGGCAATGACATTAATACCAAGTTTGTGCACTTGTCGAATTGGAAACAGAATAATTTTAGTTTACTGTACAACTACAGAGTTGACACTGAGTTCCACAAGGTTTGGGTAAAAAGTGTGGTTACCATGGCACTGCATTGTCTGATACAAACACAAGGGACATTTTGCATAACTACACTTAAAGACCATCATACACACCAAATTTGACCTTCATAGCTTGAATGGTTTATTTTGATACAAAAATGAGTGGTTACCATGGCAACACATTTTCTTTAAACTAACATATTGGTGTCTTGCAAAACTACACTTCTAGATCATGATACATACTAAATTTGACTTTTATTGCTTGAACGATGGAAAAGTTATTTGATCTGCAAGGTTTTGGTAAAATTGTGGTTACCATGGCAATGGTTTGTGTGACAAACACAAAAATTATGTGTTCCACATCTATACCTCAGGGCCATAATGCCTACCAAATTTGGTTTCAATTGCTTGAAAACTGTGGAAGAAGTTCACTCCACAGGATTTTTTTTTTAAAATGCGGTTACCATGGCAATGCATTGTCCGATACAAATACAAAGGACATTTTGCAAAACTACACTTAAAGAGCATCATACACACCAAATTTCACCTTCACAGATCAAATGGTTCAATTTGATACAAAAATGAGCGGTTACCATGGCAACACATTTTTCTTATAATAACAAATTGGTGTCTTGCATAACTACACCTCCCGATCATCATACATACTAAATTTGACCTTAATTGCTTGAACGACGTGGAAGTTATTCAATCCACAAGGTTTTGGTAAAATTATGGTTACCATGGCAACGCTTTGTCCGACAAACACAAAAATTATGTGCTTTACATCTATGCCTCAAGGCCATAATGCCTACCAAATTTGATTTCAATTGCTTCAAAACTGTGGAAGTTGTGCACTCCACAGGATTTCGAAGAAAACATGCGGTTACCATGGCAACGTTTTGTCAAGTACAAACACAAAGAGTGTCTTGCATAACTACACCTATAGATCATCATAGATATCAATTTTGAAATTGATTGCTTAAATACTATGGAAGTTATTCAATCCAAAAGGTTTTGGTAAAATTATGGTTACCATAGCAACGCATTGTCCGACAAACACAAAAAACATGTCTTGCACATCTATACCTCAATATCATCATTTACCCTTAGTTTCATCTAAATTGCTTCAAAACTGTAGGAGGAGTTCGCGACGCAAGATTTTGCAACAGACCGACCGACCAACCGCCCGACCACCCGACCTCCCGACCGACCGCCCGCCCGACCAACATCACGGTGATTCCTATATACCCCCTTCACACTACATGTGGCGGAGGTATAAAAACTGGACAAATATCCGTGCGCCGAGCAGTAGAGGTGCACCACATGCACAGGCCACAAATATTTTTTCCATACATTGTATATGGAAACGCTATGGGCCTACTTTCTGTGTACACATGGAACGTATTTATTATTTATACGTATTATTATTATTGTGTGGATCGCATGTGCATGCAGCGCACGCCCGATGCAGCGAGCTAGCTACTAGTACCTGTTTATGTGTGTGTGCATGTGTGTGTATGTGTGTGTGTGTGTGTGTGTTGTGCATGTACATACGTTCGTGCGTAAACATGTCACTGCACTCACGAGGTTTGTCCGATCAGTGAACAACTGCAGGAAACTGAACTGTCGCTTGCGATAGCTCTACAACACACATCACATTGCACACACATAGCACTCTGTACATTGGATACAATCACCCTCACATACTTATCACGTATGTCTAATTGACTAATCAGTTTGAAAACGCAGAACTAGACTCTACTGAAGTTCAATCTACTATTATTAGTTTACATGTCGATTGGTAATGATCTTAACGTTGTATTTCGAAAGTGCACTCGCAATGCTCGAGTCACTGGCAGCACTGAGAAGTCAATTGTGAATACATGTCCGCTTCATAGCCAAGTACGAAGTAGGCCTACTGTGGAAGAGATGTATTTACGAATACTAGTACCCGATCGACAAAAAGGGCGTGCAAAAGATTTCTGAAGAGTTCTTATTTGGCCATTTAAGCATGTACGAATAGTGGTAATGTGGCATCAATGCCAAGCCTATGGCTGTAGAGGCTGTAGCTTGTAAAGTTGTACATTTCACGCGAGCTGCGCATGTACCTGCTCTCCACAATCGACTGCATTTTCTTCGAACCATGCTAGCTCACCACGCCGCGGCGGCGGCTGCCCTGGCTGACAATCACGATGCTCTCCATTCCCCGCATATTACCAGTAGGGTTTGTAGGGCGCTAGCACTCATAAACTGCGAATCAAATGTAAACTGAATAGCAATTCATATCCCATAGCATTTCCATGTACGGAAAAAAATATTCGCCGCTAGCGCATCGAGCTAGCTCGCACTCATGAAACCGGAAGTTACTGCCCCGCCTGAGAGGTTTGATATCAGAGGTATCGTGCGATATCACTTGATATCGCCTATTATCGGTGGCGAGAATTTGTTTCTTGTGGCACGGTAGCATCTGTAGCTCAAGCCAATGAATTGTACATCTTGGGCAATTCATTGGCCTCAGCAGGCTGGCACTGTTAACAAATCACTCTAAACTCTTGGCAAGGAGAACAGTCCACCAAGGCAAGGGAGGCAGATGTAATGCAATCCTTGCTTTTTACATGGGTCATTACAAATAAAGAAACGAACACACAGACACACAGACACATGCACATATACATAATGTGAAATCAGACTTAAACTAAACAACACTTACATGTATGAATAAAAAAATACACTGGTAATCTGTGCAGCTAACAAAATAGCAACAATAGACTGCAGACTTTTCTCTTAAATCAAAATATGACTGATACTTCTTTCATCACATCACTTGTTGTTCTCAATTGTGAAGTTAATGCACAAAATAAACAGCATATATAGTACTTTATACACAGAATATTTTGCGAGGTTTTTATTTTCGCAAATTTCGCCAGTCAGTTGCTATTCGCGAAAATATAGACTCTGATCAAGATGTGAATGTGACGTATGAGTGTACACTTCTCCCTTCAGTATAGGACTCCACGATTGCGAATTTAACCACTCGCGAAATTGTCGGGAATTCCTGATTCGCGAAAATTTAGACTCGCGAAATATATGGTGTATACAGTATTAGGGACCACTACTGGAAGTCAGGCTGTAAGTTTGGGCAAATACAGATTGCTGAAGTGCAGGTAGGTAACCAAATGTGGAAAGAATTGATACATCTTTTAAAACATTTTGGAGAAAAACTATAGCTACTAGAGCAAGACAAATTATAAAAGAACAAAGAAAAAAGGATGAAACATGATACATCCCTGGTTCTGCTAGAAAAAAAGACTTAACAGTACGTGCACTGCAAACACCAAACTTTTGACCAGAATAACATTTTGTAAACTGGAACTTGCAAGACAATTTTGCAAGTGGTTGGATTCTGATTAAGGACCACAAAAACCAAATGAGAATTAGAATATTGCTTTGCAAAAAAAAAAAAAGGAAAAAAAAAAATATATATATATATGATGAAATAACTAATAATCTCCTTGGAGACAATTGTTAATCAGTCGCTAGTTCCTATTTGTTGGATAGGTGTACTTACTCCTTGAAGAAGTTCTCTGGTCGCTGTGTGAATTCACCAAAGAGTGGGAACAGACCCTTGGTCATGTCAAAATGAATCTGTGCTGCTCCGCCTTCATTGAACTGACTCGTCAAAATTACCTGCCAGTCAACAACACAGAGCAATAAGTGACTAACTCCAAAATTTCTTGTCCTGTGAATTAGAACACAAGGGACAATGGGCTCCTACATTGAGTGAACAAGTGGTATATGCGACCAGGTATCACAAAACCAACAAAAAGTGGCACACACTGATTTTGTGTGAGGACTGAAAATTTTGTAGGTGAAATGGTCAACCTAGCCAATCTTGAGTTTTTCATATTTTCTGAAATATTTTCTAAAATAGTGTAATTAGGTGTGTTTTATACTTCATAAGAACCTTGTACACAATCTTCACTTTCAACTCTAATAACTTTAGAAAGGATAATGGTACTGCTTTGAAAGTTGTCATTAGTCATGGACAGAATATGTTGATAAAGCATGCTCAATTTCAGTGTAATCTAATAATCTCTTCAGTGGTGTTGCTCCCGTGGTTTACATCCTGTTTTTTGTCCCATCCATCGCAGAACTAGCATGGCTTGGTGAAGACTAAGCACTTGAAAAGACCCTGTACTTCGGCGCCTCTTTTCTCGGTTCACACTTTTCTGGAGTGCGTGCTTTCTTTCAAATATTTAGATAGGTTAGGAGACTCCATTTGAATTGAGTTATACATCATTACAAAGCTTACAGTCTGCTTTTCCAATGTCTGCTCTTCACTATAAATCCATGTCTGGCGACTTTTTGTTGGTTTCGTGAACAAGTGATATATATATCCATCACTAGGCTTTATAAAGGTAAAGTATAGTTCTCAGAAGGACTCAAACTAAATCTTCCACCATTGGGAATTTCTTTTTTATACAATACTGTAAATAGAAAGGTTCTAGAAACTTGTCCCATTACCTGCAGTCACACTGGCAAAAGAAAGTTTAAGATTGCGATCTTTAAGATCTCGATCATTTGCCAGTGTGACTGCGAACTTATCGCTAAATGTCTCCCGAAACTTCCCATGCTAAATGGGGATATTTCCCCCACCCCTGCCAAACTTCTTGATCTCTTGCCAGTGTGAAGGCTAGCAACTGAAACTTTGCAAAGTTTGTCACATGATCAGTCCACCACCTGTTTGCAGACAGTGTCTCTAAAGCACGCAGTCATTGTGATGAACAGGAGTGTATTGTTCAGTCACAATCATTCTTTCTTTTTTCTTGCACATGCACACTAGTGACCCAGACTTCTCGATCCAAAAGTTGAGAAGTTAGGCTGCCACTCTGAATGGACGACAAAAGGTTGTGAAGACTTTGTAATCTTAAACTTAAAGATCTTTTGCCAGTGTGACCGTGGCTATTGATGCAGTTTGCCATATGATAAGTTGTTTTGAATTTTTTGAGATTAGAAGTGAAATAATCTAGATTACCAGACCCTCCCCATTCAGTAGTGTGTAAATAGAACACTACATGATGATCAATCATGCCCTAGCAGCTGTAGTATATTCTTACAAGCTGCATGCAATTCACACCCACACAGACTGATAGATGCAACTATGACCAAACTGTGATTGATCATGAAATGTTACATGACAACCATGATTGGATATGTTCTCAGATTGCACATGTTTTTTGCATGCCTTTTTGGCTTACATTTTGCATTTTCGTCATTACCGAGCTGAAATCAAGTTATATCACAGTGTTATGTCATACTGGTCAATATACATGATTGTGTTGTATCCATTTTAGGGCAAAATTTGCAGTTTCTTCTGGCATATGGAAACCATGTTTTACCTTCTAAAGGAAATCACCAGGTTCTAGAAGGCAATGGCATAAGACTTTATGTGCTTTGAATGCTGATTGGCACAGAAAACCCCATAGAACTGGGCACACTATCCAAAGTCCATGACCGACAAAGGCTTAAACTTATAAAGTCTGTGAGGATTCAATACGTCAGAAGGAATAGGTCGTTTTTGTCACAATACAGACACGGTCATTGCATGAAAATTCTATCAGATTTTATGGTACAGTTTCATTTCCCTGTGGCCAAATATTGTAGAAATTTAATGCCAACTGTACACATACGAACTTGGAGACAAACTGTCACTTTAATACATACTTTAGACAAGATCTTTTTTTTTTTAAAGAAAAAAGAAGAGAAAATCTGAGATTACCATACAAACAATGGTTGGAAAAAGCGATGCTGAAATGAACAAACATAGTCTTCATCAGTGTCAATAACATGAATTATTTCACTCCCTGTGCTTTCATTTTGCACAGTACTTTTATTACCGCTGATTAGAGCCTTGGTATGAAACATTTGCTGAAAGACAGAGATTTATAAACTCTTTAATGTGAGATAACAAAGGCAACTGATTTGAAAGCTATGTCTTGTTTTCGTCATTTACCCACAATTAGTTGTAATGATTTTGTTTTGACAGTTACCTCAGGCACTAAGTTTAGATTGGTGGAAGTTATACATGTCCTTCTGAGGCAAAAACAGTAACAAGATGGGGTACTGTAATTATGTTAAAGTAGCCATTAGAATCATTTCGACCAAAATGTATAATATATAAAATGACAGAAGAAACAAATAAAAGCACTCACATAACAAGCTTGTTCTACAAGGTCAAAATTGATTTTGTGTCTTTGACACCTTGATAAAGAAGATATGACTTCAGTTAGTAGTAATCAGTACATCACTTTGACAAACACATTAACACAAAATAGATTTCTATAGTACAGTCTTGTGGCACACTGAGTATAGGCACTTGCATACCAAAGAATAAATTCTGATGCAAACACAGTATTTATCTCTATTGTTTGAAGTAAAAATAATGACATTCACCTCCTGGAAGATGAATTTGTTTAGCTTGCCAGCGATGCCTTGCCACAACTTATCGAAGAGATAGAAAGTGAGCTGGTCTCGTATTAGGTGTAGTCTCTCCTTCAGACTCTGCAGCATGTCACAAGCTGTCACAGACAATGCAGGCAAGATGTAGTCTTTTGCAGACGGCATGGAAAACCACCTGTTGAAAGAAATTTACAATTCAATCAAGAATGAAACATATCTATACCACACCTAAAAAGATTCTAGCTATCCCATTGGTTGATTGCTAATCATGTGATATGCATTCAAAATTTGTAGAGAAAATGCCAAGCTTTGCATCGATGTAAATTCTATGACAAATCTATTATTGCTTTTCTTTCAGATGCCCAGTAGCTACATTACCGTAAATATATGACTTTTGCACACAAAGCAGTGACAGAAACTTAGAATTTACACACAGATCCAGTATGAAACACTGCATGTTAGTCAATCACCACATAAAATGCAAGCTATAGACGAGAGGAACGGAATCGCGAGAAACGCTTTCATTGTATTGTGGCATTCGGCGATTTATCGATCGGTTTGGGCGGGTTTGTGCGTTTGAGCAGAATATGCGAAGTTGACATGCCGTCGACCGAGTTGGAGGCGTGAACGTGGCACATTAAGAGTTAAAACAAAGTATGAATCTTACACTCACAAAGTCCCCCCCCCCCCCCCAACACAGAACAACACTTCATTACATTCTACAAGTTTTGAGTTCTGCACTGAAGTCTAAATTGCCATATGTTAGGCTTCTCTTTGAATGTGTGCTTTAATATCAAAGTGAATCTTTAATGAGAAAGCAAACTTTACAACAAAGTAATTCTATTCTGGAAAAAAAAAAATCTGTGATTCAATGTTCTGCAGTTCCATATTTCAACTTTCTCCTTTTGTTACATCCGCACTCAACTTGTCTCTGTCTTTGTCTGTCGGTCGGTCTGTCTCTCTCTCTCACTATGTGACAATGTAACAGTAACAACAATAGAGGGCCTCAGTCCCAAAGGCTCATTAGTCAACATTCATATTTTGTACCAGTTCTTTCGTTCCTTGCAGGAAAATGTGTCTTTGTTTCTCTGTTTTTCACTCCATGTGTGTGCTTACAAATGTATTTAAAGTCATCTACCCTTTCAGAATAAATGAATACACTTTATCAAATTTCTAGCTTGCAATGACAAATAGTGAGAATCCTAACCACATTCACTTCTGGAATCTTCACCACTCAAACAAAAACAGAAAACAATGGGGGAGGAGGGCTTATTTGACGGCTCATTCATGATTTATGAAATTAATGTGAAACTCAATTCGTTGGCTGAGAATGATAAACCCATAGGTCCGAATCCACGAAGGTGGTACAATCTTGTCCATGGTTTAAACCATGGTCAAAGACCATGAGGCGCCAAGTATCACATGGAATATTTTGTTACGAAATAAGTAATTTTGTCGACAAAATGACCATTTCGTTAATGAAATTATCATTTCGTCAACGAAATGTTCATTTCATTACGAAATGTTGTCATTTCATTACAAAATAATCATTTCGTCAATGAAATGACTTAAACCTGAAGCACCATCTCAACCAAAACTATACCATTCCTTTAAGTCCCCTCTGAAGGGCTGGACAACAAGAAGAAAGTGCCTTGCCTAGGGCCAGATCCACTGCAGATATGGAACTTACACCAGAGACCTCAAAGGCTTGACATTCAATGGTCTTATCCACTGACCCACAACAGCTCCTCACAAGTGGTTTTTTTTTATTTTTAAATTTTTAAATACCTCCAGTGGTATTTATTTTCTCAGCTGAGGACATGGTTCTATTATCCCAAATCAGGCCAGTGCACGTACATATGCACAAACACATAGGGAGGCCACACAGTTTCTGTTCTGGGTTTTGTTTTGTTTGTTTGTTTTTTTGTTTTTTTCAAATGAGTGCATTCAAACTGACAGCAGTCAAAACAACTATTCTTTGCTGGCAAACACAACATGAAATGTGGCAAATATGTATCAGTTTACGGAGGAGAAAAGTGTCTGTATTTAAATGTATGAATCACTAGCATTTAATTCATTCAGAAATTACAGCAGCCACTTCAATTTTGAAAGCGAATGGATGCATGTGCTTTTTAAAACTACAGGATATCCCGTTTGTGGATTCTGTGATGATTTGCATCAACTTCACCGCACCGTTTCATAAAAGTTGTCAGCCCTGACAAGTTGTCAGTCTCTGATGATTACCATAGTAACAGTCAGTGACCAGAGCTTCTCAGCCAATCAAAACCAAGGATTTTACTGAAATTGTCAGAGTCTGACAACTTGTAAGGGCTGACAACTTCATGAAATGGTGCCCTGAATATTCCATGTCTGGCCAAATACATTGTAAGATATAAAGTAGGGAGTTTCTCAGGCAGGAAGCTTCTTCTCATCGTTGCCCTATGTCTCTGATCCTACTTACTTCTCTTTCTGGTAGTATCTAGCCTTCTCCTTGATCTCCGTGACAACCGCCTTCTCGATGGTGGCAGCCATGTCTTCCCGGAGGAGCTCGAAGAGGGAGAGGATCTCGTCAAACACTGTCCCTGACAGTGCCTCAGTGGGACTCTCATCCAGGAGCTAAGTACAGATTACATCAATAGTTGTATGATGATAATACAAATGGTGATAAAGATAATTACATCCAAAATATCAAAATTAATATATGTAATAACGATACAAATATCAATATCAATGAATGTAATGACCATGAAAAATATTGATATCAATAAATGTAATGACCATGGTGATGATGATAAGAATCCCAATGATAGTAATAATGTTGAAAAACATTATCATGCAAAGATAATAAGTAATATGTAAGAACAATAACAGTAAAATATAATCATTATTTTGCAATCATTTTTTTACAATCACAGATATTACTAAAATCTTCAAAAACAAAACCACTGATAACAAATGCTTATTCTAGTACATTTCCACCACACTGTATCGATTGAATGCTTTTACAGCATATTACCTAGGTCACAGGAAGTGAACTCGTTCAATAAATATCATGTGCATCGTCTATTCCTATTAATGTGGAAGCAAGTGACATTGTCTGAAATAACATCTGCAGCTGTGCAGATGTATGGCTCCCCTTACCGTGGGCAGACTTGGGGATTTCCCCTCGGCTAGCTGGGAGTTGAGTCTCTCCATGCGAGCCTGCTCTTTGGAGAAGTATTGCAGCTGAAGAAAGAACTAATGGAGAAGGAGGAAGACAGGATGTGGAATGGGTTACAAGGTGACTGTCTGACATTTAAAAAAAATTAAATTGTGACTTCTTGTTTATGTCATCGAATGGAAACACCATCTCCAGCAAAGAAACAAATCATGATAGCTACAAGACAGCACTATTTCCATTACTCTCAATGCGCTTCGTTAACACACAGTATGTACAACAGTTTGCAAAATATGATAATTTGTTCAAAAAAAGAAGAAGAAGAAGAAGATCAAAGACTATTGCATATATTGCAGTGCAAAATAACAAAGGAAAGATTGAATTCATATGGAGGGAGCCAAATGATAACTGACTCTATCAAGTATGACATTCAAACACACATCGTTCTCTTCAAAGTTAATGTTATACAGACCACGCAGGCTATATACAGTGTACTCCTGTTAAAATGAACATGGTTATAACAAAATTCCAGTTCCAAATTTTAATGAAATAATTGTTCAGGCTGAAAGATTATCCACTCTATGTTTTTTATTGTTTATTTCTTCAGTTTCAATTCAACTTCAATAGGACGAAAAACAACTGCCAGTCCTGAGGACTTTGTTATAATGGGAGACAACTGTACCAGAAAAGGAAATTTTGTCACTACATCTTTTGTTTGCATTTCAAAGCGTAGCAATGTTTTGAAACACAAACTCTATATTGCAGTACTTAAACCAAATGAAAAAGCAACCTCTTAAGGCCATAGGGTACATAATTATGTACCTCAGGGGTATATAATGCACCTGCCTGTGTGTAGATGCTTTTCAAATGAGGAAATTTGACAATTTTTACACATTATCTTGATTGCTGTGTATGTACCTATACCCTACATAGAGCCTATCTAATTCTTTACTTACTAAACTGAATTTGAATATCATTTTTAATGGTTTTCAATTTCAATTAGTCAGTCTATTAGAATAAAGAAGAATATTTTTTTTTATAAACAAATGATGCAATATGCCCTCTTACCTTGAGCGAACTATCATATCCCTAGTTGAAGCATCTTACAAGAATGTTTGTATGTGTGTGTGTGGGGAGGGGGGAGGGGGGTGGGGAGAGGAGAAGGGGGGCAAAGGTTATGATAACCTCACCACTTGCTCAGAACACTCAAAGAGCACTGTGATGACGCAATGCACTCCATTGAGCATTGAGCATATCCCAATTGAAGCATCTTAAAAGAATGTGTTTATGTGTAAGGGGGGAGGGGAAGGGGGAAGGGGCAAAGGTCATGATAACCTCACCACTTGTTCAGACCACTCCGAGAGCACTGTGATGATGTAGTGCACTCCGTTGAGCATGGCCGTGTAGTGGTCTCCCAGGGGGTTGGAGGCTTCCTGCCTCATGACCTGGAGTAGCCTCACTCGGAAGTCATCCAGGAGCTCAAGCTGCAGGTCCAGGAAGCGGAGGTGGTGGGTGGGGGAGTCAAGAGACCGGTAGCGCTCTAGGGTGTGGTTAAAGAGATGGACAACAGAGACATGATACAACTTTAAATCCTACTGCTAAAGGAGAATGAAATCCCAAAATATACAATTAAGGGAATGTAGCAATATACAAGTGAAGCATAGTTTGTTGAAAATCACACAATCAGTTTGAAAGTTATGAATTTTTAAAGTTTTGGTGTCGCCATTGCTGGACAAGACTGTAACAGCTTGTGACGTCACTGCGGGATAACAATATACACAACTGTAAAGAAAATAGAGACAGAGTTCGACATATTTTCATTTTCCTAGCATAATGAAAGAGCACTTGACTTATCTTCATTCAGAAAGCAGGGGAGAACAATATTACCCTGTTATGTCATTAACAGGTCCGGCGAACACATACTTTGCATTAAGAAAATACATATTTTGTGGATTTCTCTCTATATTTTCTTTAAATTGTTGTCCTGCAGTGACATCATGCCCTGTAGTAGTCTTCTCATCCAGTAATGGCAGCACCAAAACTTTGGTGCATCAACAAACAAACAAACAAACAAACAAACAAAATTCATAACTTTTCAATGTATTGTCTGGTTTTCTTCAAACTTTGCTGATGTGTTCTACTAGCATTGCTGCATTCAGTCAATCCACATGTATATCAGGATTTTATTTCCCTTTCAAAGTTAGCGTTTGAAGATGTGACACAACAATTCTAATTTTGGCATATATGTACACGTATAAAGCACTTCGCACTACATTTATAACAGCTGAGCGGTGGTTTGGTCCTCATTAAAAAAAAGTCAGTCATGGAACGTCACAATGCAATTACAAGTTTACAAAGTGTAAAGAATAATTCATAACAACTTTCACCAACTATAAGATTAGGATCACCACAATGTCATTCTGCCTATCAGGCTAGTATGCTTACACCAAAGGGCACAAGAGCAGGCTAGATTATGAGTATGCATCTAATTGTGATATTGGTCACCACAGGACACTGGTTGGAGTAACTCGTCATATTGTTTTTGCATGCTAAAACGACTGCCCAAACAAATGACCTGATGTGGATGCAATAGACAAGGCAAATGCAAGGTGTCATAACTATTTTGTGGATGACATAATAAAGTTTGCAGCTTAAAGGCCACATTCATCCCCAGCTCATCTACTAAATGCTCTGACAGTAGGTGAGCTACACCACAAAAAAAAAAAACTAAATTGACCAATCTAACTAAAAAAAACAACAACATACACACACACATATAAAAACAAAACAAAACTAGAAATGCTACTATGGTGACTGGTATGCCTCCGTCATAATGCATGATTCTTCTAATAGGTCTATAGTACATGTGGACAATGCATGATGACAGTTTCACATAATTGGCAAAATATTAAAATGACATGTTTGTCACAAATGTGTTGAATGTTCACCTTCCTTGACCTACAATGTAGGTTTAATTGGATGAATGGGACAGCATGTATTTGAGAATTTGAGGACTTTCACTTGATTTTGACCCTTACAATGGATATACGTTTTATGCATCGAGTTATATTCCAGGTATGGAGAAAAAGTGCAATTTCTGTATTGAATAGTAGATTGTTACCATTTTCACATGGCCTTTGACCCTTGACCTTTGACCCTAAGACCCTAAAATTCATACGTAAGAGAGTCACTGTCAGGTAGAACATGCAGAAATGTACTAAGTTTCAAGACAACTTGAGCCACTTCCGAGATATGGAGGAAGAAGTAAAGTTCAGCACTTTCACTTGATCTTTGACCCTTTGACCTTGGACCTTTTTGGCAAAAAAGACTTCCCGGAGAATTTCTATTAGATGATACATGTATACACCAACTTCAAAAAGAAAAAAAAAGAAGAAAATCCCCTAGATAATCACTGCCAGTCAGTACATTCATATACACTATGTTGCATGAAGATACCTTGAACCATTTCCAAGATAAGGAGAAACTAGATATATCGCTATGGCGACTGATATGCCTCCGCCATAATGCATGGTTCTCCTAATAGGTCTATAGTACAATGTCTTGACAATGTGTGATGACAGTTTCAAATAATTGGCAAAATATTAAAATGACAGGTTTGACACAAATGTGCTGAATGTTCACTTTCCTAGAACTAGGTTCAATTGGATGAATGATTAAAATGTCAGAGTGCAGGTATTTGGGGAACTGATGATTTTTACTTGACTTTTGACCCTTTTATAAGTTTATGCATCGAGTAATTTTTCAAGGTATTGAGAAAAAGTATAATTTCAGTATCAAATGGGAAAATAGCATTATCTAAACCTGGCCTTTGACCTTTGACCTCACAGTTCCAAAGAGAATCACTGTTAGGTTGAACATGCATAAATATGTAAGTTTCATGATGATACCTTGAGTTACTTTTGAGAAATGGAGGAAAAAGTGCAATTCAGCACTCTCACTTGACCTTTGACCTTTTGACCTTTTGTCAAGAAACCTCCCACAGAATATATATTGGGTAATACATGTATACATCAAGTTAAAAAAAAAAAAAACCTTTATTCATTGCATAAATATAAGGAAGTACATTTGTAGTGATATTTTGAGAAGTTGACCTTGACCTTTGACCCCCTGACCTTTGACCCATGACCCTCAACTTCTCTAGATAATCACTGCCCATCGGTACAAGCATATATACTAAGTTCCATGAAGATACCTTGAACCATTTGCGAGATATGGAGAAAAACATGAAATTTCATTTTTTTTTCACAAAATAACCTGTGACCTTTGACCTTTGACCCTGTGACCCTAAAATCCACACAAAGTATTATCCCCCAAGGATATACCCTCATACCAAGTTTGATGTAAAACCACCACACGGTTCTTGAGATATCGACAAAAACAAAACGGGACGGACGGACGTACGGACGGACGGACGGACGGACGGACGGACGGACGTACGGACGTACGGACGGACAGACGGACGGACGGACGACCCGAAAACATAATGCCTCCGGCCACTTCGTTGGCGGAGGCATAAAAAGTGTAAAAAACAAAATCTGTTGACCTTTGACCTCATGACTTGAAACTCTTACCAGAGAATTGTAATTGGGTAGTACATGAATACACTTAGTTTCAAGAAAATATCTTCAGGCATTGCACAAATATGGGAGAAATAGTGAACTTTTGAACATTTGACCTTGACCTTCTGACCTTTGACCTTGAGCATGTACAACCGAGAGTTGATAGGCATAACTTCACTCCCTCATACACATACATGCAAAGTTTCATTAGGATACTTCACAAGGTTTTTTAGTTAAACTGTCCACAAAATTGATAACGGACGGACGGACAGAAGGACAGACACCCCGAAAACATAATGCCTCCAGCACGACTACGTGGCGGAGGCATAAATACATGAGAATCAAGTGACATTATTAACCCACACATCTGGATTAGGGCAATAGGTTAGCATCTATGCAACACTGTATGATCAGTGAGGATGCTAAACCTACTTACACAGCTCATCCTGCTCTACCAGCTACTAGTGCTTCACAACCCTATACACTATTACAAACCATCGCAGGTAAAGAAAGCTACTTGACTAACCTGTAATGACTAACATGAGAGTCATGAATCACTAACTTGACCAACCTGTAATGACTAACAAGAGAGTCATGAATCCCTCTACACACTCGGGAACTTTTGACTCATCAGCATCCATCATGTCCTTGTACTGGGACACCCAGGCTGATGATGAAGATAGCAACGTCTCCACTTTCCGTACTGCAACTATGCATGTGGAAAAGACACACAAGAGAATGTGAAATGAAAAGCAAACATGAAGGCTCTGTGACATGGCATAACCACAAAACAATTCAAAACTTTGTGACATTCTACCATAGAGAATGGTACAGGCTAGAAGATGGTACTAGTGACAAATGTTTACAGTACCAACAAATGTTTTTAATGTTTGCTTATATTTCATCAAGAAAAGATGGCTGGATAGCCTGTATTCAGCTGCAATAGCTGGTCTTCCCTGGGGTCCAGTTGGATATGAGTGGGACCACTTCACCGAGTTAAACACCCTGCTCTTTGCATTGAATAAATGAAGAAAGATCTTTTACGTGCAGGAGTTGTGACTTTCCCATACAGGGGACCTCCATTTTATGTCCTATCCAAGGGATAATGTATTTTGCCTTTTTATACTAGACGGGATGGTAAGATTACGCAGTACATAATTGCTCAGATAGACTTGGGAATCAAAACCAGGTCATATTGGGAGGCAGACACCCTACTTACTGAGCCAAATCACCACCCTATGCTGTGATTTTATCAAGAATCATTCAGATATCTGAAAAGACATTTCTTTAATCCATTGAGGACGGGCTGATTTTGCTACAACACACATTTCCCATAGACACTTGGCCGAGTACACTCGAGACTCGTCCTCAACGGGTTAATACCTACAAACGCAGTGATGCCCTTAGAATCATTTGTTATAATATCTCTTTGCCCAAGTGTCTTACTCTGTTTCTCAATGCCGATCCACCGATCGAAGCAGGCTGCTTGTGTGAGGACATGCAAACAGCCCGGCTGTGAGGATGGGTAGTGCGCACTCCGCAGCTCTTTGTCAAACAGGAGCAATTCATCAATGGTGTGGCAGAGGAGCTGCTCATCAAACAGGAGTTCTGGGATGTCATGCTTCAACTTGGCAGCCACCAGGTGCAATAATCCTCTGATAAATTCCGTCTACCATTACACAAATACACACACACACACACACACACACACACACACACACACACACACACACACACACACACACACACACACACAAATGAATGAATAAATTCAAAAAGAAACAAAGTGGTTATAAACATTTGACAGGTAAATGCTGTGCAATCCTAGTACCTTGATATTTGCAAATGACAAACTGAATAAAAATTGCACACATTTGTCTACTGCTTCAATTCCAGTTCTTTCTAGTGACTTTTGTTTTCTTAATTTTGATTTGATACGATTCACATACATGCTTTTCATGAAGATGCTTACCAACTGCAATAGAAGACAAACATATAAAAATTATCCTACTTCAGATTTTATTTTCTATATTTTACTCTTGAAACATGGGCAATGATGTATCACTGCTTTCTGCATTTGGAAGAGACATAATCTTGAAGTAGAGTACCTACCAGTGGTGGTACATATTCTGTAAATATGACTGGAATCCTCTGTGTAATTGACTTGTTTTCATTGGCTGTCCCCTCATGACATTGTGCTGTAATACATTTCTCTGCTGTTTTGAAACTCAGTACCCCCACAACCTAACTTTTTTCACAGCCTATTCACTATCACCGAGACAACATCTACCATATTTATCTCACTCTGTGGTGATACACATATGGCATTACATCATTCAAGAGTAGTGCAGTGTAACTTTGAATTGGGGTCTGGTGTGTTTTTAATATCATATTCATATCATCTGTGATGGTCTAGGGGAAGATTAGGTGGCATGGGAGATGCAGATTTACAGACTTGTTGTATCATCTATAACTCTCCTTACCCTTGCGTCAATTACTGCAGTACCATCTTCATCCAGGATAGGTTGAATCGTCCGCTCAAGGAATTCTGTGTGGTCTCGTATCCAGTTGAGGATTTGTGTGAAGTACCATTCAGGCTGTAGGCATAACAAATGGAGAGAAATTACACATTACACTCATCTTTTGCCATTAAAACAAAAGTCGTCCTACCACTGGTTTCACCACAAGTGTTTAGAATCTCTATATCATCCATTCCTAAATTATTTTATCTTGTTTCTCCACCTTGCTGGTAGCCTTGCATCATGTACTGTATCTCAATGGATCTACAAATTGTTTGGTCCTTGTTTAGCCCTTGTTTAGCCCTTGTTCTGGATCTTGTTTTGGCCTTCTTGTCAACATCTCCACATGCTTGGGACTATACGCTTGGTGGTAATTTGTCCAGCGTCTGATCCCCCTCAACTCTAGGCAAAAGGCCAGTATGAACAAACTATTCTAGTAAAATCAATGTGACAGGTATACAAGAGTCATTGTGCTAGAGTAGAGATTGGTCACATTTTGGTCCCAATACTCTAAACAGCTAATTTGTGGACATCTGTACTAATTGGCAAGCTCATGTGCCAATCAATAACCAGAGCACATAGAGCATACCTGCCAACATTTCAAGATGAAATATCTTAATCGTTGATTGTAAAAATCTTATTTTATATGCAAACTGAAGTTAAAAATCTTACTTTCTGTCAAATCTTCAGAAAATACACATAAAAAGGTATATCTAAATATTTTTCTAAAATCTTATTTCTCTGACAGAAAATCTTATTTTGCTATTTTTAATGTAAAAAATCTTACTGAATCTGATAAAATCTTATTAGTTGGCAAGTATGATAGAGGGTGAACTTTGGTAGAATTGCTAAATGCAACAAGTTTTCACATTTCATTCAATGTCAAATCATGTCTACATGTAAGTTGTTTGTTACTTGTTTTCTACATGGAACTGCTTCTCACAATATTACTGTAGCTTGATTATCCCTTACAATCCTTCTAGGAATCTTACATCTTCAAACTCATCTCTACTTGCTGTGCCACAAACTCATAATTCTTGAGTGATTGAACATTTTTATATGCTGGGCCCCAATTCATAAAGCTGTTCGGAAAGTTACGCATGACCTTACGAATGACTGGAATATAACGTGCCAATATGTGTGCCCATTTTTTCCCTTACATTTTAACAAAGTACAACTGTATGTCAATATTTCTGGGGCAAAATACACTTTCAACTAAAAATGTGTTAAAATGTAAGAATAAGCATTATTATCTGCAAATTTCAACTTTAGCTATAGAAATTTATGATAAAAAGGAAACCAACTTGGCTTGCCATATTTGAGTCGTTTGCAAAGTTGTGCATAATTTTACGAACAGCTTTATGAAACAGGGCCCTGGTCTATTTCTATAGAATAAACTCCTATGAGACATTTGTCATCTGCAATCTCTTTTGATACTAAATTTCATTCAAAACCTGTTATTTAGACAAGCATTTCTGTGAATGTTTCCTCCATCCTACTTCTCAGATCTCTCTTCAAATTTGCAATCTGTTTTTCTCTGCACCATGAGCTATCTATTCACGATGGATATCAGCGCATCACAAGTGTTCATATCATTATCATGTCCATGGTTGGGTCAGGCGGGTCTTTTCCTGTTCCCCAAACACTGTATGATTTCCCACTTGGCTACTATTTTCAGTCACTCCCGTGGCTTTCGAGGCAACATCACACTGACCTTGTCCAAACTGTTGGTGAGTTTCTTGCCGTAGAAGTGATACTTAAATCTCTTCTTCAGTGGTTGCAGGAGTAGCTGGAGCGGGAGGAGGAGAGGGGTGGAGCCAGGGATGACGAGGTAATCTTGAGATGACTTGTCTTCCGCTGCAAGTGCATCTCTGCAATGAACATGTCAAGGATATTTATGCAATCTTGTATGTTTATGAATAAAGGCCAGAATATTGTTATTAACTGTCTCTAACCTCTTATGTGCTCTTGTCATCAGTTTAGTAACTTGTCTAGCATTTCATCAGCATTTAACTATCCCTACCCCCAACCTGATTACTGTAAAAGTGGACATTTTCACAGTGTTGAAATTTTCGCGCATTTCACACAACCAAAAGTAGCGCGGAAATAAAAGCACGCGAATGTTTTTGCCTGCCATATATTCCAGTAGTTGAGGTGTTGATTCCACAGAATTAAAAACACGCAAAATTCTTCTTACCCTGCTGAGCGGGAAAAATTAGTCGCGCAAAAATATCCACTTTTACAGTAGTGTATACAGCGAATATTTTGTGAGGTTTTAATTTTTGCAAATTTTGCGGGTCAGGTGCTATTCGCAAAATTAAAAGACACACAAAAATAACAACTCTGATCCCGATATGAATGTGACATACACGTTTACATTTCTCCGTCCAGTAAAGTACTCCATGATCGCAAATAAAACCACTCAAGAAATCGTCAGGAAGTCCAGATTCGTGAAAATTTAGACTCGCTATAAAATATATGGCGTATACAGTATTATTTGAGTTAGCCCATGCATCAATGGCATGCCCAACACTTATTTACACAAAGGATACTGGGATGCCACCAGGATTACTAATTCTTACTGTGTGACGGTCAATTTTAAAATGTCTGTACAGACTAGTATGCACTATTTGTTTTATACTATTGTACATTCATTCGCACATACATTTAGGAATAATCTTTATAGCGCATATACTTTGCTTGTATACTTTGTATTTGGTATCGTCCTTTGTTCGATGGACATAAAGACATAAAACTGAACTGAATTGAATTGGAAAGTGAAAGAGGCATGCCAGCTGATGAGTTGATTGGCAAATGATAAACATGACGGATTAAGGAATTCCTCCATCATTCATAACCCTCTAGTTTGGATTTTTGCTAAAACTGAATCAATTTTGCCGTGAACAAAAAGAACTGATAATACTTGAAGAATTTTGAACTTTAAATGAATACTAAATGATTCAAGTGAGTCGACCTTACTACAATGTACATCCTCATACATCTGTTAAAATATTGGTACAAAGACACACAAGAATAACACTCGAAATGTTTCAGGTACCTGAAAGTTCATTGCTGGGATTTCGTTGAGCAAGATTTACATTAAAAAAAATCAAATAATGGTGGATTTTCCGCAGCCACTTATTTGGAGGGGCATAGAATTGACATCAACTTTTTTATAAATGGAACAAGGAATTGTTAAAAATGGCTGCTGTTTAACGGGCGCCTACTGCCACTTTTGTCTGTACTGCACATATGACCAACTGTTGACAAAGCTATAACGACATTATAATCAAAAGTTGTGTCACCACAATTTTGTCACACAATTCATGCATAAAAAAAATGTTAATAGATATGTGCAGCATCCCACTTCTATTTCCCTGCTCATAGGAGTGACCAATTCCATCACTGCTTTCAAAAAAAAAAAACAACAACAAAAGAAGGATACGGCAGCTGAAGTTTGAGAAGTTGGCGAAGAAGTGTGTTCAGCTTTGTCTTGAGCTCTGCGGTGGTGGTCGACGATGGCGGCATTGGGACAGCAGCGGTCACGAAGGGCCATCCCAGCAACTTTAACACCTCTTCAAACTCTCTAGTGCATGGAAACAGACCAAAATTTACTGTCACAGCTCACATACTGACACCGACACATTTCTGCTGCACTAGTATCAGGCATATTTGTTTGTCTTCTCTACATTGAACAGATGTTTGGTTCGAAGACATTTCTTTTAATATCATGCTTAGTACTTTGGGCCAACTTTGTCTTCAGCCATGTTTTCTTCTTTTTTTTCCCTCCAAAAGCCAAAAGTCCAGTTTCGAGAGCCCTGACAATTTCCAAGCCTTCAAACAAATACAACTGACACACAGGCATATGTCAGTATTAACAACAAGATGTCAAACTGAATCCTGTCGAGAAATTACATCAGTTTGTAATTTTTTTTTTTTTAATTCTATTCTTCTTCGTTCAGCATTAGAAGCATTTTGGGGCCACCTTAGAATACCCATAATAATTTACCTTTGATGCCTTAAAGATATATAACCATGGACAAGGAATAAAGGTGATAAAGGCACTCTTGATAATTCAAAAATTGGAGGTTGAAGCACAAAGTGAACTGTGTCTGTGTGGCTACATGGCTGTATATCATTCATGATATTCTGAGCCCATCATGGAAGTGCTGTGGTATTCTGCTCTGAACCCTTACAGTGTATATCAAAAGCTAAAATCCCAACTGGTGCATACATTGTGGAAAAATAACTGCTCTGTCCTCAATGTTCCTCTTGATCCTGGGCAGCATTTTTTGAGAGTTGTCAGTCTCAGACAATTTCAGCAAAATCCTTGGTTTTGATTGGCTGAGAAGCTCTGGTCACTGACTGTCACTATGGTGATTGTCAGAGACAGAAAACTTTCATGAAATGGTCACTAGGTGTATAAGTGGGTACTTGAATCTAGCACTACGAAGATGATAATAATGGATGCGCTCTAATGGAGATCAGAACTAACACCAAAGAGCTAGGGAAAATAGGACAAGAGGAATAATTTATCATTAATATCATGCATACAAGAGTGCAAAAGTTAAAACTTGGAAGGATTTACTGTATAGCTACCCTACCCATGTTGTCTGAAGAAAACCAGCCCAAGTTTTACTCAAGAGCTAAAAGTGTATCAATGACTGAAAATTAACTTTGTGACATCGAAGAGCAATGTTCTATTAAATGTTTGCTGAAAATTTGATTTGTTACACACATTTTACTACACGCAAATCCTTGTTATTGTACTGAATAATGTACAATGGATGGATGCGGATGTATGGTATGTAGCATGAATGCTGTGCTTAACATTTGCAACTGCACAGCTTGGACAATTCCAAAACAGCTGCAATGACCAGACACAGACACAAGAAGGGCTTTTATGGAGTTCATCTGGGAACAAACTTAACCCATTCCATACGGAAACCTGGTGGCCTGTGTATGAAGTCTACGGGCATTTCAGAATTCATATGGAACAGGTTAATATGTGATATAAAATTGTTTTCTGCAAATTATGGAGGAAATTAATACACAATGAGTATCATATTTGGGATTTTCTTGAGGTGCTCTTTCATGCCATAAAGTTAATTTTCAGGGTATTGCTGCACTTCCAATCACACTCACCCTGCCAGTTTCTCCTTGAGTATCTTGTACCAGAAGAGCACGGTCCTGTCCACAAAGTCCACCAGGTTGTGGCACACTGAGCCCTGCAGGGACTGGCTGACCTGGGCCAGCTTGGCAAAGTGCTCCACGGCACTGGGCATGGCGCTGGCTGACAGGGACTGCTGCACTGCGGAACTGTGGAACAAGGCAAATGGGGCTGAGTTGACCAGTAGAGAGCCTTGAATTTCAGTGCTGTTTAGGTGATTGAAGTTGATGAGTGGAGTGGTAGATGGATGGATGGATGGATGGATAGATAAATGAATGTATGGAAGGAAGGGGAGTTGGGTGGTATGGCAATGAAAAGAAAGATTGACGCCTTGTAGAAACAGCACAAAAAATAAATCCAGTTACGTCGATGACATGTGCGCAAGATTGGGTTAAGGTGGAAATGAAATGACAGATGACATGAAAAGGCACATATTTTGAATTTGGTTGCAAATAAAGGTCGCAAATTTTCTCCATTCATGACATCAACACAATACATACAACGTATATGGATAAAAAGACAATACCACATGGTTTATGATATTGAAATAGAACAAACATACACAGAGAGTAGTGTATATCCCCTCCATATAATGGGCAGCAAAAAAAATTCAGTACATACAATTATATCATAAAGGGATAACATTGCAACACATTAAAGATACCTTTTGTAAAATAAAATTCATGATGTTGACAATCATTTTGGTGGTGATTTAACAACAGCAACATTGAGGGCAAGATGCAAAGAATTATGGAGCAAGGAGAGAAAAAAGTAGTCTCAAGGCCATGTAGATATTTCAAACATGCAGGACAAGAATGCTTGACATTCCATTCGATGGAGAAGAATAACAGCAACACAAACAGAGCGTTGGCAAGAGTGAGGATGAAACGAGGCGAAGAAACGATGCCAGCGGTGATCAGTGCATTCCATGGAAGGAAGGGAAGGAGGGAGAGGAAAAAAGAGAAGAGAAAACTGTGTTACAAACTTTGTACTTACATACAGTGCATTCTGTACAGATCTACACGAGACAATGTACAAATGCATCACAGGACAGTATGGTCATTCTTGTGATAAGATCAACTACTTCTATCACATAGACATAGTACAGGTCTCAGAAAGTTGACAAGCACACATACAACCTATATCTGGCCCTGTTACACAAATCTACATCTGGACTAAAATGGTCAAACACAGGTCCTATTAGTTATGAAATTACATAATGAAATTCCATATAATTCTTAAATTCAGCTGTGTAGATTTTGTTTTGTGGTAAATGTATCTCTCTGTTATGCAACAGGGCCCTAATCTAACCCACTGAACAGTTCACAAGGCATGCATTGGTGTGCAATGACGTTCATTAAGGTACTATTTGAAGTGGTCCACTTTCAGATGGGGCTTATGGAAAATTCAACACAGGATCGTAATCAGTACTTATTGTAGACATTTGTAGAACATGTCACAGTCTAGATATATGTGCAAATGTTGTGTTCTGCTGAACTGGCACCAAATGAGAACACAGATATTAAGTTTGGGAGATACTGCATTATGGACAGAAATATTATCCCCCCTAAAACAGATAGGCCAAGTTGAAGTTCACTAAGACTGAAGTTCACGGCACAAAATTCCATGTTTACAGTAAACTAAAAAGTGTTGGGCAGCCTACATAGTGCAAAAGGATTACTAGAATGTGATATGTTCATTGACACCTTTGATGGCGAGTCTTTGTCCTAGAAATTGAGTGTAAATGTTGTGTGAATCATAAGAAGTGCATGTAGACTAAAACAATACTATATGGATGACATCAGTCTCCATTCATAGATAAGCTCTAAAATTTCAAGGGACCAACAAGCTCTGTGACAATAATTTCCATTTGCAAACATAATTGGATTTGACGTAATTGAAACCCCAACCAAGAATAGAAGTGGACAAACTTATTTATTTCCCACAGTTATGAACTTTTAGATTCAGTACAGCCATTGCTGGTTAAAAAGACTACAACATTTGTGATGTCACACATGGACTATGATATAAAGAGAATTTGAAATATTTTCATTTTTCTACCATAACGAATGAGCACTTAGCTTACCTCTCTCAGAAGGCAGGAAGAATAGTATTACCCTCAACATATGTCAGCAACAAATGAAAGGGATATACTTGTCATGGAATATGAAACTTTGTGGAATTTTCTTAATAGTTTCTTTATAGAGTTGTCCTGCTGTGATGGCTTCACACAGTGATAGTGACATCCCATGAAATACCTGCCAGGATTATCACTCAGTTGGAACTGCTAAAAGGGTAAAGGTACTGACTGTATGTGTGGATATACATAGTCAAACATGCCCTGGCAACTAACTGCCTGTAATAAAAAGACATGGAGGGGAAAGGGGAAGAGATGGATGGAGGAGGTGGTTACTAAGTATACTTGAACATGTGCACAAAGACTGCCAGCTCACAATGGCTGTGTCTTCTGCATTCCTATAGTACAGTTAGTTTACTTGCAGAGGTCTCAATGTATAAACACTTCCAGGAGAAAAAGTCATAAATATGTGCAGCTGTGCTAACCTTAACTCTTCCACCATTGCCATCCATTTCATGTACTCGAGGCACCGCTCCAGCGCCTGCACCTGCCTGGTCAGACCAGCAAAGTGGGTTACCATGGGCTCAGCTTGGGTCAGATGACTGGTGACCGACCGCCTGGTTTGCTTGTAGTCCGCCGACAGCTTGTCCAGCTGCTCTGTTGCTGTAATGGCTTCAAGGAGAGCGGTCTGTATTCTAGACGGAGCCTCAGTGTTGGCTGTGGACAGCTGTGAAGGAAACAACATCATTCATTGCAGACAGGACTTCACATCTGTCCTATACAATTTCTCCCTTGCTAAACATTTCTCCATGTTCCTTGTGCACACACATACACACACTTATATTGTAATTGCAAAACAACACAACAAGCTACAAATAATCTCAACTCTCCTTTAAGTGGGGGAGAAAAATCTCAGATTTTTCTCACAGCATCCCATGACTGATTTTCATCTCTCGGACTATGTTATCATCATACCAATTTACAGGGTGCTCTCTGATAAGCATGTTCAGCTATTTTTTTTTTGGGGGGGGGCGGAGGGGGGTTCAGTTTTCACAGACAGAGGGCAAAGTCACAGCTGCCCTCAATTTTGTTGATCATACACTACAATACAAATGAAATACTCCTGTTCATTGAAAGTGTTCCTAAATCTGTAAGGTATTTCATTTGAATAAGTTAATAATTGCCCCAATACATATAAAACATAATATCATTCTAATATTTCATCAAACTTTAATAATGTACTGTTTACTAAGCTCTCTCATTGAAAACTACAAAAACTACAATTTTTATAGATAAACTGAATCTGAACTGTGTCAATAGCAATCACATGGATGAAATTTTGAATCCCTGGCTCAAAAGCAGAATCAAGCCTTATCCCCCACCCCCTCCCATTTGTTTGACTTCTGTATCTGTATGATTTTAGTCAGCAAGACACATCCATGCTAACTAGTCGAGGAGCACTATGTGTGGACAGAGCGCAACTAAAAAATACTATTGAAATTGCTTCAATTTTTTGCTTAAACAAGGATAATGACGGACACTGGACTACTGCACTAGGGAGTTGGTTCCAGCCTTTAACAGCCATTATGCACCTATCAATTGTAAGACCCACTAGGTGACCCCCGGGAGATGTCAGTCATGGTCAAAGGAGAGTCCACTTCTTATTACCATGTACACACCCTCCGTCGCCACTTTGGACTCACCATTCAATGAATTATATGCACCCTACTTCGCAATTTGGACTTACCTCCACAGAATTTGACTTTCCATCTTACGCACATCGGGTTTTGGAGGTTTCTTGATGTCTGTAACTTGTGTCTTCTTTATTTTTACTTGCTACTAATTAAAATCTATCAACAGAAAATTTTGACCTTAAAATACAAAAAAAATTATAACAGTAGTTTTGATATGTAAAAATATCCCTCGTAAATATATATTGTTGAACATTTTCCCCCTCCAAATTCAAATTTGTCGTTCGAGTACATACGGATCGTGCAGTGCATGCGCGTGAATATGTGCTGCTGCACGGTTACAACTAATGTGCATGCGCATGCATATTGTACGTTGCGCTATAGCGGGACTATTTTTTTGTAGTCGAGTGGCGCTGGCAGTAGTATCGTACATATACCACTGCACCCGACTGTACTGCATGCCCACATGTTGTATATCGTACGTGTATGCAATGCACCTCGAGCTCCAGCTCCATGACGTGACGTTTTCAATGCCAAACCAGCACCAATCGCAACCGCACGGCACTGCCACACAAAATATATGTACTTTCAAAGATAGCAATCGTGAATAGGTAGGCCTACATGTACATTCATTTTCAATTGGCTTTGAAAAACTGATGTTTCTTTGAAGTGTATTATTGCATTTGTCAAACATTTGAACTGCAATAGTATTTACTGGTTGTTCTGAAGAGTTCTCGTTCACATGCATTCACTGTTTCTACATTCATGTACATGCGTTGATCGACGCGTCCACGGTATACGGTACCAGTCCTGTGCGTACGTGCGTATATACAACGCGAGTTCGGTGCTGAAAGTAGTGCCAGCAGTGGACTAAATTGGATGCACCCCATACGCACATCGGGACCCACCCAGTAAAGAGACTGACATTGCCCTACCATAACATCTCTGGCGCGACTCACCAAAGGTGTCCTTGACGGTGCCCCGAGTCCATAATTTTGGCGCAAGTACTCACCCATGATGCACTTCTCCCTGGGGGTCACATAGTGGGTCTTACAATTGACAGGTGCATTATGAAGAAAGAATCCTACAAAGCTCTAGAGTCTAGCTGTGCCATTGCTAGATAAATTTCTGGTTATGATTGATTCCTCTTGCCAAATGTAATGGTGCAACATTGTCATTTATGGATTGAATTTCATTAACCATGTGTCCTGCCAGCCTTCCAGTGATCATGTGAGTTGTCCTGCAAAGGCCAAAGCACCAACAATACATCTTGGCCCATTGCTTGGGTAGATGCCAGAACGGCAGAAGCTGCATCTTTCCACAATACTGACAGTTCCTGATTGAGGACATGACGTTAAGTATTACGACGGATTGTTAAATATTACTGTGTATTCCTGTGTGGCTGTGAGGTTAATAGACTCAGTGACAGCGGCCACACTGCACTGGCGATTGAACAATTGATCATGTTGATAGAATTAGAAACCGTGTAACGTTAAGTAAATTTAAAATCGAATCATTTAATATTCATGGGCAATGCATTTTAAGTGGTCAGTTAAGCCTTGTCCATGACATGTTCATGTGTGAAATGGGATTGTCTTTCCTGTGTAACTTTTAGTTTTACAAAGTCTATGGAGCTGAGGGTTGTTACCACACACTCTGCATGCACTGACGAAAAATAAGCAGGGGTGAATGCGAGGGAGCGCGACCGGTGCGGTGGGCAGTGCGAAATAGAATGGTAAGCTTACATGAATTAATAGGCATGGGACTACATAATGTACGAACTTGCTATCAAGTAACGAACATACCTCCTGTTCAATTCGTTTCTTCTCTTCCAGGGCATTTTGCAACAGATCTTCCACTAGAGAGAGTTTCTTGACGTCATTTCCCAGCTGCACATCTAGCATTCGACATATTTCGTCGGTGAATTGAGGAGATACGCTCGAAACTCCGTCACCCATATTTTACTTTGCAGAAAATCTACGTAGCGTATTCTATGGTATCTGCAAAACGCGCTCAACCGAACCCCAGATACCGGTACGCGTTTTGTTGGCTCGTTTGTTTTGCATCTTTTTACATGTCTGATTTTCTTTTTTATTGCTATATCTAGATTTCACTTGATATGATTTTTACTGTATGGAATCAAATTTTCGCTACCAGAGTTTTCCTTGCATATGGAAAAGAATCGTAATGGTCCTTTTCTTAGAGTGAAGAATTCAGTCTATTCATTTTGCATATCATAATTCCAATAGGCCAAGCTTGATTAAGAGAGAAAATAAATATAATGGATATTGATAAGAATATCTTTTCGATGAATATAACAAGAGGAATGAGAACATAAATCCCTGTCATTTAATAAGAAACAATAACCGTAACCGTGTGCTGCATTTTTTTTATGATGGTGACGATTATTAATAAGGTTCATGATGGAGTCAAAGATCAAGGGTCGGGGATCGGGTGGATATCCAGCAATCTGCAAGTTAATCTGAGTTGGGTTTTTTTTTTTTTTTTTCATGCTTTGAAATTATTTAATGTATGAACATTTCGTTAAATTGGATAATTGATTAAGTAGGGCCTATGTATTGTTGCATTTAATAGGGAGTGATCTTGGCCATGGTATCAATGTTTATGTTGCGATTTATTACTGTGTTTTTCATATTTTGAAGATAGTCTGGAATAATGTTTTTGTAAATTGGATTTTAAAGATTGTTGTGGGCCATAGGGTCAAGGGGTGGGGTCAGGGGTCGAGTGATAATGTTTTACATGCAGAAAGAATGCCGAAGAAAGAGAAGAAACGCATGATGAAAATATGATAATAATTTTTATGTCTATATAGACAACAGTAGTGGATCCTGCTTTGTAATGGGTAAAAAATCCATCACTTATTTGTTATGTTCTTCTATGAAATTAAGGTCATGAAGGGAAACCACATGCGGCGAAAAATGAAATCATGATGAATGCGGCTGGAAAATAATGAGACACCTTTCAACCAGAATAGATGCATCAAGGCGGAAAATTAAGGAATAGCAAGCAAAAAGACAGTTGAAAGGGAAAAAGCAAAGAGAGATTGACCTGAGAAAGTGAGATAAAAATTCAAACATTAAGCATTTCTAAGCTTTTGTATCCCTCTTAAGTGTTCACCTGCAAGCGTTAAAGTCTATTAAACCGGTCATTAGCTGTAATGAAGCCCGCATTATACCAGTCACCATGGTTAATCTTGGCATCAGCCGGCGTGCAAATCTCTTCATCCACGGCAGGTGTGCCCCCGTCGCCAAATCTGGCCCCTTGCCTGACGCACCCTTCCGACTGTTTGCACGCCTGATTTCTCATTAGCCGGATGAATTTATGATGAGTCCTAGACAGCATGCTCCTGAACTTGCATTCCAGTGGCATCAGGCAGACGTCTGGAAAGATAAAAAAAAAAAAAATGTGCTCACACGCCGGCGTGCGTGAAATGAGCACGTCAAGCGAATGGAAGTTTATTATAAACGAAGAATTCGCAGATATACATGCCGCAAAATTTTTAGTTATATCAAACTGTCAAAGATGTAATACTGCAGCAACTGTAATAATGTAGATCTTATTCATCTTTTTTTAATTACGCAGTGACGAAAAGTGCCTATGTGTAGGACCACTTGACCATCCTTGGAATTTGAGCCACTTGCCATGGTTCCATATCAAATTTACCGAAATGAAAGTACATCCATTGTTCGACCTTCATTATTGTGGTAACCTATCAAAGCTATTATGTAGACCTATATACAGCTGTAGACCTATAGCCCGAAGTGGATAAAATAATTGCTGTTATTAAAACACGTCATTTTTGTAAATCACTAACTCAGTTCTATAAAAGCTAAACTGCTATAGATTCACTCGTTGTGAGCAGTGGTGATGAAGTAGACTCCGAGTTATTCGAAGCAGACACATAGGGGAAAATCATAATTATAACTAAAGAGAAAACAACAACGTAATTTCCTTTCTTCTTCTTTAATCCTTTTGTCTTTCTGTGAGGAGTTCGAAGCTGTCGTCTTTTAGCAATATAGATATTGTATACTCATGTGTTTCGTTTCTATATAACAATCGAGACCTCAGAAAACTGTACCAATGAAGCCAGGAAGAAAACCAAATAACCGACACCATTTTTGATCCGCTATTTCCTGATGGTGTCAGATCTGTCGTACACGGCGGAGCATTGTTTCTCCTTTTAATGACAAGAAAAAAACTTTGATGATAGTGACCTTTCCATGATAAATGCTTTGTCGCCTGCGGCATCAATACGATAAAGATGAATTGCACGCTTTCTATCGCACTTGGACACTTAATATCACACCTGTAATAGGCTTTGGGCTGTTGGGATTCCTATTAAAAATCGCATCACATACATTGAAATGATTGTTTCGTTAATTGTTTTTTTTTTTTTTTTACGGGTCATGACAACGACTGATATTGATTTTATGTAGTGTTATTTTCAGGCTTGAGCATAGTCATGGAAATTGTTGTGTTGACTGCTAAAGTACAAGAGTAATATATCCCTTAAGCATGTTAAACCCACTTAATCTACATCTGTGTAAAGATAAATTAATGTTTGTATATATATATATATATATATATATATATATATATATATATATATATATAATGGTATTATTATCCGCGTGTTGGAATAAGAGCATGAAGACAATGAAGACAAACAAGTTGACATAATGCATTAGAATCCAACTTCATTTATTTGTAAATTTATTTACAAATAAATGAAGTTGGATTCTAATGCATTATGTCAACTTGTTAGTCTTCATTGTCTCTCTCTCTCTATATATATATATATATATATATATATTTATATACAAATCAAAAGTGTGTGAAACCTTCGATAAGGTTTGGCAAAGCAAAAGACGATTGCTATATACCTACAACACTTTCATCAGAGCGTTAACACAGAATTGAGACTTGCGCGGTTATTGATTTCATATTTTCTGTAACTAGGCTAAAGAAATAATCAAAAGTAAAAATCAAAATAGAACAAAAAAGAATAATGATCAACGAAGAGGGCAAAACAAAACAAAAATTAATAAAGAGGGAAACAAGATAAAAATCACAATGTTCTCGGAAAGATGGAAAATGCATCATTAGAACCTCTGGGAAAGAAGGAAGAGCATCATAAAGGAAAAGCATCACAAAAATTTCTGGGAATGAAGGGAGAACATTATAAGAATTGAATTCTTATTATGCTTTTCTTCTCTGCAAGAGATCTTATGATTTTATCTATCTTCCTCTATCTTCTTTTTAATCATCTTTTGCTCTCTTACAATTTTTTTTAGAAGACTCGCGTAAACACAGGTTCTAGACACTAGAAGACACCCATGCATCGATGCACCTGCGCACAATATAATTATTATTATTGTTGAGGTCAAATCTAACAATCTATCTCCCTTCGAAGAGCGCAAAATGGTTTCAAAAGGAGGGTTAATGAAATTATCGACCTGTCGTCATAATGGCATTTGGCGGGTGGTTACAGTGACCGAGTCGATATCTATATGGGGTTATGAATTACCATTATTACACTATATTATGTTATAAAACAAATGCCAACGTATGCCAACAAACATCCATTGTGTTGTATTGTATTGCGTATGCGAGGTTTTATATACAGAGAGAATCGGGTTTTTTTTTTCTCTTTCTTGCCCTGTTTCTACATGTATGTCTCTCCGTCTGTCTGTCTTTGTTTGTCTTTCTGTTTGTCTATCTGTCTATCTGTCTGTATCTCCATACCCTCTCTCTCTCTCTCTCTCTCTCTCTCTCTCTCGTCTGTTTCAGAACCTGTGCTGTCGAAAGGTTGCTGAAGAGAGCATTCATTCAGTGGGAGCGCTGTGGTATGGGGGATAAGACTCCCGACTCCCAATCGGAGGACCCGAAATCGATTCCCGCCCAGTGCGTACGCTCTTGGACGAGGAGTTTTTACCCACATTGTCCCTTTCGAAACAGGTGCATAAATGGGTACCTGGCAACGCGCCAGGGTAATAATAATGGCAGGGCCCTCTGGTATAGAGCAGTGGCAACGTTTAACACTGAAGAGGCTACACTGGAGAAAGAAGACCTAGCCATCATTATTAGCTAGAATTACAAAAGGCTAGTGATTGCTGAAGAATTGAATGCAAAGATTAGATACTAGTACTCGTGAAGTAAAGCTGTAGAATGTGGAAACGGAAATGTTATATATCAGCAGAGAACAACCCAACACGTCTAAGCCATATGAAGCTTCATTTTAATATTTCACTCTAATCATTAATAAAGATTCTTGATCGCCATGTTGTGATCAGTGGCGTGATGTGCTTTATTCAATTCAATTCAATTCATTTATTTTCATTCTTTTTTTTTTCCAGCAAAACATAACACCATACTTCTGGCTACATACGGCATAGAAGAAAAGAGTAAGTATTCTTTTACAAGTGAATGACAAGCGGTGGCTTTGTCGCGTCCCTTGCAATTTTGAGTCCTTCTGTTGATCCAAAGGTTCGAGAAGTATGCCAGTGACATTTCCCTCATTCATGTCATTGAAAGGCCTACTCAAAACATATAAATCCAAACAAAGTCCCACTGCATTCTATCAAGACATTAGTAAAGACGTGCAATAGTTTCATCATTCACCATATTATTCTATGCAAGACAAGAACAGAATGGGGGGACGTTAATCACTTAGAAATGTATGAAAGACACTTAGTAATATCAATAATTGGATAAAATGTAATCATTTACTGGAATGACATTTGGCATTTATCAAAAAAAGCGTATAGATTAGTAAAAATTGGATTGACACGTGAACACTTGCTGTAAATGCATGTATCCCGGACATATATAATGATTTATTCGAATTTCATTTGATCAGTTAGAAAATGTTATGGAGCATCCTGGACAAAATAATGAAATGAGTCATTGGTTATTTTAAACACTCAAAATTGTGTAACCTTTATGCATCCAGGAAAATATAAAATTAGCACAGTTGATAAACACTTCAGCAATCAGAAATGTAATACAGTATGTGTACTGCGTGGGGAAATGTACGGTGATGAATTAATTTTGTGTGATTGTTGTCAACCTCACAAATCTGTTGTAAATATAGCTATATTGTTATTTGTTCACTGTAAATACTTGTAAGTGTGTCATTACCTGCCATGTGTCCAGAATAGGACCATGGACCTGGTATATATGTCAACTTGTCCTTTGTTTTTACTTATCAATAAAGACATAATTACAACAAAATTCGAATCCGTCAATAATTTAAATGCTCTTGAACGGTAAAACTGAACGTAAATAAAAAGTGATGATGAAGTTGTTTTCAATAAGCTCGAATATTGGGGATTATTTTCTCGGTCTCTTATTGACTTTATGATAATAAAGATAAGCTAGAATGTAAAACGTCTGTGATTAACTATTATGTTGTGATCAGACACCTTATGTACACTGATCTCTGTATAGGATATCAACAACGATCAGTGATTCAATTATATAGAGCGTTTAGTATTGTCGTCGCTGCACGTTAGTTGGCGCTGTGCAATTTCAAAGGCTTGTGAATTTAACACTACGATGTTATTGATAGAACAATATATATATATATATATATATATATATATATATATATATTTATATTTATATAATTTGTGTTGATATATACATTGTTTTGATTGAATTGACTTGATGGAAATGAAATCAATAAAATAATCAAAATGAAATCAAATTAGACGAAAATAAAATAAGCGCAAAATGTGGATAGCAAATGGTAATGAAAATATTTAATTCTCTTCATTATCGTATTTTCAGAACTTGTGTGATTCGAAGGAACGATGCAGTTAAGAGCGACTGGTATGGCAATCAACTTTTAAGTTCCGCGATGATCGAGTCCGTATTGCCTTTGGTTTCATAATTAAATCGTCAGGTTTTCGTCTGTCATTGCCGCCATTGCAAAACAATTTTACGTCATAACCGTCAAGAAACAGCGGTAATTTCATACGCATTGATTAAAAAGCGGCGACCTTACTATGAGAGGAATGGCGCTTTTTGAAAGTGATAGCACTTCAGCAGGAAAAGGTAAATGTAATTTGCGTGTGTGCATTTCAAAAACATAGTTGAAATTTTGTGTTGATTTTTTTTTTTTCGTCAGTAAAGTTTACCGCTACCAGAGAATGGCCACCAACTTACATGTTTCATTCCATTACAGATCTTTATCATCTTTTCCTATCCTTCAGGCGTATAAAAGCTGACGAACGTACGTTTAAGGACAGGAACAAACCTGTACCACCGTTTCAAGATCTGCGCCATACATACCAGCCCAGATGACTCGCACGACAAGATGCAATCTTTTATTCTGAGCTTTCCCACCTCATCTTTCATGATTGTGAAGTTTATAAGTGACTCATGCATTTATGAAGCATACATTACTGGTTCAACAAATTTGAAATCTATGACTTGAAATGATCATAAAGTTAGTATTATATGCGATTGTTGGAATGTTTGTAGATGATAAAAATGATCTCTGAAAATGTACAGGAAAAAAAAAAATAACACAGAAAAGAAATAAAAAGAAAATGACCGTATTTTGGCGATGTGGTACGAAATTGATTGCTGGAAATACGAACGTGTATTCTTGCAAACGAAATTGAGCAAAATTGTTTCTATGACGTTACCACGGCCTGAAATCGCGACAGGTGCGAAATTGACTGAAGGTATTGTGCCGCGAAATAGAATTAATCTGTCATTAAGTTGAATGATGATGTCAAAAATGATTATTTTTTACATCTACAAACCTGAAACTTCTTAATAGCAAATTTGAACTAAAGAAAAAGTCAATTGAGGTGAATCACAAAAGCGCTTGTTAAAGAATTCGGATGAAATGTTTATCCATCTGGGTGGGAGAACTTATAATGGCAGTAGTTGCTATTGCTGTTGTTGTTGCTGTAGTTGTTGAAGCAGTGCTACATACTACTACCATTATTACAGCTACTACTACTACTACTACTACTACTGCTACTACTTCTACTGTACATGTAGTACTACTAATGATAACAATGATGACACTCGAAATAATATAGGGTTTCCCAGCCAATTTCGGAAAATTGTCATTCATTTTCATTTTATGTGCATTCAAATTCGCATGTTTGAAGCGGTGCAGTGACTTTGGTCAAACGATTTCATGCTTTCAAATTTGTTTTTAGGCACCCGAATAAATGGTCACAAGTTCAGTTCGGATGTAAGCATTCAGTTTCATGATTAGGCATGGATTTCCACGTTTGTGCATTAAAATTAGTGCGATATGGGCTAGCTAAGCACTTAGAAGCACGCTCAACTTTGCTTTTAAGCAAGCGATTTTCACAACTGAGTATTCAAGACTTTCAATTTCGTAATGCACGTACACTTATAAATACGCAAGATATATTATGTTTAGCTACTCATTGAATGTGACTTTTACTTTTTATCTTGAATTTCATCATCATGATCGGCATTTGTTTATTTGAACAGCCAGACTTTTTCCTTTGCGATACATGTTATGTAAACTTCACTATAAAATCCTCATTTTGTCATGTCATCATTTTGGGGTTTTTTTTTTTTAATCTCTAATTAACATCTTTGTTTGCATAAAGATCATCATACTGTGTTTATGATTTTCATTTGACATCTGTATTTTGATAATGACCATCATTTATACTACTTTGTGATTTTCATTTTACATAGAATTATTTGCATCATCATGTATGTGTGTCATGTTGCATGGATGACGTCAAGCATAGGCGGTGTCAGAACTAATCAAAGGGATGATGGAATAAAATAGCTGTTGTTGGAAGTCTTAGGCCGAGGTGTCTTTCTCTTTAATCTGCCAATTCGACTATACTCAGGAATGTGATGTGAGTTATCAGTGTGTTGGAGAAACCATTTCATTTACCGGCGATTATAGACCGCGTCACTTGAGGAATGCACGTCACGAGTTCGAAACGTACGAATCATACAGCCAAAGAGTAATACAGCCCAAGAGTTATATATCCCACGAGTCAGACACCCAATGAGTTGGACACTAAACAATTAAGGCTCATGAGCCCGACACTATAGGCAAACAAGGCCCACGAGTTTGACACTAGAGTTTGCACTACTCAAATAAGACCCACGAGTCCGACACTGTTAACAAACGAAGCCCACGAGACCGACGCCCCGTGATGTTATGTCGAACTCGTGGGACATTTTTACCTAGTGTCGAACTCTTGAGCCTTTCTTTTTGCTTTTGTCGTACTCTTGGACATTGTTTGCCTAATAGTGTCGAACCCATGGACCTTATTTGCTTATAGCGTCGAACTCGTGGGCTTAGTGACTAGTGGGCAACATGACTCATGGACCTTTACTCTATCGAACTTGTGGGCCGTACGGGGCCGTATGATTCACGGGCATTTGTTCAATGTCGAACTCGTGGGCCGCATGACTCGTGCGGGTGTCGGTCTCATGGGAACGACCCCCCGTTGTGAGAGCATGTTGAGAGAATGTTATCAGGTGAGTAACTTTGTATAAGGACTTATTTGATATTCGATGTTGCCCTTATAGAGTAGGACAGAACTTTGATTTGAATACTGTCATTCATTGTTGTGTTTCGCGCATTCATTATTACCGCATTCACGTGTCGGTGAGGGAAAAGACTGACTCATCAGACCGACACGATCGATTGATTAAAATGCACACGCAGCAACTTTATTGGTTAGCCTTCGACTGTCTCAGTTGTGTTGATATATTGAGTAATGGTGTCCAAGAAATCGGGCTCGTATTGCCATGGGATGCTATAACCGGACTCGTTATCTTCGCTTCGAGATTTGAACTATCGTTTTGGGCCCGAAGATCTATACGTGATGCGTAAATGAGGTAATCACCACCAATAAAATTCTCCTCGAATTTCGCGGCGGATTACTTCACAGTCTTCGCGCATACGATTATCAGAGTCTCTGGTTCATTGAATCTGTATGAAATGTACGGAGGCGTGTCTTTGTGAGTGGGGTGCAAGGTTTCACGTCTGAAGACGGAACAGAGTTTATTCTTGCCTTTAAAGGGATCGTATAATTTTGGTAGAGACCTAATTTCAGGTTTCTAACATTTTTTTTTTTGGTGAGATAATGAGAAACCTCTTATGAAATGTGAAAGAGCATGTAATTGTAAAAGGAATTCAACGTTTATTTGATGAAAATTGGTTTTGAAATGATCGAGATATCCAAAAAAGAGTGCCCACTTTATCACGATAGCTTTGTTTTACTTTGTTTATGGATGTTTCAGTCATTCTAAACCCGATTTTCTGAATTCCTCTTAAAATGGTATGCTCTGTACTATATCATAAGTGTTTTTTTGGTATCTCGCAAAAAGTTAAAAGCCCAATTCTCATCTCCATCAACACTGTACCATTTATCAGTCGTCACGAAGATCAACGAACTGCTCGTTTTGTTTAATTTTTTTTCCTCAGTATACTTGACTAGAAGAATAAACTCTGTTCCTCGTTCGACTACTCTAAAAGGAGTACAAAATTTCGTGCACATGAGCAACAGAAATATACATTTTATTTGGGCATATAAGCCTGCAATGGACAATTTATATGCAGAACTTACAATCTTCAACGTATCATGGAAGATTTGTACCAGAATCGGAATTATATCCAAAGAAGACTAGTATATTTCAATACCCATTTGTCGTGCGGCCACAGCGAAAGGGACACAATCTATTCGAAATGGCCGCAAGAAGTCCAAGTATCATTTGGGAGAAAATGTCAAGAAATACAATATGTGTTTGTGTGTCTTTGCGTTTGTGTACAAAATGTGTGCACGTGTAATGTGTGAATACAGGCTAGTATATATAGTCTAAAAGTCTTAGTCTAAACATATTTGTTTCTCCGATTAATAAATGCGGCGTAAAGAAAAGTACAGATGAAAACAAGAGAATTTGCACAAAAAGGCTTCTGTAATCATTTCAGTCTTTGACCAGAAACAATAGGCCTAAAGTTGGAAAAAAGGTTGTGAACAACAACAAACAACGCAATAATATAATAGTGTAACCGAAGTTGTAATTATGATTGATGGTTTCGTGGGATGTTAATTAAAGAGACGTTAAGTTTACACTCCGTTAGAATTAACCCGTCAGCTCCAAGGATAAGACGCTTCAGCATAGTAATAATAATATGGCAAACATGGTTCTAGCAAACAAAGGGTTTAAATCAGCTGCAATTACTTAATATATTCATTAACCAAACGTTGTCCGTTGTGCGTCTGCAACTTGTAAGTGGTCATTACCATTTGTTGAGTGAGCTATTTCGATAATTGAAGCAAAGCTTCTTTTCTGCCTGTTTTGTCGAACCGAATACGAGGAATTAAGATTGATAACCCTCATTCCAAGAGATGATCTGTCCATTTAGATCAATGCTGATTGCATGGCGATCAACAAGCCTCGACTCGGGTAAAGCAATGGTAACGGATCACCCCGGGAGAACGAAGTACGGCTTTGCGACCCAGATTTTCGCGCCTAACGGCAGCAAGTTATCAGCGGGACCAGCCGAGTAAAACGACTTGGCTAAGCACTTGCGCCAGTTCTTTCATCCTCCAACACGCACCACATTTTGACGAGGCATCGCTTCCCAGTGTACCCGTACTCAGTCGCAGACGGTCGAGCGAAGTCGAGAGCAGCGTGCCGCTGATAAGCTCGTTGGCGCGCAGACAAAGTAAGCCGGTGACACATGAACTACCCGATTAGCGGCCCTCTCGGAATTCATCGCGCTAAGATCGCAATTAAAGTGGAAATGCCTGGGTAGCGTACTGAGTTTATCCAGCCTGTTCGAGTGCGTGGAATGATGAAGGAGTCATAAAAATATTGCCAGAGCGTGAGAAGGCAAGGCGGTGAAGATAAGCATCATTAACCTGAGGAGAGGGTAAGAAACATTTTTATTAAACGCTAAATTCCTGGTTGCCAACCAGTGTGGATGTACTTGACATTTTATGAGCTAGAAACCATACTAGGCCATAATGTTTTAACATGCGTTTCATATTTCTTTTATATTTCAAAACGTGTTTATTGCTCTGTAGTAGAACGTAATATGCGTGAAATACTCGACTACATCTGAAGTAAATTCAGGTTCAAGTCAATGTGAGGTGAAACCATGGAAACCATGCGAGCTGTTTATATTCTAAGTTTTTGACAGCATTGCTGTTTGTTAACTTTGCCGTGGAAGGTTTGATGGACGATAGGAAAAAGATGGAAATATGACAAATGTGGGGTCACCTATCTCCTTTCATATTTGCTTGTTTGAAACAGAGCGTCCTCATATCACCAAGTTTAGAATGTTGTTGATTTGTTTTACATTAACAAGTAGAAAACATTTATCTAGCTAATTACATAGATGATATGTGAAGAAAAGTAAAGTAAAAAAAAAAAAGTGAAGTAAATCTGGCTCGGAAAAAAAAATGAGACATTTTTTTTTTAGAACGCTGTGCACATTAGAATGACTGATTGCCATCGTGGACTACAATCATTATTGCGCAGTCTCTCCTCTTCGTTTAATGAAAATTGTCAAGGATTTCAATTTGTAAATCATATATTATATTGCTATGATTATGAATTCATACGCATCGGCCTGGGAGGGAAAGGGAAGGCTGCTGCAGACCATAATACTTCAATTAAGTTCTGTTAAGTTATATGTTTTCCACTATTACAGCCTAAGAATGCAGTATGTAAAATTAGTGATTGGTTGTGGTTGCAAACATTTTGTGTGTCGTTTCTGAAATGCTAATATAATGGATAATGATAACATTCAAAACGATGCTAGAAATGAGAGTAATAACTGATTTACTTTTTTTTAGCGTTTTCATAAGAAGTGATCGAAATAGAAGTTACTAGAATGACGGAGTCAGGAAACAAAAAGTCAACGCCATTTTGTGTAGACACACAACGACACATTATTTGTCACTCAAGTCATTACGAAGTGAATCTACTGCCAACCCTATTTATTTCAAATTATCTTTTCTAACTTGTTTCGGGTAACTGTTGAGTTTCTCGTGTCTGTCTTCATAAGTTATGAGTTCTAGGGGTTTTTTATCATTATTATTACATTTCTAGGCCATATTCATTCAATTCAATTCAATTCAATTCAATAGCTTATTTATTTCCATCATCAAAAAGAAAAAAAAAGGAAAAAGTTGACATGATCCAAAGTGATACAATTTTTTTTTTTCATTTCTCTTACACTCGTCTGATAAAGGATTTTTTTGAAATACAATATAAAGTATATACACGAATGATGTCGTAACTAGAAATGTCGCTTTGGCGACTGGTATGCCTCCGCCATAATGCATGATTTTCCCAATAGGTCTAGATAGTACATGTGGACAATGTGTGATTACATTTTCACAAAATTGGCAAAATATTGAAATGACAAGTTTGTCACAAATGTGTTGAATGTTCACCTTCCTTGACCTAGGTTTAATTCGATGAATAGGAGAGCATGTATCTAGGGATTTAAGGACTTTAACTCCACTTTTACCCATTCATACATTTAGGCATTGAGTAATTTTCAAGGTACAGGTGTGGAGAAAAAGTGCAATTTCTGAAATGAATAGTAAATTGTTACCATTTTCATCTGGCCCTTGACCCTAAAATTCATAAGATAATCACTTTCAGGTAGAACATGCATAATATGTACTAAGTTTCAAGATAACTTGAGCCACTTCCGAGATATGGAGGAAAAAGTTAGTTCAGCACTTTCACTTGATCTTTGACCTTTTGACCTTTGAGGCAAAAACAAAGAAGAAAAAAAAAACTTTCCAGAGAATTTCTATTAGGTTACACATGTATGCATACACCAAGTGTAAAAAAAAAAAAAAATAACCCTGCTGGCACTGCATGATAGGAGGGAAATAGTAAAATTTTGAAGTGTTGCACTTGACCTTTGACCCCTGACCTTTGACCCCATGAACCCTACATTCTCTAGATAATCACTTCCAGTCAGTATATGTATATACTATGTTCCATGAAGATACCTTGAACAATTTTCCAAGGTATGGAGAAAAAAAAAGTTTAAATATTTTTACTTGACCTTTTGACCTTTGACCTTTGACCTCATGACCCAAACTTTCACCAGAGAATCTTAATTGGGTAATACATGTATACACTAAGTTTCAAGAAAATATCTTCAGGCATTCAATAGATATGGTGGAAATAGTGAAATTTTATGTATTTGACCCTTACCTTTTGACCTTTGACCTTTGACCTCATGACCCAAACTTTCACAAGAGAATTTTAATTGGGTAATACATGTATACACTAAGTTTCAAGAAAATATCTTCGGGCATTCAATAGATATGGTGGAAATAGTGAAATTTTATGTATTTGACCTTGACCTTTTGACCTTTGACCTTGAGCATGTGCACCCAAAAGTTGATAGGCACAACTTCACCCCCTAATACACATACATTCCAAGTTTCATTAGGATACCTCAACAGGTTTTGATAGTTACCTTGTCCACAAGATTCATTACGGACGGACGGAAGGACGGACGGACAACCCGAAAACATAATGCCTCCGGCACCACTTCGTAGCGGAGGCATAAAAAAGAAACAATGCACTTTGCCATGGCAACGCAAATAGTAAATAATCACAATGATGGAAAACAATGTTCCACTAAAAAAGCCAAGCTTGTAAGACGTGGAACACTGGAACAAAACAACAACAGCACCAATTTGTTATACCAATAAAACATATTCATTTTAAATTCTTCTATATACTATTGTACATTTTACTCATTGATATAACGATGCTGATACTATGAACAATACTTACTAGGATTTTCAGAATGCAAACGTATAAACTATGTAACATATCACATTTGTGGCACAGACACTATGGGGCCAGGTATGCCAGGAAAATTGAACGGAAAAGAAGATATGCAATCGGCCACAAAAAACGTAACGACGACAACAACAACAATAACACAAAACACAGAAATAACAGAACTTGAGGAAATGCACTCAAACAGATACTGGACAACGAAGAACGAGGAAAAAGGAGCAGGGAAAAATAGAATAGGAAAAGGAGAGGGAAAAGGAGAGGGATGGAAAAGGTCTGTGGACACACTACAAAATCTCAAGGGAAAGTGAAACATGACGGGTTTTTTCATTGAACAGAATTAACTGGTATATTTAGAAAACAAATATTTTTTGAGTTTATACTTAAATATAATTAATTTCATAGATTCTTTTAGATTATCATTATCATCATCACTATGATTATAATTGCTGTTGTTAGTATCTGTGTCAATAGTGTCGTTATTGTTATCACTTTATCATTATTGTCATTAAATTCAATATAGTAGATATAACAGTAGTGGTAGAATAGTTAGCATCGTTATCAACATCATTATTACAATGACTTTCATTGTAAATTGTCATATAGACTAGTACACCTGTTCCCTATACAATATACAATACAATACAATCGGATCATTTATATAGCGCCCTTACACAATCAATGACATGGTTTCACAGCACTTCACAACAAAATTCAGTCACAGATTAGCATCAAAAAAGGAAAGTCTTAAGATTCTTCTTGAAGACATCAAGGGATGGGGAAATGCGGACAAACCGAGGTAGATCGTTCCACGATCGTTCCACAATCCCTAGTTGGTTGAGTGTGGGAGGAGCCTACCAGAGCCGATTGGGGTAGTGGTGGCCATTGGTGTTTTGCAAGAAATAATTGATAGATCACGACTTAACAGACCTTGACATTTATAGTTATTCCAATCTTTCATGTAGTCTCTCATAATGTTTATTCAAAACACATGCTCATGTTCAGAAATGTATTAACTTGGAAGAACTGATCAGTCTGTACTTGCGACCTACTACTGGTCTGTCCGTCTTATAAATCGGATATTGAGATAAATACCATAGCTAGCACACCTGTTCAAGTGAGGTACAACCTATCCTAATAAGTTTTCTCATGTCACAGGTGTGTGCCAAGTCGAATCACGATTACGACACTAAGCGAACTATTTGCCTAAACCTACTTTCTGCCGCAACCTCACAACTTTTGATGAAAACAACAACAACAATGCCGTTTGATCTTTTTAAAAAAAAATCAAGCTCAAGCTATTTCCCAGATTTACATTGTGAATGGAAAATATGGTACATTGTACATCAAGACACGTACTGTTAGCTAGACTGATGATTGAATATAGATTTGTCCGTATCCTCATCTAAAATGGTCATCTCTGTAAATAATGTGTGAACAAACACGTACCTACACACCCACACACAATACACACACAAACACACACTCATATTTTGTAACTGTCAATCAACGCTTCTTCTAGCATGGGTATCTAGGGTCAAGATAGTGTAAGTGACAATAGAATTCCATGAAAAGTAAATAAAAAAAAAGAAGAAGTAAGAATGCTCCTGGGGAAAACGGATGTTTACATCTTGCTTTGGTTTCAATATTGCTCGAATCCACTTCGCCTTATTCTCTATCCAGAACAGGGAGACTAGATAACAGGGGAGGGGTTGCTAGTGACCAGATTTCCGTAAGGAGTAACAGAGCTGTGGGCTCTTTAATCAATAGCTCGTTCTTGACATGAAATTATGTATTCATGGCAGAGCGAGAGAGGACAAACCCTCGATCCATACCTCTGAGGGAAGCCGTGTCAATTTGACTGTGGTCGATAGTCAGCTCAGATGGCTCGATTGTTAGTGAGCAGGTAAACCCACGGTCAATAAAGTTATATTAATAGGTCCCGAAGTGGGAGCGCACGCGTTGATCGTCTGCCTGTCCTCTGAAAATGGCGGCAAATCATCTATCGCACCTCTAATGACGGATGCCCTCTCCCAGTCATCAGCCACGGTGCCGGGCTTGGGGTAGATTTTCAGCCAGAGATGAGAGGTCCTGATATGACACTGACCTACCTTTGCAAAGAAGCACATGAAACAAAATCGACAACAGCGGCAGCAGTACCAATAGTGACAGCAACAAAAGCAAGAGCAACAACAGCAACACTGAATATCGATAGCATATAGGACGATCGCCGGTGGCGTAGGTATCACCTTTAAGTGGTGAGATGAGATTACCAGAGTACCTAGGGGCCATCACCGTGACGCCATGTCATGTGACCAGCTGTGCCTAAAAATACAAATAACGATTTTAGTAAATGGAGAGGTTTTTGCTCTCCAGTTATCCCATATGTCCATCATCCTGATTTCTAGAGCGCGGGGGATCGCTGTCACAAAGTGGATTGTGCTTTTATCGCCTTCCGTTTCTCTATGTTCCTTCGTCTCTAAAGTTTGTCATATCATTTTCTGGTAGTCTGAGGAGGAAGATCGTGTTAAGATGACATGCTCCACGTGAAGATATGTAAGAAATAGAGCGTGAAGTAAACTCACCTATTTGGACTCGTCATCTACACTGATTACACGAGTTGAAGTGAGCAGGGCCTAAAAGCATGATGCTATCTCGGTGTCGCACTCCTCCCAGGTCTTTTCAACTAGCTGTGACAAAATGGCCGAATTGATGCGACACTCAAGCCTGGTTGATACTCCATCGATCAAGCCTTCCTTGAGGCTGCACGGTAAAGTGGTCTAGTGCTTGACAGGATTTAAGAATACTTAGTCTGTGGACACCAATTTGTTTACAGGTCTGGCGCAGTGACATACGACACTTCTCTACACCTCAGACCTACGTCGATGAAGCGGCTAGCGTCGAAGTGCTCTCGTTTGTTGCTATCACATTGTTCTAGACCTGGCAGTCTCAAACACTGTATTTGCTTCCAGTCAGCTCTGTCATTTCTCAAAAAAGAGGTAAAGACAAAGGTTTAAAACTGTAACTCTGCAAGGTTCAGTTCCAATCATGATTTACAGTGTTAAAATCGTCGTATGACAAATCATATTTGTTTCGAGTGTACGTACACAAAGTAAGATGAAATTTGAACAAGCCTGCAGCTTCTACATTCTCACATAACTATTAGTCACGATGTTCGTTTTAAAGGAAGACATGATAAAAAGGAAACGAATCAGAGTGAAATTCTCTGACAGCGACTTGAAAGTTGATGATGTGTGGTTTCCAGCAACATTGAAAGCGTGAGAATAGATTCAATTTCAATTAATGTTATTTTCTTCTTCCACAGAACATCATTCCTTCTCAGATAGTTTTCTTCTCGAGAAGACGTCTCACCTCTTTGCAAACTTATATTTATACGAGAAATCGCCCCTGACGAGAAATTTACCTTGAACGGATAGCAGTGATCAACGCAGTAGACTTATGGCAAACCTTTAAAAGTTGAAACGATGCTTCACAGCATTTTCAAAATGTTTGGTCATCGTCTGACATGGCGTTTATTTGGCAAAGCAAAGCCTTCGTCGTTGCGTAGTACAGACACTGACAAAGATAATATGGCGTTCTTTTCACAACTTTGAATACAGACACAAAGTCTTTTATAGTGAAATATGTATTTAAGGCAAATAACAACAGCAATATTGATCTGTAGACTCATGAAGTGTACATCGTTTTCTTTTTTATTGTAAAAATGTGTAGACACTTGCATTGACTGCTATGGCAATTTTACAAGATATCCATAAAATATGAAGTTGATAACAGACATTCAATCATTCATAGAGTGGAATTCTCCAACCTCTCCGATCCACTAGAAGTCTTTTTGTGTTTTCTTTCTTTTCGTCTTTCTCTGCTCCCATTCTAGAGAGCTTTTTTTTATACCATATAAATGTGCCATTATGTCACCCAATGTTTAGATCGTGCTCTAATACCGAACAGGAAAGCGACTACCCAAAGCACTAAAATCTTACCTTCTTTTCTCTTTCAAGAAATATTGAAAATGTACTAATAAAAGCTGGCATTCTCGATTCGCCCTATGGAGCTGTACACCATTGTGCAAACAGCTGCCTCTAGTGTTAAGATCTCTCGTAACATTCATTCAAACGCGTACATCGAACCCCTCGGAGTAAATTATTGATGTAATTTATCGGCATATAGTTCGCGATGTGCCAGAGCTGATCATGCGGAGATCCATTTCGCATGACGACTAAAGAGAATTCCGAAAGTAAACCCCTAGAGATAGGGCGATCATTAAGTTACTAGATGATAGTCTTATAGGGGAACAGCAAGATAGTTCCTTAAACACATCATTTTCTGAATTTCAAGAAGTGCATTAAAGTTACATATATGGTTTTCAGACTCTTGAGTGGTGGTATCCTTGCATGAGAGTCGCCATGTGATATGCTTCATAGGAGCATATCGAAATTGCCTTTTCTCTCTTGATTCTTGAGTGCGGTCCACACTCGGTATACATTCGCATCGGTTTATGAGAACATGAGAGGGTAATTGTAGAGATTGCATCGCATGGTATGTACACCGAGAGCCGTCTGTAACGAAGTATGCAATGATCCGAGTTCTCAGCGGGCTTTGCAGGCCACATCCCCTCCGGTTTTCTCTTCCCTCTTCGCGTTTAAGCAAATTGCGGCGGTCCGCTTCTTTCCCCGCGCTTTATATATTTACCCTGACGTTGGGTTGCGAGAGGACCTATTAAGGTGAGTGTATAGACACACTGGAGAGGCAGACCGTGAACCCATCCAACATTTCCTTTGCGCTGAGACTCCAGAGTGCGTTCACGTCTCCCTTAGAGAACCTTTCACATTTCATCCGAGTGCGGCGTCTGGCAAAAATCGAAATTGACGTCATGTCATGTCTGAAAGACATAGATGCCGACTGCTCGCTTGAAAAAAAGTGTCCTTGCGTTTCTTTCTCAAATGAAAAGGATCAGACCGAAGTGGACGTCTGGTTGAGACTTGTCCTGTCTCGTTTAAATCGCATCTAATAGATAGTATATTGGGCTAAAGGTGTGTTACCTTACCTCAGCGTCGGTTACAATTACCCCTAGGCAGTCATTTGATCCAGTTCTATCACAAATCATCAACTCGCGAAGGCATTCAAGCATACAGAGCTGAATTTTAGTGGTTCACAAACTGCGTTCGCTGCTCCTACCCTTTTCTGTCCATTTCAAGCTAAAGACATGTGGTAATTTGCTTAGAAAAGGTGCGGTTTGCATGATCTATCTGTGTGTAATTATTTCTGGCTGTCACTTAATGCATCAATAACGATGTAAATCACATATTTCATGGAACTGGAAGAACGTCTCGATTTCATTCTAAGAATCACTTAATAGTTTTCGGCATAAAATGGAAGAATTCATACAGTATGCACTTCTAAGTTCAAGGTTACTTTTGTGAGCTGTACGTTACCGAAAAATCATCATATCTGTACCTAGCCACGTGAACAATATTTCCTAGAAAGGTCGTGTGTGTCGGAGACGAAACGATGGATTTAAAGTGAATTTGAAATGAGAGAGAGAGCTCGTTATACAGTCCACATTACCGTATAATTGTAAGGAAGCTCCTTTTCAATTATACATAATTCCATATTTGATATGTTGCCGCAGCAACATATTATATGCGATTATTCGTACTACTTTCGTTATTTTCTGTCAATCTCATGTTAGTAGAGCACTATTGTACAGTCTACATTCAAACTGAAATAAGTTGAGTGACCATTTTCATCTAATTTCTTCTCGTTTATATTCAAAATACAAGCGAATTAACGTTTCATTGATCATTTCAAATATTGATCGCAGCATTCATTTACACGCGTCGATTTACCCTCAGTAAACACACACAAGAAAAATAACGTACAGGTTACAATCGGAGTAGGGCCTAAGTGTTCGATTCGTGTCATGAAAATGCATGACTTACCTTTTTCACCCATTTTAATTGTTCCTTTGCCTTAACTAATCTATTGTTATCTTATCACCGAAACAGTGAAGCTGACATAATGGGGTTTGCTATTCCGTAATTCCCTAGACTTTGCTCATGAGCAACCAAGTTCCGGTAGGTAATATTGTATGTACAGGACGAGCGGATTTGTCGCACTGGAGTATTAACTATCAGTTATGATAAAGATAACAGTGATAACTTATATAAATGGGAACACTGATAAAAAAAAAGTAAATATCATACACATACATACAGTACATACATGCATACATACACAGAAAGATAGACGGATATTATAAACATAATGCCCTATGCCACATTACTTCGCAAACGTGCTAAAAACACACATAAACGCCCAGTTGCCTACTGGGAGCCCACCAACACCCATTAGTCTCGGAACGAAGGGCGTTGGATAATGTTTTGTTCAATAGGACGTTTTTGCAGCGCCATCTGGGCCCCATTTTATACAAAAATGATATCATTATCTTGCTGGAATGGCAATTGTCATGGTTACGACAAAAATCCAGCTTCCTGATTGGTTGTTGCTATGGGAAGTAGCTATTCCAGTAAGAGTTGCTATCCTAACATCTTTTATGAAATGGGGGCCAGGTCATGGGCTCGGAGTATGCTACTTATTGAAAGGACAGTTCGTCATCCACAGGATAACGACGCTTCTCCAGCTCCAATAAGCAGTTGCCTCCAACTCCAGTACGCAGTTATGAATGTTTAAGCGGTTGTTCATACTTCACATAATTCTATCATAACATCAACACGGTAACCTTGTTCCTTTCAACTTCCACCTGTGTTATTAACGTTTTCTCTTTCGGTTTACAGGTCGAAACTTATTGTGATCAACCCTGACCTGTAGAGACTTGCCAAATAACGGAATAACACGGAATACTATAACATCATGGAGCAGACGATAGTGATGAGCACGAGCATTCTGGAGTCAGAGCTGAATACTCCAGCCAAAAACTGCTACAGACTCGTCATCCTTGGCTCGTCCAAAGTGGGCAAGACGTCGATCGTCAGGCGATTCCTGTCGGGAGAGTTCGTGGAACAATACACACCGACCATCGAGGACTTCCACCGGAAAATCTACAAGATTCGCGGAGAAGTATATCGATTGGATATACTGGACACATCGGGCAATAACCCGTTTCCCGCCATGAATCGCCTATCGATACTGACAGGTGAGTAACAGTCAAGATTTTGGTTTTGGTTTGGTTTATTTCTGTATTTAAGCAAATGCAAACTCAATACTAATTCCAAAGATACAAGTTCATAATATCAAATGTAATGATGTATATTGTAACAAAATATTACAAAAGTACAGAAACACTGGCAATAGATTGTACAATAGACATGTTATACAAAATATGCAACTAGGATGAGGATGTAGTAAATATTTTTCAAAAAAAAAATGAGAGAGATAATTGAATGCATTAGACCTCCATCGTGAGCAGTTAGGCTCGAAATTGATGGGGCCTCATGCCTCATCATTGTCATTAGTCAGTCGATAATGCATCACGTAAACTGGAACAATGGGAGTCATGGTGATTCCACAAGGTTTTGTTTATTGGTGTATTTGCTCGTTGCTTTATTTCTCCATGTTTGCTAGTCAGGCAGGATAGCTCATCTGTTATGTATTCCTCATCGGTATCTTTAGAGGTGCCTTCCTTTAACGCTGTCACTGCCATTTACAACTTGTTTCTGCGCAATGCCAAAGACGTTTTCGTGTGGCGGTCGTCACAGGGTTAATGACTTGAGGTTGGTATGCGGCAGGTGGTGCTCAGAATTGCAGACTGAAACGTCATCCTTATAGGGACAATATTACGTCTTCAGATGTAAACCCCTGAATGGTATAATATCGACTCCTTGCAGAAATCAGGGAGTCACTTCCCTGCCGAAATCAAGAGAGACTACTAAGTCTGGTTACAGACGCGTCACAAGTTTGGACTAGACGCTACAGAGCGACTAATAAACTTGCTATCATGCCCAGACCACTCTACTCATTGTTCTCTAACCTGTCCGACTGAACTGCGTGCTGTGTGTGGTGCGAAGTGATGCTTTGCAATACATCTATAATCACACTCTAAGTAAACTGATAGCGAAGTTTCCTGAAATCTCAGAAACGGAAATTTCGTTACAATACTAACGAAGGCCGCGAAATTCGCCCTCACCCCGCCCCCAGTACGTACTTAAGGATCCCTCAAAATAGAACTAAAAGAAAAAAAAAAACAATACCCAACATCATACATTTAAGCCCTGTTAGAAAAGAAAAAAACACCCCACAATCCCCACGAGACACAATTTTTCAGAAGTTTCGACCATGGAGGGAGGGGGAAGGGGTACCCTCTGGACCTTTTCCCATCAATCATTTAAAACGGTCGGGTAAGTGTGCCTAAGAGGCAACTTAATTTTTTACATGTGCCCCATCCCTCCCTCCGCTCCCCTGAAGACACTGTGTCTATCATCGAGGTAAGAAGGGGTCACCACGCATGTACATGTATTATGGATTGTCAATTTTGTTAGGGGCACAAAGGGATACCATGGAGAATAATATGGATCCTTAAACAGGTGCATGTGAGGTCGATTTCCAGTCAGTGCATTCATCCCCAGACAAGGTGTGCTCACCCATGGTGTCCCTCCACGCAGCAGACAACGCTTCTACTCAGAAAGAGCAGGGATATCGCTGATTGCCTTCTAAATGAGGTTGAGGTTGAGGTTGAGGTTTAATGACAAATGAATGATATGAACCAGACCATAATCGTTATTAAGAATAATAGTAATAATAGTTATGATAGTTATGATAATAATAACACTAACACTAAGAATAATTGATATTGCCTTTATTATAGTAAAGGTATTATCATTGTAACTTTTATCATTAGCATCATCATTTTTCATTACTATTATCATCAATGTTTTTATAATTATTATAATTTCGTCATCATCATCATCGTCAGTGATATATATCTTTGAATAGTGTATCTATATTTGACTGGGTATTGGGAGGGTAATGATATGCATTGAACTATTGTTTCGAATTACTTAGTAGCCTCAGCCCCGCCACGAGAGTTTACACTGTCACCTGTTCGTCGCTGGGTAGGTTGCAATCATTCGTGATGATTATGTATCATCCACGCAAGCATCCACATGGAGTAAATATTGGCAGCTCCTGATCATTTGACATTTTTTTAAAGGAAATTGGACATCTACACTCTCTCTTGTAACACGCATTCACGATAGCCCGATAGGGTCGTAGATGATGAATAAAACCCTGTAAAGTAAGGTAAAGTAAAGTAAAGTAATTTTGCTGAAAAGCTAGACACGTGTTATTTGTTTAAAAAAAAAAATCAAAAGTACCGTGAATAAGCCACCCCCGGTTTTCCGACACATGTCATTTTGGTGTTTCGAATTGCCTAATCTCCCACGCGTGTGTTACATGACTAATGCAGGGTCATTTTAATTCATCTGTTTAGTCAGTTATTCATTTTTTTTTTTGGTCTTCTACGGAGAGAATGTGCAATTATCAATAAATGTATTTGCTGTACCTGCGGCAATAAAGCTTACAAAACGCTAACCTAGACACCTACACGGAACTGTAATACAAATACTTGTTCACTTTAATGAAGGAAACGTTCATCTCGAAACCACCGGGCATCATTAAAATCCATCTATAGACACACACGAATTCCACTAGGAGGATGGCGTGAAAAAAGGGGAGAACAGTAATATTCAATTCACTGGAGAGAAAGGGTATCATTCCAGGTCTCTCATTGCAGTCAAAGAAGCTTTCATATCACGTGACATTTGAGGAAAATGTGAAAATGAGACAAACACAGCATCGAGACGGTCGTTGCCTGGGTTGATCCACTGGGAGTATAGCGTGTCATTCGCGCAATCAAAGACGTCAAGTTCGTGTTCGTTAGAACGAGACAATAGAACTCCAAAGTGGAACTAGTCTGGACTCCACACGCTCTCAGACCTCTAACCTGTTTCTATCGATCAAAAGCGTAGGTGGTAAAGGACCATTCACGATGTCATATGCGTACATGATTATGCTTCCGCTCCCAAATAACCGTCTTAATAAATCATCTGTTTCCTATAGCTTAAAAATCAATTTTCTAACAAAGAGAACTTGATTTTTCGTTCCAGATGTTAAATGGAGTATGCCAACGCAAAAAGTTCGGAATAGGTGGTACTCTGTTTCCAGGCAGCAGTCAGTTGCAGGGTTCGTTTTGCCGATAATCCCGTCAGCCAAGTTTCAGTGCCTTTCTTGTTCGTTTTAGCATGACAGGCAATAAATGGTATCAGGTTGACACCAAAGGTATTTTAAGAGTCTAATATTTAAAGACTAATGGAAATTGCCTGGGGATCTTGAAGTTTAGAGAGAGCAAGAAAGGCTCTGTTACAAGAACTGTAGACTGTGAGGAGAACTGTGGAGACAAAAGGGATAAAAGACAAAAAAAAAAACCACCAAAAGCAACAATAAAGCTTTCCATAGAAATGGCTCTTTCTCGCTGTCACATCAAACCGTCTATAAAGTTGGCTGTCATTCTATATTCATCACTTATGTATTATGTCGATGATATTATTTCCGCACAATGTCGTGAATATTCCTTTCTCCGAAGTGACATAATCGGAAACAAACGTTGATATGCTGAATTGAATTCTTGTCAGTCACCTGCTTTCACGCTCTTGGTTTTAAAAAGAGGCAGAAATTTCATTTGGAGAGATTATTAGAATGGATGAGGGAAGCAGAGTGAATAATTACCGACATTATTGAGTCAAAATCGAATTAGGTTTCGTAAGGATGCTGGAGATGGTCAAATGCACTGAAGTCCCGGAAAAGCACCTCTGAAATTATTTATATATATATATATATATATATATATATATATATATATATATTATATATATACATACGTATGACTTATGATCAATAAAAATGATTTAAGATGTGGCAACTGAATACAAGTTATACCAGTTGGCGTCGTTGTATTGCGTAAGCTTCTTTAATGAGCTTTCGGCAATTCGGGCCTCGTCAGATGCATTAGCAAGGAAAAGAACATAAGTGATTGCGCGTTTAAAGAAAATCTAATTGTATATACTGTATACAATGTATATGATTATGTATGTAGCGCATGAAGTAGCATTCTTAGGCATAACCTCAATAATATATTATTATAGGATCAGAGTGTGCATAAATCACATGATATTCGTAGGTCTGAATGTGTATAACATTATATATTCGATTAAATTAAATTCAATACATATATGAATTATACACGCAAGGGTAACACGTGGTGGTAACGATAATAACATTGGGGTTGTTGCTACTTTATACAAAGTTTAGACACCATACCAGCCATGTCTATGAGTTTGAGCTCCCTGCTGGCATTATGTATAATATCGCTAAAAGGCATTACGATCATCGAAAACGAAAACCCGTAAGTATGTATGGATATACATTATTTATACAAGATGGAGCTAGTAAACATTTATGTGTACATCTTGGAATTTTCCACGTGTTCAGTTCAGTTCAGTTCAGTTCAGTTTTTATTTCTGCATTTCAAAATCAATACAAATCAACAAAATACTTACATAGTCATTTACACAGCTAATATTCGTAACGTTTGGATCTTACATACATTTTCTTTTTTTCAAGAACGAATATCATATATGAAAGGAAGCAATAGGAAATGATAAAAATGAAATGCAGGGGACCATCATCATAAGCTAAGCTTGACGAGGAAGATGGCCCCAGGTAAAGAGATACATAAAGAAAATCTTGCCACTCACTGAGTGGGGGTAATTGTGCGAAGGGCACAATAAAGAGAAACATAAAGAAAATCTTGCCACTCACCGAGTGGGAAGTACTTGTGTGAAGGACGTGCGGTGCAGTGCGGTGTGCATTGTGTTGGGATGAATCTTGGTTTGTACGTTGAGTGTTATTTTGTGTATCAGTGTGATGAGGTGAATGTTACTTCAGTTATGGCCGTGAACTCATTGTTTAGGGTGTTTGTTGACCAGGTGGTATGAATATCTAAATGTCAGAAGTATACTGGATTATGAGGGTGTTTTTTAGTTCTCGTTTTAAAATGTTCAACGACGTACATTGTTTTAGATTAGGGGGTAAAGAATACCAAATATCTGGTCCATTATGTTTTAATGATTTTTTAGCTAAAATGATTCTAGGGTTTTCGAGATGGTACTCGGACGACTGACGTGTTGGATATGAATGAACAGTGGAATTTGGAGTGAAGAAACCATCAAAAAATTTTGGAAGACAATTAAATGTATATTTATACATAAAAACAGCAGTTTGAAAGGTGTGAAGATCCTCAATTTCCAATGCTTTTAGTTGACAAAATAGGGGATTGGATGGGGATAAGTAACGGGAATTGGTAATCAAACGTACAGCACGTTTTTGGAGGGTAAGAATTGGATTAATTTTAGTTGAGCCACAGTTTCCCCAAACGATATTGCAGTATGTGATATGTGGTAAGATCAATGCATCATATAGAATAGTCAGGGAATTTTGAGAAATGAAGTTTTCCAGTCGATATAAAAAGTGTTGGACTCCGAGTGTCATTATAAGAAGAATAAGGAGTCTCGAATACGCCATTTGTAGTCCCAACAAGAAGGTTTTTATTCACAAAATGTTTTATGTATATATATATATATATATATATATATATACATATATATATATATATATATATATATATAATATACATATATATATATATACATATATACATATATATGTATAAACACACACACTTGAATGTGTATGAGGATTCTTCTGAGTGGATCCTCAGAGGAAGAGTATTTCAAAGAAATGGCTCTGCAGAACTAAAAGCGGTTTTTTCGAAAAGTTCTGTGGTCTGCTACTTGTACTGTGTGTGTGTGTGTGTGTGTGTGTGTGTGTGTCTTCAATACTATTTGGGATGATTTCTAATTGCTCAACAGCGAATGCTAGTGGAATGCAGACCTCGTTGAATTAATCAGCACCTTTTCATTTGCATTAATTTCTGTACGTGTGCCCCCAGACGATAATGGCGTAAATATTGAGAGGCGCATGTTGTTAATTTTCGATACATGGCAATGTCTCATGTGCAGTCATATTGAAAACATAATTGATTGATTTGTAGCGATATGATTTTCGTTGTGATGCCTATGACGCGCGTGTGTATTGAGCGCTAAAAGTCAACGACCAATAATTCGAAGTTGTTTAGCGCTTCCGTTCAGCAGCAATTCGCGCCGCTCAGGGTTGCCGAGCTGGTTGATTATTCTCAGCGCTGTTAATGTACCATGACGTCAGAACTCTATCGATCAAGCCAACTGACTCATGTAAAGCGGGACACGAGGAAGGCGGTTCAATCGTACGTGGTCATCCCTATTAATTGTGACAACAACATCATTAAAGAAGACAACAACAACAACAGCAACCAGGCTTTCCCAAAGCAAAGCCAATATCTTTGCTAATTAGGAGCACTTCACCACGGGGGCTGCTTTAGTGGATTACGCGTTCCTTTAAGGTTCCAAGCCATATAATGTATCGGGGTATCCTACGCTTGAAATCCACACGTCGTGTAATCGACTTGCTGGCCTATACAGACATGTAATGGCACAGAACGTACCCATCCGTAGCACCTGTTCCGTAGATACCCAATGAGTAATGATGTTAATGTTTTAATTATTTCTGCTGTCCAATCATGACGTAACATACCACGTGTGTTCTTGCGTCTACGATTCTCTGACCAATCAAAGCCGAAACACAAAACTCAACATCAAAAAGGGACTGAATATTTTTTATTCAAGAACGGTAGCATCACAAATCTTTTAATAAAACTTACATCTGATGAACCACACACATTACTTTATCATTGTTGCAAATGAGTGGGAAGTTTCCAAAATACAAAGTTTCTTGCTGAGACTTTATTTTGTCACACAACATTCATTTGTCGTGACCCCAAATTTTTGGTTAGCGCAAGATGTCAGAAGATCTCATATCAGTTTCAGTAAATTTCAGGTAAAAAAATGTAGGCATTTAAAGGGAAGGGTATTGACCTTGGGACACTTGTTAAATTCATTCTGTTCCTGCTTTTAGTTCTCCCTCTCGACTTGGCCTGAAAAATGTCCACTGACCACTGTCCACATGGTCTACTAAAATATAGTTTGTAAACTAGATGTGAAGATGAGATGCGACGACCACATGAATACAAGAAAACTACCGTACCAACTTCCTATTAAAACTGAACAGTATAGAAGAAAGACAGAGCATAGCAAATGGATTACGCGAGCAAAGCGAATGAGTAATGAGGTATATAGTATTTGATATATAACAGTAATGAAGCATATTTTACACCGTCAGATTTCTGTACGTTTTGACCATACTCACAATCATGTCACCCTAGTAGTAGAATTGCGTTGATTTTACGCTCTGCCAGATAATGTAATAAGGAGCTATGACATCATATTTTCCAGCGTAGGCTATTCTTATCGTTACTTATATACGTCTAGGTAAAAATAAACGTTGTGAATAAAACTGTTTGTCCATGGATGGGGTCCGGATGCAAACCCAATGCATACTATTTGTAAATCATTGAATATCAAAGCTAGATAAATAGATAGAAAGATAGATAAGTGCATGGGTAGATAGATGGTAGATAGACAGATTGAAAGATAGATAGTCAGATGTATTGGAAGATTGATAAAAATCGCCAGCATATTTTGAGCCAGTTGGGTAATGGCAAACGGAGATGATTTCTTTTTAACAATGCGCGCTAATGACTTCACAGATGCGCAGATATTTGCGATGTAGCCATTTCTATTCATTCACCTTTCGAATGGTAACCAGAAGGACCAAGATATCATCTCATACCCTCCTATATCTACATCATTGAAAATGCGCGGTAAGAGTCTTTTGACAGTGTCTATACTCCTCGTACTTTAACATACAACCCATGCAGTGATTTCTAGAAATGACGTCACAGGTTTTCAAACAAAATATCACTATTACAGCTGAATGTTAAAAGCTTGTATTCTATTTTAAGATGTTTATATTCAATACACACTTGATGTTTTGCAGACACTGAACGTATGTCATCATGAGGTTTCATCGTGTGTGTTTCTTTGTTGCTTTTTAGAGGGTCTCATGAAATGATGTTTATAATTGATGCACAGCGAAGGAAATTCCTTCACGGGTGACTTTCATATCATCATATAGACGAAAGAGCAAGAGTACGCTACCCGATATGAAAACACAGACATTGCAATAAAATGCCAAACGTCCGTCAGATCTGCCCGGGTTTGCTCTTTTAAACGATTACTGACAGCGAGTGTCTCGCTCGACGATATCTTCGATGCATTTAGCCACGGGGCACACCTTTAAAAAACCCGAGCAGTGCATGTTGACACATTAATCCGATTCCTCAACTCGTTTTCGCTGACTATCTGCCCTGCAGTTCCTCTCACTCCTTTTTGAAAGACAAGACACTAACATCAATGAATTAAAGTCGTCCAGACTATGTACAGAATAAATTTCTTCTTAATGTTCCCCTTTACCGACGCCCATCATAGCTGGTTGTTTACATTCAAATGCAAGAACAATTCTGCAGCGAAGGTTTATGAGATTAAGAGAACGAACAATATTTTGCTTTCAATGTTCATCGCCTTTCATAGCTCGACAGTGAAATACGACGAAAGAAAGAAGAATTAAAAGAAGAAAACAAGAACAAGAAGAAAAGAAGACGAAGAAGAATATAGGACGAAAAGTAAAGCAGAAGCGGAAAAACTAAAAAGAGAAAAAAAAAGGAAAAGAAGAAGAAGATACAACCAATTTCTTCTTGTGACTTGGCAAATGTGGGAAATTCAAACACTGTCATTTGTCTGATTATGAACGGAGTCGGTATGGGCCTAATTATCATTGTCATTTGTTAACTCACAATGAATAAGCTCTTTTTCATGAAGTATTCAATATTGTGCTGCATTTCCTTCATATTGGTTACTGCAAATGCAGATAATTTGGGGAAAAACTAGCTCACTTGCTGCATCGTTGCCTTGGTGAATTAATAGATTGGCGTGACACTCCAAAATTAATCAAAGTCAGGGGATGCAGGAAATATGAAACCTGCTGCGTGAGAGATCCTTTCAGTATATATATTTCCGTTGTACATTTATCATCCACACCAAGCTATATGTATCTCTCTCTCTCTCTTCCCATTGTGCGTTCCATATATGCCATGCCTGTGTGTGTTGAGATGAATCAAATCAAAATGCTGTGCCATATTTCATCTCTCTTTTCACATATCACTCACCAGACATTGGTCAGTTATTATCAAGAAAGTTATCGGGTTTCCAGCTTGGAAATATCGTATTTTTTAATGCATTTCTGGAGACATCTTTTAATGAATTATCTTTGGGATAACCATCTTCTATAATATTCAATTAAATTCAATATTTTATTTTTTCCGTAAAAAATACTTGATACAACGTGTATAACACGACTTTAAGTATGTGATGACGTCATGATTTAAATTTTCCAACCTGCATGCTGTTTGAAATGGTATTTCGTATGGATTAATACTACCACTGGAGTAGGAGGAGCCGTAGCCACGGAATTTAATTACGATTAGAAGTATCAGTATCAAGATGATAATGGAGATAGGGTATATAATCACGAACTGTGATGTTATTATTTTCTGTTAGTAACGATCATGATGATACTACTATTGATATTAATTATGATAATAACGTCGATACAGTAATAGTTATTTTTATAATGATGCAGTATCAGCAGCGGCAACAACAAGGTCGTCGACAATAATGTTGTTTTTATGATTGCTGTTGGTTGTTTTAACTATGACAGTGACAGTAATATCGTTGATTCATTGTTACTGGTCGCCGGTGACCATTACGGGTAAAAGATGAAGAAGTATATATTTCGTAATTAAACAGTGATTGTTTTAAGGAGTCTTTGTTTTCTTCATGACGTATAATACTGGAATACACTCAAAGCTTACACCCTCATAGCTTCACCTATACTGAATGTATTAGTATAACCACGGAGCTACAACACACACACACACACACACACACACACACTCGCGCACACGCACACACACACACACCCAAAGCCATGATACTGGAACAAGACATGGACGATGTGTAGGTCTCAAATTACGCCAGTGAAGGCAAGTATTAGGCTCCGGTGTTAGACAGTGGGCCGATGAGTGACTTAATCAAGTTACCAGTCTCTCTTACTGTGGTAGATAATAGATACCGGATCCGTGTAGAATGTCACAAACGGGACAGATTAAAATCATGTGATACAGACTCGCTACCTATAAATGTCTCGTGACATCATTTCTGTCGTGCAAGGATATTGATGAAAGTTTGAAAGATTTGTGCTTCAAGTAGGTTTATCGAATTTAGTTAGCGTCTCCTGACTGGCTTCGACCGAATAAAGCTTAAAAAATGCGTGGGATTATTTAGACGAAGATCACAATATAACTTGTAGAGAGGTGTATTCAGGAAGACTACACGTAAGAAGGTATGTAGATTGGTTTGTTTTACAGTGGAGGAAACGGAAACATAAACAGCAAACGAGTAGGGTGGGTAAGATATGTGTTCTAAGATATGAGTGCAGCAATCTTTACGGAGGACGGTATGAACACCTGGGTTACCAAGGCAACGATATTCCAAGCGTGAAAGTCATGATTTGTTAAGTCTGGCGTGACGGAACGAACATGCATTTCAATCACTGCATAGGGTGCAACTCCATCACCCCTCCCCCTTCTCTCTCTCTCTCTCTCTTATTTAACAGAAGGCATCAACAGAATTAAGCTTATGAATAAGTCACCAAAAATATGAGTATTATGAACTTGTCATGATTAATTTTGAAACCGTATCGCCCATGAAATTGCTTATACGTATTATGACTTTATAAGGGACAAAAAATTGCAAAATTGGTCACAAAATATTAAGCAACTGTGCAACTTCAGGCTTTTGCGCAAATAAGTTCATCGCCTAAATATCTCTTACTGCTGCTGAGATGCATCAGAGTCAAAAGACTCCCGTCACAGAGTACGCTTTATTGCCACGAGGGAGGATATAGTTTATGACAAGTGCTTCACGTTGCGACAGGGTTGTCCAAACATCAATAAAACCCCGTGCACGTTAATCAACACGCCATTCGTCAACACAGCTCCTAGGGGCGGTTGGTTGGGCGCGTGCCTCCGTGTATTAGAGTAAATTACCATATCATTGTCACGTTTGGCGCTGGCGCCAGTATTGTCATTGGCAGGGATCACGTGACCCTGAGAGACCTCGTGTTCTTTGAATGGGCGATGAATGTTGATTGGTCAGTCACAAAGTCCTTTTGCCGCTTTTAGATATGTGAGAAATATCACAATAGGTTGTGACATACAACGGGCTTACGCTCTATAATCCAGTTTTAGATTAGAGTTAGATTTCTGTGCCCCCATAAAAAAGAAATTAAATCATGATTACCTTACCAATTTCCTTATTCCAAGATTATATTTTTGCAGTTGTAAAGGTTGCATGTCGAGAAGCCTCGCACAATATCTTGGGTGGGAATGAACACCTTTTGCTATGATTATGTTAATTTGAATACATAATGAAACTTATTAGCGTTTTACCTATTGTCATTACTTATTAGCATTACGTATTAGCATTTTAAAACTTACTACCGTTACCGTGAACAAAGTCTATGCGTTGGTAATGATAATGCGATACATTTTCCTTCAAAGATTACTTGTCAACTCTCGTTATTGCATCATTACTGTTAGGTTGATCATTAACAAGGAATACAGAGAAATTGGAGTACTTTGGATCCGCCAAAATAAAACCCGACAGTTTAAAGACCAATTAATACACTGGATAAAAGTTTTCTCAATCCATTAAATCAGATGAGTGAAGGGAGATTTTAATGAGCAAAGTTTCGTTTACTTTATTTCTTGACAAGTTCAATGTTCAGATGTATAAGTTCCATATTAAAAAAAAATATATATATACATACAAACATATATATAATATATATATATATATATATATATATATATATATATATGTATGTATGTATCCAGAATTAGTGCACGGTAGGCTTGTCCTCCATAATTTGCAAGTATATTTGCTCAAATTTTATAAAGATGCATATATTAAATTTTCTCTCTCGAAGATGCATTAGCGTCCCGATGTGAGATTATGGGATTTTGCTGTTATGAAGCAATTAGCCTGAAATGGATTTCTTGCTTTCGATGAGGAAAACATGGCAGATGGGTGAGCTCTTAATCCGAGCAGAAGTAATTCGATTGTATTCCATTAATCATGAGAAAAAACGAAGCAATCTTAAATGTCTGTATCATCTCCGGTAACATGGTGTCGGTGATGCCGCTGCAACTTAAATTTCCTCGTCATGCTGTAAACGAATATGTCCCATAAGCCCATCAATTTGTTCGACATTAATATTAACATGTATCAAATTGCCACAATTTATCCATCAGTTATAATTCTACGGATTAAATCGATGCAACCACCATTTTTACTCAGCATGTCAGCAGATCAGATCTTATATGTTCTCATGGTGATACATGAAGCTCTTGACATAATGACCAAATGCATGACAATCGTAACTAATAACAAGATTTTAAACAGTGCTTATCGTTTCAAGGGAAAGAGATATCTAAGAAAGAAATAAACATCCAGATGAAAATAGACATAATATTATTAAAGGCAAAAAAAAGAAGATGTAAATTTCGATTTGAACGTCTATTATATTATATGATTATAATACGCAGATGTATATATATATATATATATATATATATATATATATATATATATAGTGTGTGTGTGTGTGTGTGCTATGTTCTTCATCATTCCTATTGTTGCAAGAAAGATGAGTACTATTTTAACTTTGAACTTCATCGTGCATTTTTTTTTCAACATGTTCAATAGATTCGTTGAATTTGTGCATTCTGCAAATATCGTCATCAAAATTCGGAAACACGAAAATAAAAGATATTACTTTTTTTTCGGCAAAACACTGCAATGATGACAAAAATTTAATCCGAGACAAAAGCAGTCTCTCTGTGTATGTGTATCATCCCTGCCTAAACGATCAGCGTGAGCGTGCGGAGCGTGAGTGATCATCCTTATCGGCTTCAAGACTCTTCAAACGTAAACGTTGAGTCAGGTGTCAATACATCTGGTCGCTCCACCTTGTTCTGGCAATGTAAATCATTGTCATGACTGTGAATACTAGCAATTACAACTCAACAGCACTTGGCTCAAGCGATGTGACAGCCATATACAAGTGGCGTCATAATATGGAGACCAAGGAAAATATCTCTCGTCATTCACTCTGTATAAGCTGCATGGGTGTGTACGCCATGTTGCCGGTACGGGCATGATCTATATTGTGGAGTAATGGTGTATGTTACGTGGTGTTTGCTGTTGAGTGTACGTTTTGTTGTGTGTTTTATTTTCATTACAGTATTGAGATGAATACTAACTTTAACTTACTTTAAAACTAACTTAAATTGTTGAGCCTAAAAGGAGAATAGTGCTGATTAATTCAGTGCAGATATTTTGTTTGCTTTGTGTTTACGTAGTCATTTGAAAAAGAAATCCTATTGAATGGGAAGTCCCATTCAATAGGATTCAAGCTTCTACCAACCTTTAGTGATTTTCTGGCTAGCTTTCACCTACTCCTGTGGAGTTCTTCAGACCAAGTGATTGCACCGTTTCTCTAGCACTGTCTGCTTGTTTCTTGATCATTGGACCAAAGATTGGTGATAAGCTATATCCGGAATCCCTATTGAGTGTGGGTTTTATTCTTTTTATCCAGATGGACTCTTTTACTTTTTCTACCTACAAAATAATTTGGAAATTAGAAAATTCGTGATATTGTCTTGATTGAAAACAAAAACACTGCACATAGAAAAAAAAAATCAAATTTTTCAATATGTACACACAAACATGCACAATTACATAGCAGTAACGTAATGAAATATTGAAGTATACATAAATATGATTATACGTGTTCGTACACTAAGATTAAAAAAGAGCGGTGTATAATCTTAGCTGCATATGACGAAAAAAAAAAAGATTCCTTACCTTACCCACCTCCCGCGTAAAATTTGATTTGTCTTTCGGGAAAGGTCATCGTGAGAAGGTTCACGATTATTCTGTTAGATGTGTGTATTGCAAACTGATAGCACTGTTTGTTTTTGCGTTCTAAAGTAAAGATATATCCAACACGATATGAATTATGTTCCAATGTGGATTTTAGACATTCATAAACATTCAATAAAATTATACATTTCTTTGTCATGTCATCCTGTTTCTGTCTTGTATATGATAAGAGAATTATATAGCCACTGGATATAAAATGGAGAGAGTCCGCTACGCTCTGTCATGTATTAAACGCAATTCACCGCTACCTGTCCATTGAAAATCATACGTGATGATGTATACGTATATGTAAACTGACAAATGAAAATACATCGCGACTACCTATAATACCCATTGCTGCGCGTAATTGCGTTACGAGTTTTTCATAGATCCACAATAAAAGCCCTTTGTGCGTGAGGCCCGCTCTGAAAAGGGAAGAAAAAAAAAAAACCCACACATAACATGCATAATACACCCTGAAATCTGGGCTCCGTTTTACCATGTGCAATCCATTAGGGGATCGTGACTGAACCAGTGTAGTGTACAGACACACAATGAGAGAGCGAGAGAGAGACAAAAATGTACGTGATCAGATAGTGTGAAAGAGGGGCAACGTTATTCCATTATCATTCCGTAATTGTATCAAGCAGCTATCCAAGGGAGATGCCACGATGACTTTGACAGATGACGCAAGAACATGGTGTATTATCTGCCTCCTGGTATAATCCCATATTTCACGCCTCGCATGAGCCGCCGCACGCATACAGCCTTCTAAAAATAATATGCTCTTCGGAGCAGTGGCATAACCTCATGTGTATAGGCAATTCACCTTCCTATAACTCTCTCTATCTCCCTCTCTCTCATGTTTGTGTTTATCCTTTACTTATTTGAGTGGTTTGTGTGTGTGTGCGTGTGTGTATGTGTGTGTGTGTGTGTATGTGTGTGTGGTTTGAATGCAGAGTAAACGTCCCTATAGCTTTTTCTGCAAGGGACGGGAAAAGAATACAATTAGGCATCATTTCACTATCCTCCGAGTAATATCATAGCGAGTGACATGTCAGTTTGATATGTACTCCATATTGGTATGATCCCTCTTAACATGGCAACATAGTATCTATAATCATATCACTGGCTTTACGAGTGTGTCAACTACCGAGTCGATATAACACACTCATAAGAGCCCCAATATCATAGTAACATAGTGAATGAGACGCTGACTTTAGAATTACCCTCGAAATTGAAAGTGTAACATCTTTGTCAATACATTGCCATCCTTGACAAATTTTTCAATTAACATTTTCCCATAAAATATACACTTATAACTGTTCACACCCCCAATCTCATTGCATTCTGTCACTTTTGTGTTTCATTTTTATTTCCCTCATCTCTCGTCTAAATCATTGTATTCCTTTCTTGTTCTCTTATATCATTAATTTGATATCATGTCAGGTGTTTCAGTCCATTAACACAAAAGTATGCAAGTGCACACTTCAACGCATTTAGAATTTAGAATGTCCTCTTATATCACACACAAAGGAAAAACGAAGTCTCGGGGGAAATCATTAGTTGGATAAAATGTCAAAAGCAATATATCAGCCATAATACCAAGAAACTCTTGTAAATCGAATGTCTACATGTAATTTAACACGATTTTTTCTTTTGTCCAGAATGTTTTTTTCAAAACAAAAACGGCCTTGAAGCGTTACTGGATTTTTTATTTTTTATTTTTGCAGATTACAATAATTGCTATAACTACTCACCCTGTGTGGAGTTGTCACTTCTATTTGAGTATTCTTCTAATAACAATGCTGAAGTTGCGTTTTACAAATGTTTTAGGAGAATCAGGTCATTACAGCCACTGCAAGGAAAGAGAATCTGATTCCTCCAATCAGTTTAAAAAAGCCCAGAAATTATCCCAAGTCCTTTCGTACATGCCTGAATAACTGATTCTACGCTAGTGCTGTCGTGGTTACATACTTTGACGACTATATCGTCTATCTTGATCCCCGATTAGACGTGATACCGAATTCCACAGTGATATTCAAATTGCCACAAATTTTTAGTGCTTCTCTGATTTCAGTCTTGCTTTTACTCATTTTGCATCAGCTCCAAAAGCTCCCTTTCAGGGGGGGGGGGGGGACATTTCATGAAGGAACTTGTCGGATAAAATGTCCTACAAGTCAATTATATCCGACAAGTTCAGAGAAATCAGCCAATCAGACTAAAGAATTTCTCAAAACTTGTCGGATATAATTGACTTCTCAGATATTTTATCCGACAAGTTCCTTCATGAAATGCCCCCCTGGTGGCACATATCCCATGAAGTCGTTTGTGATATGATCGGTTGTTCCATTACATCCTGCCTGAGACACGGAAAACTTAGGATTAAAGAGTAAATGTAACCCTCCTCACACGCTGGCATGATTAAGGTAATGGACATCGTATATGTCAGTTGAGAATTCTTGGTGTGTGTTGCCAATCAACATTTGTCATCACATTCCTAACTGAAATATCTTATATTTGGAACTCAGCTTGACACTGCTCCTGGTTTAAAATCTGGCAAAGTTTAATCAGAAATACATAGGAGTAATCATTATCATTTTTTTAAGTGGTAAAGTAAAGAATCATATAAAAAGAAAAACACGATGATGTTTTACAGGTATGTGCTACCATTTGCTTTTTAGACCATGACTGCATTATCAAGAGTGTCAGGAAGACGTTAACATATAGCCTCCTGGAAGACTGTATTCCATTAATTAAGGATGTTGAAAATATCATATCCTTGACTTTATGTACAAGATCTTCCAACGTTGACCAGCTGACCATGACTATACAGAAGGATAAATATTTACGGCGAATTACCACTCGAGCAAAGCCCACTCACTCAATAGCGCCTACAATGTCTTGTCTGCCGGTAGGCAAAGCTCATTAATAGTTAATGACCCTCGGAAGTCATTAGGAATGCCATGTAATTTTTTTGCAGAAATGCAAATGGCAGAAATATGACAATAGCTTTGCGCGGGTAAAATGGAGTCTCCCGAGGCAGCCAGGAGTGTAGGCCGTAAAATACACCCATTGCCGAAAGCGGGTCAAGGTGACACACAGCTTTTGACGGTTTGAGTCAGTTAATATCTACTTTAGATAGCAGCACTGGATGTGGTCATGTGAATGTGTGTGTGTGTCTATGTGTGTGTGTGTGTGTGTGCGTGTCTGTGTGTGTGCGTGTGTATCCATGCGTGTCAGTGAATGTGTGTGTGTATGTGGGTGTGTGTGTGTGTGTGATTATCTTTCCTTCCGTTTGCCGACTGGCGTACGTTTCTGTGGTCCGTTTTCCCTGTGTCTATAAATTTAAAACCGAAAAGTTTAAATGCACAGGAAAATTGGTACAAAAAGGTAGATGGGGAAAAGGTCAATGAGTGAGATTATGATACATATACTGCATTTTGTTGTAAATGGTGGCACTACAAGCAAAACGTATATGTCAGAATGATTTTCTGAAAAATGTTGTTTCTACTCGAAACTGCAATTCGGCAGATAAGCCTACTAGTATTAGGTGAAGCGTATGGTAAATTAATGGACGATCCCAGAAGAGCATGTATATAACTCACGCATTGCTCACTAGTCTATTCTAAAAGTAGGATATAAATATAGTTAAAGCAATATAGCAACCGACCTCGGGTTGGGAATACAGTATTCACCGCATAATCGGGACAGGTTGGGAGTAGCAAACACGGCCCCTTTAAGCGGGGTGCCCGATTTCGCGATGAGCACTCACCATACACTAACGGCATACGACATGTACATAATGTAGTGTGCACACACACACACACACACACACACACACACATGCATACTGACGTACTGTACATGTACATGAATACACAACTACGCTACCCCTCGGCGCGACCCTCTAGCTGTCCGTGCATTCTCGCAATGATGTAGAGTAATCGCAACCGGGTTCTTCTTCTGTCACCTCTCTTCGAACACAAAATATGTGGATTAAAAGCTAGCACTTTCTTAAACATTCGTAGAATTCTTGGACACGTAGGGCGTTCTGTATGAATACATATCCACAACCATGGGAAATGATTACCCAGAACTGATGTGGGAACGTCAATGAAAAGTCCTTCAATCATTCAATCATCACGGCTTGATTGTTTACTTGCCGCGATCACCGCACTGTACATGTGTTGTATCGATCTAGCTCGCCATATACACATGTACAGAAAAGCGAAGGCTGGCAGCGAGCTGAAATGTACGTGTACTGGATGGACGGAGGTCAAAACACACCAGTCCGAAGCTTGCTTTGTAAGTTTGATGTAAACGACAACTGATAGGGAATCTTTGAAATATTGTTGTGATATTTTGGTAGATTTTTTGTGTAAAATATCAACAAAATCAAAGATCGCTTGAAGAAAAATTGTCCCGTTTATCAGAGGTCCCCGCCCGATTATCCAGTGAAAATAACGTGCATTGGAAATGTTTCTGGGAAGCGTATGTCATTTAAGCGAGGTTCCCGATTATCAGATGCCCGATTATGCGATGAATACTGTATTCATAAAGCAGTAAAAGTCTACACAGATGTGGCTTTGTGACTCTCGCGTAATGTTGATGCTGTATTGATATTGCAATCTTTACCAGACCAGTCCTTCATTCATATTGATTTGTGCGACGCTGCATATGGTCTGTAATCAACCTGAGTTCAAAGTAAACCAAAGTTGTACGGTTTTCATGCAGAGTGTTCATAGCGTTTTAAGACGGTCCATTAAGGCTGTTGGTTGTAGACAGAGTATAACTGGCTGTGGAAATCGTGGACGTCCGCGAACTTTGGAATGGACTCGTAAAAGAGTGACATGAAAACAAACAAAGGGCGTCCTGTTTAAACTGATGATCGTATATTACACGGCTTGTCAGACGGAAGGAGCAAGAGGCGCGTAGGACGGTAGGAGTCTGTCGGTTGTAGACAGAAGTGTGGCACCCCGCGCGGGAGACGTAGCGTAAAGTGACATGACAAACATCGCACCGTGATTTTTCCGTCGAACGAGTGCCCAAGAATCCTAGCGATCAATCTACAACTCATGCTCGGAATACTTCTGTGCCCATTCATCAAAACCATTTTAGTTTAGGGGTTTTTAGACAAAGAGTAGGAAGTAGGGGGAAAAAAGAACTAGCAAGCACCTTGTACCCTACAAGCAAATGACACCTTTTCATGTAAAACTCACACTAACCAACATCACGAACTCGTTATTTCACGCTCTCTCAATTTACTTTCCCCCTGCTTTAAAATTCACCTAGCATTCTTGTATAGTTGTGTGTTTTACCGTGCTAATGCCATAATTTAGTCAACACCCCCATTCCCTTTCTTTCTTAACCCCTATCCCCTTTCATTTCCACCGCCCTTGTCTTTAACTCTTTGTTATCCTGTATTAGAGGTAAAATATCCATCATTTGCACACACACAAAAAAAAGTAATCATGATAATAATGTTTCGCAGGCAGAAGTTGTCCTGTGCAGCTTTATGCTTAAGTTGCATGAAACGTTTAATCTATGGTACATAGAAAAATTAGCACTCGATTAAATTGTACAGGAATTCTAATTTCTTCCACAAATATATAACAAACAAACACGAACGCACAGACTGGTCATTTCCATGGGCATAGAATTAATGTGACACAGAGTGAAATGAATTAATTACACCGTGTTCGTAAAATTCCTTGGCGTTCTACTTCGATTTTTTTTTTAATACGATTGAAGGGGTCTATAGTGAAATATTTCGTCCGTCATTCTAATCATTATTCTTATTCTTATAAGTAAAAATGTACGTGAGTTATTTCTTTGTCATTCACTGACAGTTCGAGTGGCTTTTAACTACTTTACATACATAACATATTGAAGTGTGTGTAAGCGTTTTCTTTTTGCGCCGTCTTTTTGTAGCGTTAAAAGTGCATCATTGTGGTATTTCAATGAGTGTTGTTAGAATCTGCGAGTCAATCGTTCAACATTCTCATTGTTGTCATTGTTAATTTCGCAAAGCATCCTTCTGGGCAGGTACAAGGTTTGTAGTGAAGCATCTTGCAAAGATGTTATTATTAGTGGGTGTCGTGGTGCCGATGATGTAGACTCCGAGAGTCGGAAGATCAAATCGAGTATAAAGAAGACGTAGCACCGAAGCAGTTCTGCTTTGCAACGCTGTTTTCTCCTGTATATCACTTGGTTCATTGACCTTGAAGCAGATGTGAATGCAAGATAATCATAATGGCAACGAAACTTTGTCTCCGTTGATTATCAGCCGATAACAACGGCATTGTCCTAATTCGGAGTCGATGATAATTTGCTTCCACCTGCTGTTTGAAGTTCCGGAACTTCAGTGAGAGAAAAACGTGCTTTCATTGTACCATGTTAGCTTGATTAGCCCTTGACGCTTCTCTTCGGTGATTGATTGTCTCGCGTGTTACGTAACAATTAGGAAGGGATTGTTGTTTAAGCCTTATGAAGCATAAATCCCGCTGATGACTAATGATTGATCTCGGTCATTAAGCACTGTAAAGTCATTCTTATCTCTCCATGATCAATCGTCATTGCATACATGTTACTTAGTCAGCGGTGGATGTACTTCATAATAAAATACCATGCCGGATATGTTTTGTTTCGAAAGGACGCCACGATTAAGCAGTTCAATCACTTGAACACGTTTGGGTGCAGAAGTCTCTCTTTCCGAAAAAGAAAGAGTACAAATATGTGTTTGGTTCCTGGCGGGTCCCTTCTCGGAAGTAGGATGCAGTTATGGTTCCCAAAGGGTGCGATACTAACAACTCTTGTCAATTTCTAGGCAGCAATATAACCATCACTGCTTAACTGTACGCGGTGTTTTTGAATGTAATATTATCCATGTACCCATTGCCTGGAATGTGATACGTCGAAATGATTCCCAGGTACGCTCAGGGAAAGTGGAGCAAAATATGCACTAAAAAATCATTACCACCCTATGTAAAGGCATTTCCTCTTTTTACATGTAAAACAAGCATACGTAAAAAAAAAAATGAGTTGTATGATAACATCAAAGATAGAAGCCGTCTGTCTAATGCATTAAAGGTGTAAACGTTACAAAATTGATTATTTTGGCTGTATTTTTGTTTTCCTTCGATAAACCTAGAGCAGAATAAACTCTTAACTACGGTGTAGTGTACGGGTGTACAGTGTATGTATGAGTACATGTTTTGTTTTGTTTTCTTCAGTCAATCTTTGAATCATTGAAAGACAAGAAAGATCTTAACATGCCTGACTGTGCATAGGAGGTATAGTATGACCTAAAATTGTGACTCTTCATTGCTGGCATATATAGATTGGCAGGGCTGTATATATCTTTTCTGTTAATTAGCCATGAACCAACACATGGACATGACGGATGTGTATTTACATCTGTCTCCCCCCCCCCCCCCTCTCTCTCTCTCTCTCTCTCTCTCGCTCTAACATGTCTAATCTGAAAACGTATGACCCCCAAGGAAGCATTCCCTTAGCCAATCAAACCTCTCGACATCGGCACGGCTGGAATTAACTTTCTATCCATCAGGCCATCCTTGATAGTCGGGGAAGGACACGAAGCAATATCCGAGTCAAGGGCAACGGCACGCGCACTGATGATGAATTCAGCCATGAAAGTAGTAATGATAACAATTATCGTATTACGTCTTGAAAAATACTGTCCTTTCATTCGTTCATCAGCCGCACAATACCTTGATTTCTCCAGTGCAGTTAATCTCCTTTAATCTTTGCAAACCAATCGAAGAGGGGAAAATTGATGGCGAAAAAAATAATTTCACGAACGATTAGATTTTCTAAATAGAGAAATGCCTGTACATCTGGCGGACCAGCATATGATTTATATAAGGCGGGTATAAAGCAGAGAACCTGTATTCATGTTCTTTGTTTTTGTTAGTAGTTTTGGCGATGTCTATAAGGGATGTCATCCTTACTGTTCTTGTGTTAGTTACAAGTTTTGATGCAGTTTTGTGATTTTGTGATTGCATTGTTTTATTAATGCTTAAATAAACATCTTTATTTTCATCGCGATCAACATAATATTTTGTGACCTACATTTTACATCTTCATTTTCAAGATGATCATCAAAACTGTGATTGCAATTTTTCATTTTACATCTTTATTTTCATCGTCATGTGTAATCCACATAGTACTGAAGTTGATATTTCCACCGTTTATGGGTTGGCGTGCCAAGTAACTCGCCATGTAGGCCTGGGTATGACGGTACCATTGGTTACATTTCTCTTGGGTGTCAATACTGAAAGAAGTTTTACTTTTGATACAAATAGATATTTTAATCTTTTGACATACACTGGAAGCATTCCGCTTTCGCACCGTCAATACACTTCTCTGAGTTAAGTCCTTGTATTACTCTCTCTTACTTCAACTTATCACATTACTTGTCTTTACTGTCACAGTCTCTCATTGAGTCTTTTTAAGGAATTTCATCCTCTAATAGCTACGTTTTACTGTCGTGTTATATTCTATTTTCCTTGAAGCTGCTGTTTATTTATATCAACTGACTGTCAAAATCATCTTTCGTTTCTTTATCCCTAACAATCTTTCAGCGCATAGATGGTTCACGTCTGAATGTCTACCATACAGCTGCCGTTGATTCGCGATTAGTTTTCAACCAGTTTGGGGAGTCGCGATCAGTTACATGTTATATCTTCACCAAACTTATAGAAAGTAATGTGCCCACATGATCTAGTTTGTAAAGTTATCCTCTTTTATGCCTTTGGTGTACCGTCTTCACCTGCCAATCGTTTTGTGTTTTTTTTTCCTAGAGAAGCAAAATAAACAGGCCTATAATCACCAAAGGACCAAGTATGATGTGGAGACTACTTTAGTCGCAAGAGGCAAAGTAGTCAGTAAGTTTTAATCATTATAGAAAACTCTGCGAAAAAAAAAATAGCTGCCAAATGTTGGTCATATACTACGATGGACATTATTACGATTGCGCGGTTGTCAACTTATTGCAATCTGTCAATGTAAACGTGTCATAATATTGGCACAAACGAAGAGCATAGAGCAGACCGATTCTCGTTCCAGCCATCGGTCAATAGAGCTCATTAAGGGGGAAGCTAAACATGCTTACCAACAACGATTTGTCAGTCGATTTCATGCATGCCGAGTGATTACCCTGCGCTGCAGTGCTAATAAATACGTCGAACTTTACTTCCGCTAACTAGTTCCGATCGATACACTAACGTCGTGATCAAAACTGTCAAAAAGAAAAAAAAAGGTGAAAAATTCGAATAGCAGCCATCGAAAACGAGCTCAATATTTGATGGGAAACCATAGAATTACACTCGGCATTTCTACGTTTGCCTCAAAATTCACACTTTATCAGAGAGAAGTGTATATTTTTTGACGCCATGAGCAATATTGCACACAGTTTATATATTATAATGCTATATCATGGAACGAGAATGAAGAGACGGTACATCAATACACTCTTTCATTTCCGTACCTTCATGGCTAGAGGAGAAAAATCATACACAGAAACCGTCTGAACTCTTGATTTCAGATCATATGAATCTGAAAAAAAAAATGATTCACCGTATGGTTTTTCTAATATGATGTGACCTCACGCCCTTGTAAATTGTTATTAGTTATTTTTTTCTAGACACAGATATTCACAAGTTTTCTTAGCAGACAGAAACAGCAATTTTCTCAGCATTCGCCACAGATGAGAGGCCGTCCTACCCTAATAGCCAGTGCCAGTCAGATATGGAGCCTGCGTCAGAAATAACCTTTGATAACCATTGTCTTAGTAGTGAATGAGTGCTAATATTGCTTATAGGCACATTTCATTTCAACTGGTTTTAAAGCCAATGAATTGCTTAAGTTGAGAAAAGGATAAAGTAGAGGCAACCTTAAAGGGACTGTACAGTACTGGTTGAGGCAGGGATTCATGTTTTGAACATTCCTAAGAGAGATAATGAAAAGCCTCTTATGAAATATGAAAGAGCATGTAATTTTAAGAAGGCTTCAATGTTTATTTGATGAAAATCGGTTTTCAAATGGCTGAGATATCCAAAAAAGTGCTAATAATAAAAGGCGACATGCCACAACTTTATTAGGATCTCTTTGTTTCACCTTGTTTTTGGATATCTCAGCCATTTCAAAATTGATTTTCATCGAATAAACTTTTGATACCTTTTAGAACTGCATTCCCCCTTACATCTCATAGAGTGGTTTCTGAATATCTCACAAAATGTTAAAAGCTAAATCTTTACCTCGACCAGAACTGTACACACCCTTTAAGTCGGCACGGCCTCTCGTGTATAAACATGTACCTCAAAAGAAATATACGTCCCGTCTTTCATAACAGAAAAAAAAGAAAAATAATTGATTTCAGGTCAGTTCATTTGATCAATTAGAGGGAGCATCTGTTGGTTCTAAATCCCTGATTCATTAGCAACACGTTAAAGATAGACTAAATACGGGGAGGGGTCATGAGTAACTTCAAGTTTTATACCATGATACCCGATGCACTCAGAGGTAATAGAGAAAAGTCACACATCCCCATAATCACACACAATTATTAGCGGTTCCTATAGCGTATACATCCACATACACGTAGTTATTTAAATTTCTCGCCCATTCTTGCCCATTTATATCATGCAAGCAGAGAGTTCATATAATTTATTTTACCAGTTCAGACAGTGATAGATTGGTAATAGGTGGAATTTATAATTCTAACTTTATAGGAATCTAATCTTTCAGGAGAATGTAACATACTGCAAACTTTCGGGCAGTTCACACAATTCTGAAGTTCGGATATAAAAATTCCTCCAGTATATGATTCTTTAAATGTGACCTGCCCTTTACGATCAATTATTGATGTGTGACAATGGTGAATACATTGCTACGTGCGCCCAATTCGAGTTAATCAAGCCAAGGTTGCTCAAAAATTGGCGCGAGAACATTAACACTCAGTTGTCATGGCAACGTGCCTTATGTCTAGGGCAATCTCGAAAGGCATGCGTGACGACAGTGAAGTGCCACTGCAGACTTTCATATGCTGATTTCAATAATAATAGAGTGAAATTACACACACACACATACCCACACACACACACGTACACTCCAAGTAACAAAATGAAAGAAGTTTCATTAATATCGGACAATGAGAAAGTTACGGGATATATAATATTGCTCACATTTTTTACCCGACATTTCTTGCAACATGCAGACATCCTCACTATTTTCTTTTTTATGTCATGAAATTAACAAGAAAAAGTATGGATGCTTCACATCAAATTTTGCTTGTGCTTAAATTACTGAACAATACTCATTTTCAGGAGTGAAAGTTGCTGAAATCCTCGACCACAAACAAGATTTTTATGATCTAGTCTGAAAAAAAAAGAGAGAGTTAGGCCGTCAAGGACACATTACCCGATCTAGTTTGCTCTTTTGCTTGCGAACGATATTACTGCTTCTTCTGTGACAAGGTGTGAACCTTATAAGAGACAAGTATACGTGGATTGAGTGAGTGCGGCAATATTAGTAAAACACATCAGTTATGTGTCAGTGAAAGTTTGAGGAAAATCTGTTTCAGTTTCAGTGCCGTCGTCGCTAGATAAGGAGACTTTCTGCACTTCATGACGTCATTATGGACAACATAAAGAAAATATAAAGACCATTAAACATAATATCATTTTCATATTTCAAGCAAAATGAAAGAGCACTTTGCTTTCCTCTTTCAAAAAGCAGGGAAAACAATGTTATCCTTAACATGACTGTGTTAGTAACAAGTCAAGGGAATGTGTATTCTTTGCTGAAAAATCGAATTTGTGAAAGTTTCTCTATATTTTCGTTTTAATATGTCGTTGTCCTGCAGTAATGTAACAAACTGTTGTAGTCTTCTCATCCAGCGATGGTGGCACTAAAACTTCATAAGTTCATAATTTTTGAACGGAATGTCCGCTTTTCCTCAAACTTAAATACTTTCTACTAATATTGCTGCCTTCACTCAATTCACACTTTTTATTTGGGTGAACTTGTCCTATATTAAAGACAAAAACAAAAGCCTCTACCGTCCAGCTTGGTTGAAAGTTACTCATTTCATTGGGGTCGATCTTAAAGTGGCATGGCGTTGCATTATTTGTACGTTAACATCGTGGTTTCGCGCGGAACGTCCCAGCATTGCACGGAGGCACGGCTTGTTATTTTTTGAGATCGAACGCGCCCATGCCTTACTTACTGTCTCACTGTCTGTATTATCTTATTTTGATTGAACTGTTAGCAGTTATGCCACTAAAAGACTACAAATACAAACAATTCTCCGAAGTCTTATGTGCAACTGTAAGTGGAAGGACTGGTCTGATGTTTTAGATACACACGCACGGCAACTCAGGTTTCAAGGTGAAATGATTGGATCCTACGGAATGTAATGTAATGTAAGTAATTGCTAAACGCATAGTCTGTTTTTTGAGACCCTAGTTTAAATATTCGTCATGACAAAATGCACAGACTTAAATGGTTTCCAGGAACAACAGAAAAAAATATATATTATTTAGACGTGACACTCAGCAATTTTATACGACTAGATGTCATGAAATACTCCTTTAGTTAAGACACATTATTACTATCTTTTTTTATCAGCAGCATTTGTTGGCAGTAGACTATTCCAGCTCCCAAAAGCAACATTGGTAATCTACGGTGGATGTCGATTGGTCTGCATTGCCGTTGGGTGTAAGCGGAGAGTAACGTGTGTGAGAGAGAGAGAGAGAGAGAGTGTGTGTGTGTGTGTGTGTTTGTGTGAGTGTGTGTTAGAGAAAATAACGTAGCTCTAAACGTGTGTTCGTTCGTTGGATGTAGCGTAAAGTGGCAGCAGGCAGTACGTAACTTATCGGTCGCTTTATGCGGTAAGAGTCCGGAGTCCTTCAGAAGTTGATTGATGCGTTTGGTCATCTTTGGGAGGATTTTTATTTTGTGTAAACACAATAACGTGCTTGAAAACTCTTCATTTTTCTGTATAATTTTTGGGGTTATTACTTTTTTTTTTGAACACAGAGTGTATTGAGTAGTCTACATTTCTACAATCTTACAATCTTCTACTTGGGTCCCTCTTTTCCATTAACGCAATTATTTTGAGCAATTAGTTCCATGATATAATATGCATTTTTTTTTTTTTGGTAATTCATCGTACGTTTTGTTTTCATTAAATTTGTACGACAACAAACATGTGTTATGGGAAATCAAATTTCGTTTGAATTTGAACACAGTGAGACATAAATCTCCAGTTTGCTATTACCATTTGCAAAAGCAAACTGAATTCAATGAAAAAGGCAAAGAAACAAAACCTATGCAAATGTATCAAAGTTTATCACATTGAGAAGGAACAAAAGCAGGGGGCCGCGGAGCTACAGGCTGAGGGCTGCACTACCCCCTCCCCCTTCTTTTTTTTTTTTTTTTGGCTCGTCAAATTAAGAAAAAGGATTTTGAAAAAAAATCACCTTGAATTTTCAAAGGCTCCGTCCTTACATTTCTCCCATCCAAGCGGGGATAGGGGACTCTTGGTCTTTAATCCCCCCCCCCCCCCCCCGAAAGCGTATGCAGCGGCTTCTGTAAGGACACAATTACATTAATGGGTTCCACGGCTTGGTGCATATTAAAATCACCTAACTATAACGAGATAAGCATAGTAAAGCAAAACAATACAAAACAAAAGTAAAAAAGAGTGGAGAGGAAAGTTGTGTCTATCATTCATGTGTATAATGCTTATGTCCGATTGCAATTACATTTCCTATTATTCTCTTCCTATTAGTTTTCGTTTTTTTAAATTAAGGGATGACAGGATAGGGTTTATTGAAAGATATTTGATTTGACCGGAATACTGTATTTTTACACGAGCTATCAGATGAAGTTTTTCATGGGTTTATGGCAAGAGGACACGCCCAATATGTGTCCCATTTCAGGCAAATTACGCATTAAACGGGGCTAGTACAGCCCACCCCGCGGAGTGGTATCGACTTTCTTCCCTACAGTACGCTGACATGGAAGCTCAGGTATACACAAAACAACAACAACAGCAGCAAACGCGCACACACAGACACACGCACACACACACACACACACACATACACAGAGAGCCTAGATATGGCAGTATCAAATATCGCTTCGTTGCTCGCCCTTCGTCACCAGCTGATGGCGAAACACGAAGCGTCCACGGTTGGTGAATCCCCAAGGGGAACAGAAATACGAGAAATGGAGGAGAAAGTGGATGGTTTTCACCAAAATCTTCTCTCGTCACTTAATTCATGTATTCGCATTTTCAAACCTTGGGGAATTAATATTGGGTCATGCCCTTGATATTCTCTCTTGTCACGGTAAACTCGAAGATAAGTAATAAATACATATAATGAAAGTTTGATAATAGTAACTACGTATTTAACATTTCATCAACATTAATACGGATATTGCCTAAACAGGATTTTAAATTGACATTGAGCATTGTAGTACTCAGTATGGCATTAATGTCTCTTACATTTCCCATGTAAAACAAGGTAACGTTATAATATACAAATGCAGTTGCAAACAATTTTTGGATGCTTCCCAAAAACAAAACAAAAAACCCCAAAAAACACACAAACAAACAAAACAATAACAATAACAAAAAAAAAAGCATGTGACTTACTGTATTCAGCATATTACATTTTTATCCATCAGAAAGGCCTATTTCGGGATGAAACCTTTCGGAATGGTTAACCTGCATAAATGGGGTACTGTGATAGTGGATAAGGCTCCTGACTTTCAATCAGAGGACCCGAGTTCGAATCCCGCCCATAGCATATACCCAAGGTACGTAGTAACGCTAGGGTGTAATGATACTGGAAGCGCCGTCTGGTCTATGGTAGAACAGTGTCAACATTAAAGAGGCTACCCTGGATAAAGCAGACCAGAATATCATTATAGTGTTATATAATTATGTTTGTATAGTGGGAACACAAGTTTTATTCCTTGTTTGCTTGTTTGTATGCTTCAGTGTTTTTCATAGATTCTAAAGTATTGTAAAATTATAAATCTCAATCCAGAAAGTTCTAGAATGTTTCTGAATTTAATTTCTATAGTTATAACAGTGAGTTTAACTTAATTCCTCGGAGTTTTATATTCTCTAAGTCTTACATATTATAATTACTTAGTGTATGTCTTTTTGTAATTTTTACCTCAATCATTAATTATGGTCTAAATAGATCCCTTGTCCATATTTCTCTATGCCTGATCTTATTCGATCTTATTCTGAGACGACTGAACAAGCTTGCTTGTATGTAGGCCCCGTAATATTTCTCCCATAAACTTTGTAAGATTGTAGTCCAATACTTCTGTTACCAGACCATTATGTTTATTTTTATGTCGAGACAGTTGTTTACATTCAAGTGATGGTTACACTTTTGTAATTTTTGTATTGTATAATAGTGTTTTTTCTATGATATTTACTTTAGAAATATGAAAATAAATAGAAAAATATTTAAAGAAAATACCATACATTACCATTAAAGAGACCATCATTACAAGCACGGGCCTTCCAAAAAGACGCAATGTGCACAGAGTGCATTACTTTCATGAGAAGGTCAGTGTTTTGCAAAAGTGCAGTTTTATCTACGAAGCCACTCGTTCTAAACAAGTGGCCAATCCCCTATACCATCGTCATGTCGTCACACTTTGCTATGTGAATTAACTCTTTGAAAAGACGTCAATGAATCTCTATGACAGACCCCCATCAGAGGGCAGTTCAAGAGGGGTGTACATCCAGGTACTACGATCTCGAGAGTGCGTCGTTAAAAGGCGTCCCTTCTACTTTATCAGAGCACTTGACAAGACGGACGACTCTTACCCCCCCCCCCCCCCCCCCACCGCTCGACCAGTGGAGGATTGGGGGGGTATGAAGAAGGCCTGCTGAAGATTATTTGATGAACACATATTTCTTCATTCTTGAGCTTTCGTCACAATGCTTAGATTTGCTTGCACAATTTACTTTGTTTACTAAATATCGGTTTTCATATCTTTTTGTTTTCTTCAATGATGATAGTTACGGAGTTCCACAGCTGTACTGCTTTGCACGATAAGTACTGCTCTATACACAGACTAATTGAGGCTACATTGGGCGGAGTTCTGCATTTTTTTGTTGCAAGACATAAGTTGCTATTGACATGATTGATGACGAATTAAAGGACTATCGAATACGCGCAGACTTTGAAGGTACCTATCAGTCAACGATTATCCTCCATCTTTATCTTACTGTGAGGCGTAGCTGTCAGGGAATTTTCTGTGTGTAAGTGTTAATTTGTTGTGTACGAGGGTTTCCCCTGATGTCCCATCCATATCTTTACTGCGTATCTGCCATCTCCTGGTTTGTTTTCAGGCTTTCTGAAACCTGTTTACGACGATATTTTTTGTCTACATTTTCGTCACTTGTACGCATGGTATTGCCAAGCGAATGCACTTTTGCAGATGTTCCATCGATGTTTTCAATGACAAAATGCAAATAGCGTGATATCTTCCTGTATACCCTGAAAAATACAATGGTTCTCTCGTTTTTGTTTGTTTGTTGGTTGGTCAGTATGATAACATTGATATCGTAATAACGTTTGATTTGCTTGGAGAGGAAAGTATAAAAAAAAACACAAATTATTATCGTGAAATGCCAGCTTAACACACTTATAAGTTTTTTGTTCATGTGAGAAAAAAGAACAATCTGAGGAACAATACACAACTTTGTCAAAGAAGCTGCAGTATTCGTTGATTGTATGGTAATTTAATCATATCAGTAATTACTCTGAGATAGTATTTTGGAATATAGTTGGAAGGATAGTCCGACTAGTCGGTAGTGCAAAGTTCGCTTGGACTCAAGTAACACTATCGTCATTTTTAAGTGCAGGTATTTACGGAGGAATATCCAACAAGCAAAAAACAAAAACGAAAACAAAACAGAAACAAAATCAAGAAACATGAACAATTCTCTGAAATTGATAACTATCTCCTCCACCCGAACCTTAAGATACTATAAAATGTATCTTCGTGTATATACGTAATTATATCTATTCAATTTCAGTACTCCATAAGTACTTTTTTCAATATCTCCATGAGAACGTTGTTGATTAATTTGCCGTTATAATTTCTTTTATACAAGTAAAGAAATAAAACAAACTGAAACGTAAGCAGACTTTAGAGCATGAGCTCGAATTGTCGAAATAGAGAGTCCTTGACCCCCCCCCCCCCAAAAAAAAGCCTGCCTTATCAAGATAATGATTATCATTGGTGGATGTATAACTCACTGATTCCACTGATGCATCGCTGTGCGATAACGGACGGATGGCTGAATAACCTACTATTATTGTCAGTAGCTTGAGGAGTAGAAAGATAGCTGTGTGTGCGTGTCGCGGAATCAGAGCCAAATTATCTGCTTGCCCGCGAGCGGGCGATGTGCACTCTCTGTACCGCTGGGGATGGCTGGAGATGCTGGCAGAAATCCGCCGGAAGTGGGATGATTGATTTGCTGCAAAATCATCATCATTGATCCTGGCCCACGCGTCCTGTGGAGGCCTTTTCCAGTGATTAGATTTATAGCTCCATGATTATTGTGTCTGCTTGCCTACAGGCTCTAAATCACGAGCAAGAAGTTATGGAAGCTACCAGTAAAAATATGAATATTGTATGCCTTAGCTCTTCGTGCCATAATACTAGGAAAGATGTATATATATATATATATATATATATATATATATATATATATATATGTGTGTGTGTGTGTGTGTGTGTGTGTGTGTGTACACTTATGCATTTTTCTATAATGTATTCAATGCACTGGTTAGTTCCATTTCTTGTTTGTTTCATGATAAAACATGCGTTTCATTGTCACTGATCATATTTGTGTATTACAGTATACACCCTTGCAGCTCTTTCGATCCTATTTCTTTCAACATGATATACATCTGAAAACAACAACAAGAAATGTAGTATGCGTTACATTGTCACGAAGAGCTTATGATATATTTTAGTTTGTAGCTACATGAAATAAAATAATAATTCTTCCATTTTTCTCTCTTGCTTACCAATCAAAGTTATAGTGAATACAATACGTGTGCCTACTTTATCATGATTATGTTAATGACAATTATAATAAGTAACAATGATAGTGCGCTTAATGCGTTTCCAAGCGCATACCGAACAAAGAACTTTAATAAAAGTACAGAATGTAATTACGAACATTGTGGTATGTATGACGCAAAGAAGAATGAAAATGTTACGACTGATTGAATAAGTGAATTTTGAGCAATGATTTAAATTTGTCCATAAGCTATTATACTTTCGATCGCATTTCTTTCAACGAGGTATATATCCCCTGAAAACAAAAATAGCAAGAAAGGAAACATATAACTTTCATGGACCCAAATCTGCAAGTCTGATCAGGAGGATATATTATGGAGGCACTGTTTCTCTTCTCCTGCTTCCTCGCTTAGTCCCGATGTGAGGGATTAAGGGCGTAATGTAATATTTCGGGAAACGAGATTCGCCCGAGAATAGTTCTCCCGAGACCGATGTGGCGATACGTGGGCAGATACGGTTCCTGCACTGCGTGATGGGGGAAGAGACATGAGGCTGCAATTAGTTTCCGAGGGCCCTTCGCGGTGATTGTTAGTTCAAACCGCGAGGAGTTCCGGCTAAAGAGGGCAATGGTCCTGCCGATAGGTTTAGCTTGCAAATGCGATAACATATATAGTCAGTCCCCAAATCTCCCTCCCCTCTCCCTTCCTTTCTGCTATCATATTTTCTTTATTCTCTCTCTCTCTTTTCTTTCTGTTGCTCGTCTATGCTGCGTAGTTATTTTCTCTTCTTTTATTGCATCTTCATTTTCTCTGTGGTCATCATGACCGAGTTATAGATCAGTCTGCCTCACGACCCAAAGGACCCCGGTTCGAGTCCCGGGTCCCACTGAGCAATGTTGTGTGTAATCATACCGTCCCCTCTATAGTAAGAGGTAGAACACTCTATCCCTCGGATAGAACATAATCCCGCTTCATTTATGCATCGCAAAGAGCAGGGTGTTTAACCCGGTGAAGTGGTCCCGCCTAATATCTAACTGGACCCCATGGAAGACCAGCTAGTGCAGCTAAATATCGCTATCCAGCCATCTTCTCAGATGGAAATGAAACAAACAAAATAAAAAATCAAACTTTGATCTCTTATCCCTTTCATTCTCAGCCTCTGACAATATTTCTTTCTTCTCTATACCAATGTTTCAGGGTATTGTTTGTTTTGTTTGTTTGTTTGTTTTTCGTGTTTACAGTTTGCGTGTTTGATACGGATATCCTGTGTGTCTGTACAGAATTGCAAAGTTTGCATGATCAGCGTCTTTATCGTGCAGCTGTCCACACACTTGTATTTGTCTTGTAACTATAATATTAACGAGAAACAATCTAACAAGTTATGAATATTCATTGATAGCTGTTTCGAGAGTCATCTCCACCCGGGACAAATCACTATCAAGCAGTTATGGAAGTTACCATGAAAAAATATGAATATCGTATCGTAATGCTTCTTCTCTTCGTGTCACAAGATACATTTTTATTATATGTATATATATATATATGATGTATATACTCAGTATATCAATATATGGGGCTCGACATTAGCGGTGGTCCTATTGTGCTATCAAAAATGTGTGAATGTGTCCATTGTTTCTATGAGTTTCTCTCAATCAGAAAAGGGGGCGGGGGGAGGGGGGGGGAATAAGTCGTAGCTCAGTGCTTCATAACTGCATGCAGCCATGTCGGCAGATAGACTTTAGGCCGAACTTAGTCCATTTCACAACCAAACTAGACCAAATCAATTTTCCCATATTTTATGTTTCCATAAATAGATAATGTAAGTATATCCCTAAATGTTAATAATGATAATGTCTTGATGAATATGTAGTGTCATGGAAAATTATGTTCATGGCTCAATTCAATATCACATATGCAGTAGACTTATATATTCCTTTGTCTCCTCTTTCATACCTGCCAATTTCTCATAACTATCAAGGGTTATGATAACAATCAAGGTCCATAATCATTTTAGTGTTTTATTAAATGATTTGATGAAATGACGTCATAAAGACTAAAAGCTCATCGTTGATATTTTCCGCCGACACTACTTCATCCCAACTACTGTGAAAAAGTCCATAGTGTTAAACCAGCTTACCCTTTATTGGTGAGCTTTGCGACTTTCAAACGTCTTGTTGAATATATCGATGAATGTTTCATAACAGCAGCTTGCCCAAGGATGTAGATGCTGTGCGGATTAAACTTTAGATAAATCAACCAGAATGAAAAATACTCCCTGTAAACACCTTCGTTCTACTGATTCTGTGTTACAGGGAAAATCCCTTTTTATTAACACATTGTACCTTTCCTCTCCCGGCGATTGCAACCAGCACATGCAGTCAAGATCCCGTCAGACAAAAAGCATTGTCACGTTCGTGCAAAGACGGCCCTGAGTGTCAAGTGTTGTACCGAGGTGCACACGATTTTGTTTTGTTTTGTTTTATTTTGTTTTGTTTTGTTTTGTTTTGTTACTATTCCCCACCAAAACAGACACCATGGAGCTAAAATGTCAACTGTAGTGTTTTTTTTTTTTTTTTTTTTTTTTTTTTAGGGTTAAATAATTTTTACTCTTGGGTCAAGAAATTTGTTTACCATAATCATCATCATCTGCATGCACAGACCAACTTTTAATGAGAAAATGTATGACGCGATGGCCCTCAAACTAGAATTTCTTCCAATAAGAGTTCAGTACAATCTTAACAACTTTGTTTTTTTTTTTAATATTGTTTACTCATTCTTTATCTAGCGATCCACGTCCCACAAGCTTTGCTTTTTAGTGGATCGCTATTTTCCATAATTGAAGTTATTTTCCGAACGCTCACGAAGTATACATGCATTGTTCCTCGTAATTATTGTACATATGTTGTTGTATATAATTTATTTCGAATACTACATGAATCTTTTGTTGTCTTTTGGACAACATCATTTCATGACATGTATACTTTGTATTATGTTTTGATTTTCGTTGATTGGAAATAAACTATGATATGATTGATATGATTGAAATAGTGGTGATTTCACATCTTTGTCGTTAGGCAGATATATAGCATTAACCCTGTTATGGTTACTATGCGTTTCGGTAGCAACAACCAACACATATTTTTAGACTGAGCAACAGGAAGACATGGCCCTCGTTTTATTACAAGATTTCTTTTTTTGCTATATATATAAGTGCAAGATGAAAGGTATCCATCTTGCCTTCATTGTCATTCAATAGTCTTCAAACAATAATTGGTCTCGGAAGACTACTTCATAACATTTTCTGTCAATCAACCACGAGTCTGTATAATCATTTCAATTCTGAGGGGATCACTCCATCAGTTAGATTCTGCCCACATGCAACGTCCTTTGATGACCCTATAAATCTAAATCTATACTTACATCTGTCGTTAAATGAGAGGAAATGAATTTGAGATACACAGACACATTTTATGTGTGTGAGGGTCTGAAGATATAAGGTAGAAAGACTAAATTGATGCATCTACTAATTTGGCTTTTGTACAGTTCAATATCATCCACGTTGTTGTAATTGCCCTTGTCGATTACATTTTTAGTTTGAATGTCATGAGAGGAGAGACAGTTTGTATAGTAAGTTATTATTAAGACAAAATTTTCACAAAGACCATGTTTCGCTATTTTTCACACGCTGTTTCATACTTCTGCTGCTAATTATGCGACTTTGCAATTCCGTGAAGCATACATAAGGGACGTATCAATTTGTGAGTTGGATGAGAGAGCGGGGTCATTCCACAAGACCGACATACACGAGTCATACAGCCCATGAGTTCGGCCCTGGGTTCCACATTACAACACAGGACTTAATGTGGCGGTCTCGTGAGGCCTTGATTGCTGAGTATAAAACTCATGGGCTGTATGATTCGTGGGCTGTATAACTCGTGGGTTGTACTGTATGACTTGGGTTGTATGTATGACTGGTGGGCTGTATGGTTAGTGGGTGTCGAACTCATGACGTTCATCCGAGAGAACTGCCTTCACCAGATAGATAACAAGATTTAGCAAAGCATCTTTGATCAAGGAGGGGTGCCTCTAACTGACGATAATCTAAGAGACTTATTTTGAAATAATATTAATCAGACCATGCAGGCGTGTATGCATTTGTCGAGAACGGTTGTGTAAAGTGATTACAGAAATTAATGTGTTTCTGTCCAGTCTTGCTCACTGAAGAACGGCCTTATGTATTTGTTTTCCTTTCCTGGGTTCCCACTGTCTTGCAATCGGTCGGTAGTAGCTGATCGTGGATTTTTTTTTTCTATGTCTGTCATAGTTTGCGCCAATGATTGAAATCATGGTCTCAATCATGGTGTAGTCGTGGTGATCTTATCAGACCTTGAGATCAGTCGTGGCAATTGCGGTGATCGTAGACAAATGTTGGACGGTTGAGAAATTGTCTACGATTAGATGCGATTGCTACGAGTGTCCTCAAAATCTGATAAGATCTGATAAGATCACCACGACGATTCCACGTTTAAGATCACGATTTGAAATATGGCGCAAATTGTGATTGACACAGACAAAAATTCTACGATCAGCTACTTATAGGGATGCTCTTCCGGAACACAAGAAGTCTAGAGAATATTCGAGTGAATAAGCCAATTTCTCTCTTTGTGTGAATCTTACCTCGCCAGTCGTAAAGGCAGCACGGACATGATAGTTGCTAGGCAAGCTCCATACGCGAACTCCTGTCTGCGAACCCTTTCGGATCATTGATGAATTGACGAAAATTATGCCAATCTTCCCGCTAAGTGGAATCCAATGAACAGTATACCTCCACATTACATATCAGATCCTTTTGCAAAAGAAGGCAGAAAATTTTGTCTTCATACCATGCTATATATAGCGTGATATTTTTACTTCCAGGGTAAGCCACATACGAGCGATTCTGAAAACTCGTAACTTTCCTATTATGGTGGGGACAAGATAAATTGGAATCAAATAGACTATCCATGTGTGCTATACTTTTCTCATCGATTTTTCCTAAATTTGGACTTGCTATTCTGATCGCGAATGAAATCATTTCAGCTGATGCACCTTTACTCACATGTGTACCTAATTTTAATGCTAACGCGTGACGAATATTGATGTTCTGTTTATGATAATGTGATTTGTTTGTTCAGTTGATAAGTGTGGTGTCGATGAGAATACCATCAGGCACTCCTTATCTCCCCCCCCCCCTCTCAAAAAAAAGGAGAAAAATAATAAATAAAAAGATATTAGAGAGAATAGCAGTCCATGAAAGGGGCATCCTTTCCATGTTTAGATATATTTGGCCGCAAATCAGTCCGTAATCTAAAGCAAAATTATTACAGTTTTCAACGGCTGTTTCGAATTATACTGAAAAAAAGGGAACGCTCATGTGCATTGTAGCGTTTTGCCACAGATAAAATCGCAATGACAAATACTAATACATGTTCTAATTGATATCAAATAGACACTCCTGGTATGAAAGAACACTGTTTTCGGTCATATAGCAAGCTTCCTATTCGACCCGGTTAGCAGCTCGGACCCTGGGCGAGAGGGTCATTGCCCTTTCAACCCGGACCAGGGGACATCTTCAAATAATGGTAAATTAGCCAAAAGGATGAATGAAAAAAGAACAGTAAAAATAGCCCGTTGAAACCAGCATTATTTCGTTTGAGCTGAAACCTTAAGTGAAAAATCTCCAGGTATTGTTCGAACTAAAACATGATTATCGGGTAGTGGTAGAATTGAAGCTATATAGAGTGGGTAAGCAAGACAAGACTAACGTCTTCATAGCCTGCCTCAGACGTTGGTAGACGGCGTGCACACTTCTCTTTATTTGTTTTGTTTTGTTTTGTTTTCACACGTGTGTTTTGTGTAAATGGCACCGGTGTCGATAGGGCCAGTACAAACCGATATCTGTCGTCTCGGGTGACCGTAAATCCGGCGCTGAAAACGGCACGCTCAGTTTGAACAGTTGCAGGCTACGCAGGGCTGGTTCAACGCAGTCCTCTTTGCTTGTCAAATCACATGTGGTTCATACGAGCACCGGTATGGCGCAGTGCGTAACCTGAAATGTCATGCTTCGACTGGCATGAGACATTTCAGAGATGAATGCTAATAATAGTGCATACCCCAGTTTTCTTTTCCAGTTCTTTTTTTTCTCTCTCTCTCTCTATCCTTTTCCCATCCTAATGCAGTAAAACCTGCATGTATAATAGAGTAGACATCCAAAGGAAACGAAAAAAAAAAGTTGCCGTTGTAGACAGGTAGACATTGTGTTTAACATTTTTTTTTCTCTTTTTTTGTGTGTGGGTAAATATAGGGCAGGTGGGCGCTAAGGCAGGTTTGACTGTACATGTGAATACACATACTGTATAATTGTATAATACATGCATGTCTATAGCAGCCATCCAAGTGAGAGAAAAAAAAATAGTACACACAGTATACAGGGTCTTTAACATGGCTATTCTCTAGGGGGGACTTGTTTTTTAGTGGTCGTATAAAGCAGGTGGCGGCTAAGTAAATCCCCCCCCCCCCCATCGGATTATTACAGTCAACATTCTTCTGGGAGTTCCTAGATTATTAATACAAAATATATTCTTAAACTCTGACAAATTTCTAGATTACGAAACATATTGACGTTGCGTTGACTCTTTACAACTGTGAACGACTACATGCAGACTTTTGCAAGCGTTCTGAGGACTTATGCCACGAAGGGAATGCACGACAGAGTGTCCTTATAAAACTGTTTGATGAATAGCAACGCTGCCCGTGACAAGGCTGTCGCTGCGAAATGTACGTTAAAAATGATTAGTGGGTAATCTGAATTCTTCATGAGCGATATTGCACTATCTCTAATCACATTGCAATATGGAAAGGCAAATAAATGGATTTTCGCTCCCATAACTTGCAGTGAAATACGATTACGTAGGTCCTACATCGCTATCAAACTTACGAGGGACTGACGCATAATATTATAAGGCAACGTGAAGCGCGTTGAAATAATGCAACGACTGTGTGAGATAAAACATTGTGAAGAGGGTTTACAGGGAGTAACATCCTATCCAAAGGGTTTAAAGGGAATGTCACCCCACCTAAATGGTTTTAAGGGAGTTTCGCCCCACCTAAAGGGTTTGCATAGGGGTTGGCTGTGGTCTCTCTCTAAAAAAGACAAAGAGACAAAAACAAACAAACAAACAAACAAACAAACAAAGAGGACTCAAACGCCAACTGATCCGCAAGTGAGTTCTTCAAAAAGTCCTGCTCGGAGCTTATTCACTTCAAGCACCGAAGAACAAAACAACAAAATTCCATTAATGGGTAATTTTTCTTAGTGTTATTAATGTAATGACATCCGTTAGTAGAAGAACCTCGAATAAATCATGTGTTATTATCAAATTGCAAACATGAGTGCAAATCATGTATTGAAAAGTAAATACCAATTATAATGTTGGTCATGTGACTAATGTCTCATGGGGAATGCTTTTGTTCCTTTCTCCCTAATTTGTAAGGAAGTATAAACGTTTTTGTTGCTTTATCAGAATTGTTTGTTGTTGTTGCAGTTGCACTTGAAGATTTTCGTGTTTGTTCTTGTTCATGTTATTCTGAGCTCCCTTATCATACTTCAGAAATGGTACGGATGATGGACTATATCCTATTGAAACGTTAGAAATATACAACGACACTGCAAATTACCATCATTCCACGAGAGTGAAAATTACAATCAGATGATAAAGGATACTTGATGTGAATGAAGGATAATGAAGAAATTCACACAACAAGTCATCTGTGTGTCGGTTGTCGATAAGCTTACTACTTCATGGGTGCAATAGCGATATATTTCAGATGTCCCTAGGTTCTTTTCAGAGTAACAGAACGTATTGATTGGTGGTGCTCCTGCTATAGCATTGAAAAAAAATGTTTTAACATCTACTGCTGATGTGACCGTATGCAATTTTGTAACAGTCTGAAGGAAAGTTCGCCGATAATGAGCATAAATAAGATTATATCACAAACTCGAATTATCTACTCCGTGTTTTCACTTCAAACTATAAAAAGCAAAGGCATGTTTTTATTTCTTTAGGGCATTTGAGTAATATACGATGTACATAACAAAATTACCAATTCGGTGGAAGATGTTGCTGTGGAATACACATTCACACACAAACTTGCACAGACACAGACGCAGACATAGACTCAAACACACACACACACACACACACACACACAGATCGATAACGACACGTGATGTGACAGTAATTAATGACTTGAATACGAGTCAGTAACACGCATTCCAAGAACAATCCGTAGAAAAGAATCAAAAATATATTACGTGATCTATAATATCACCATGTGTATTAAACTCAAGGAGGATTCATTATCATGAATCTGTGCATGTAATATGAATAATGTATTTGTAGACGGCACATTCCTGACCGCAAGGGATACACCCTGTGTTTGATACGAAATTGCGAATACCCCTGTAGGTGCTTTTTGTAGGTCGTTCATTCCTCGAGCTCGTATTATCACTGATAACAATATCCAAAGGGGTATTTCATGTTTGTGATTGAGGAAGGAGCATGTTTATCACAGGTGTAACAGTCTGTAGACAATATCTGTCAAAAAATCAAACCAAAAGTTCTCATAATTATAATTCCACCGTGTCTAGCATAGCTTGTTTATTTTGTTTGGAACACGTCGGCCGAAATATATGACAACTGTGACATAATATGTACCTCCATATAGGTATAATGCCATAAGCGTTATTAGATCTTATCTGTGTATTTTGAATATGTCACTTCTCTTCCTGTTCATGAATATGCGCATCCAGCATATCACCAGCATCTCTACGGCGATGATTGTGATGACGTTTATAATCATACTATCTCTTATCAACACCAGCCTTGTTCTGTTGTTGGTCACTCTTGTCACAAACATTGCCTGCGGTATCATCACTTCTCGTGACAGATTGATATCAGAGTAATCATTTGCATCACATAATTCGGGCTTCAACATTCCAACTCACCATGAACAGTTATTTAACGATTTCAAAGTGAATGATGTAATACAAGAAGGATCTCGATGTACATCATGAACATGAGAGAGTTAATTCGTTTTAGTGTACGAGCTATGTCCTCACTTTCAACAAAACACATATGCACAACAAAAGAAAAAGTGTTTATTAGCAGCACTTAGTTGTGTAAAATGCTTCGAGCAACTTTCGCCTACGATGACCTCTTGAGATCTGTCTCTTCTCTTTGAATTGCGTGATTCAAAGCAACACTGTCCCACGCACAGGGTGTCCTTTGTTTGGCATCGACGCAATATTTTCCTTTTGTTCTCTATCCTGCTTATCTTATGGCTCCATCTGTAGATATGATATCAAATTGAATGGGGGGGGGGGGGTGTCACCACGTGCCGGGGGCATTAAGCAATCAAGTTCATTTCTACAATCAGTGAGCCAAGTGAGATTGTTTTCAGCCGTAACTTACGTCACAGTATACTGTAGTATCATCTACATACGAGCGATGGGTCATTATCCCACACGGGATTACAGACACTATAGTATCACAATAGTTTCATTTCTTGACCACGTGACTTTGTGGTATCTCGATTCCCTCGTCAGTGAATGACACAAAACCTGATTCGATTAACCTCATTTGCGCCCATTTGTGGCGTGCCATCCACATGCATAGTCGTCCAGAACGATGGGATCAATAGTTCTCGTATCCCAGGGCAACAGGAGGAGGGTGAATGCAGCGGGAGCAACGCTGGAGGAACAGCGCACTCCCAACTTTAGCGAGGTGGAGCAACAGCAAACATGATTTTGTTTTTCCAACTGCCCCTCGCTGATTGAACTTTACCGAGCAAAATGGTTTTTCTCGCAGCGCTGTCTGATTAAGAAGAGTTCTGGTGTTTTGTCCGTATTATGAGATCTTCACCTGGTCTTGCCGACACCAATAGTAAGTGCATCTCGCTTACACGACCGAGGAATTTGAGCTGGAAAATAAAGCAGCTTTTTTTTCTGCCCTAAATGTCCTCACTGTATAGTACATTCCATCTTATAGATGAAAGAAACTAAAATAATGTGAGTCACGAAATCGAAGACCCATTCATACTGGAAAAAACTTGACACACGGTCTTTTGGTAATTACTTGATATTCTGTTTGGAGATGGGTCTACAGAATAAAGTAGTCCTCATTTTTGTCCCCGCCGAACGAGTTCGAGCAGGGGACTATGAAACGGGATCCGTACGTGTGTGTGTCCGTGCGTCCGTCCGTGCGTCCGTCCGTGCGTCCGTCCGTGTGTCCGTCCGTGTGTGCGTCCGTGTGTGATCAAAATGTTCAAAATGCTACTCCTTCGCCATTTCTAACCCGATTTTGATTCTGTTTGCTTTATATGATAGCACTACATGGGAGCTTTGAAAATTCTATACAGAATTTCAGTTGTGACCTTTGACCTTGACCTTTGACCTATATTGTACATTTTGCTTCAAAATGCTACTCCTTCGCCATTTCTAACCCGATTTTGATTCCGTTTGCTTTATATGATTGCACTAGGTGAGGGCTTCGAAACTTCTACACAGAATTTTGACCTTTGACTTCTTTGACCTTTGACCTTGATTTTTGACCTATATTGTACATTGCCTACAAAATGCTACTCCTTCGCTATTTCTAACCCGATTTTGATTCCGTTTGCTTTATGTGATGGCACTAGGTGAGGGCTTCAAAACTTCTACACAGAATTTTGACCTTTGACTTCTTTGACCTTTGACCTTGATTTTTGACCTATATTGTACATTTTGCTACAAAATGCTACTCCTTCGCCATTTGTAACCCGATTTCAATTCCGTTTGCTTTAAGTCATGGCACTAGGTGAGAGCTTCAAAACTTCTACACAGAATTTTTACCTTTGACTTCTTTGACCTTTGACCTTGATTTTTGACCTATATTGTACATTTTGCTACCAAATGCTACTCCTTCGCCATTTCTAACCCGATTTCGATTCCGTTTGCTTTATGTGATGGCACTAGGTGAGGGCTTCAAAACTTCTACACAGAATTTTGACCTTTGACTTCTTTGACCTTTGACCTTGATTTTTTTACCTATATTGTAAATTGGCTACAAAATGCCACTCCTTCGCCATTTCTAACCCGATTTCGATTCCGTTTGCTTTATGTGATGGCACTAGGTGAGGGCTTCAAAACTTCTACATAGAATTTTGACCTTTGACTTCTTTGACCTTTGACCTTCATCTTTTTACCTATATTGTACATTTTGCTACTAAATGCTACTTCCGGCGGGGACATATATTACGCACCGCGTAATTTCTACTTTTCCTTGTTATGGTATGAAAAGCAGGCACTAAAGTAAACTCAAATCACAATGTCCACGTTCCATGTGGAGTTTGAGAGTCAAAAACAGGAAAGAATGCCTAGAACATTTTTACTGTAGGGCGTGGTTGCAAGAAACGATGTAAGATGTATGTATGTATGTATGTATGTATTACTCGTAAACCAATATACCTCTTGTGGAATGCAAAGAGAGTAATTTCAATTCTTTTTTATGTTTCAAGAAATAGTGGTGTTGCAAAGAAAAAAATACCAAAGATGCGACGCACGAGTCAATGACCTGTGTAAGTACAATGCAGGAAAAAAAAAAGAAGATAATGATAAATAAATAAGTAAATAAGAGAATGAAAAATAATCGATTCATCTCTTGAGTAAGATGAAAGACCAACAAATACAGGTGCTGAACATCGATTCGAGTCGTCAAGACAGGTGCCTCACATTGAAATAATGGTGGTAGCCCCCCCCCCCTTTTTTTTTCTATCTCCTGATAACCTGCTACTTCCGAAATAATTAGTTCCCCGTGAATTCGATGAAGGAAATACCAGAAAACATTTGTTTGAGAACTCGCATTTTTTGTTGAATAACCCATTGCCACCAAATTGTTTTCGTCACTTCTTAAAGCTCACACGTCATGTGCACATGTTTGTATCTGGTTGAAAGAAATCAGTGGCTGTGTCCATAATTATGTTTCCAACTATCTTTGAAACTCGAGGGCATTGTTCGAGTCAATGTAGGATTAAACTGTGGCATTTATCACCCAAGCGCCTCTGCTGCATCATGAATCAAAATGTCTTGTCTCTGCGGCACCTGAGGTGTCGTTCCTAGCTCCAAACATGTTTTATTCTTTATTTCGTCCTTCACTTAAAGACTTGGCCCTCCGGACGCTCAAATGAGAGAGGGACAAGTACTTTTTAACACAACTCTTCATGGCCTCTACAAGCACTTTGAGCGACTCTTTAAGACTCATGGAAACGGATAAATCAATGTACGTTATGAAGAACATAAATACAGCAAAATTCACTCTAAATGCAACAAAAACAAATAATTAGAGCTACTCTAATCACATTCCTGATGCTCAATTACTTTTTCTCGCTTATGGAAGTATACAGCGATTGGCATGACTTTTCCACAATTTACGGTTGTACGCAAGTATATACACAAACACTGATAGGTGATTTTACCCTTTAATTCTGTTTCGCACAGCTGCTTTGTTCCGTCAAAACAAATCAGTTCACAAGCTTCAGAGACCAAAACAAATTCATTCATTACAGCAACATCTGTCTACCGACACATTAGCAATGAAACGGTTGTTTGTATTCGTTTAACAACATTGTCTGTGGAGTCATATACTAGCATCCTAGTCGAAGCCACAATCTTTATGCAACTTATTTTGCAATGTTTGGTTGCTATAGTTACATAAACATAAACCAAACATAGCTTTCAAAGGTACAACACTTGAGGTTAATCATTATTTGCCCATTTTCCATAACTGCTTTAGTTGTTCTGTTATTTTCTCACTGTTATTTATTTTATTGTTACTTGTTCAATTAATGATATCCTGTTCAAATTTATGAATTTCTTCCGTCGAGATGTTTTCATTGCAACTGATTGACAAATTGCCCTCCATCGACGTAAATAAGCACTGAATTGATCAGTGTTTTTTAGTAGTAGCCATGATAAAAAAAAATCATGGGTGTACATACTCGAGCAGGATTCGAACCTACGACCTCCTGATCACCGGACAGGCGTCATCTCCACTAGACCACCGAGCTTTTGCCTGACAGCAAGTGTTGGTTCTAATCCTTATAGCATGCAGCGGGTACTGCTTTGCAACTGATTGACAAATTGCCCTCCATCGACGTAAATAAGCACTGAATTGATCAGTGTTTTAGTAGTAGCCATGATAAAAAGAAAAATCATGGGCGTACATACTCGAGCAGGATTCGAACCCACGACCTCCTGATCACCGGACAGGCGTCATCTCCACTAGACCACCGAGCTTTCGCCCGACAGCAAGTGTTGGTTCTAATCCTTATAGCGTGCAGCGGGTACTGCTTTGTTATTCAAATTTATGAAGTTCTTCCGTCGAGATGTTTTCATTGCAACTGATTGACAAATTGCCCTACATCGACGTAAATAAGCACTGAATTGATCAGTGTTTTAGTAGTAGCCATGACAAAAAAATCATGGGCGTGCATACTCGAGCAGGATTCGAACCCACGACCTCCTGATCACCGGACAGGCGTCATCTCCACTAGACCACCGAGCTTTCGCCCGACAGCAAGTGTTTTTTTATCATGGCTACTACTAAAAAACACTGATCAATTCAGTGCTTATTTACGTCGATGGAGGGCAATTTGTCAATCAGTTGCAATGAAAACATCTCGACGGAAGAAATTCATAAATTTGAATAACAAAGCAGTACCCGCTGCATGCTATAAGGATTAGAACCAACACTTGCTGTCGGGCGAAAGCTCGGTGGTCTAGTGGAGATGACGCCTGTCCGGTGATCAGGAGGTCGTAGGTTCGAATCCTGCTCGAGTATGTACGCCCATGATTTTTTATCATGGCTACTACTAAAAAACACTGATCAATTCAGTGCTTATTTACGTCGATGGAGGGCAATTTGTCAATCAGTTGTAATGATATCCTGGTTTCGCGCATGCGTTGACGCGGAAAGACGCGATTGAACAAAACGCCCGCTGTCAGCACTTTAACATCTGAAGTGCACAATATTTTAGACAATAGAGTTCTTTGTCTCAGACAAGTCTAAACTTTTACGAATAATCTAGATTCATAATACCCCACTAGTGTAAAACTTAATCATACTTGAATACCCTGTGGAAAAGATAGGTGAATAGAAGCGTTTTCATCTTTCTGAGTAAAATTGTATATGTTTTTATTTTATATTCTTTTATTTCATCAAAACCATTCATCTCCAGTTAATGATGGGTATGTGGGTGAGAGAAGTGTGTCTTGGGAATCTTTTGTTGGGAGTAGCACAGTATGATGTTTGAGTGTTTATTGAGCACACCTGTTGAACTTATTGAAATGCGAACCGGGTCAATTTGCTACGCTGTAACAAATTGCCTCAATGAATTTTCAGTTTATTATGTTTGGTTACTTACAGGAAGTGTGATTTGTAATGTCATGTGTTCTTTTTGTGTGTTTTTTTTTTTTTTGGTACATTAAGATTATGCGCAGACACCATTATTGATCAAGCATATTCAGGCGTTAAAAGCTACATTTGTCAATCAATTAAATAAGTGGCTTGTGGAGCATTTAGTTACGTGAAAAAGTGTGATGCTGCATGATTTTTTCTTTTTTGTATCGCTGTTTAGTACTTTTCTTTTGATTTAGTTTGAGATGTTGTCTTGCATTGAAGTAAAGAGTAAACTTAATATGTCCCATTAAATTCGTCAACAATGTTATTAATTTGATTATACGTCATATTCATCTATGCTTACAATGTAATAAAATCTAAGAAAAAAAGTTCAACTTTGCATCTTTACCAGTGTCACACTGGGAGCATCTTTAAGACCATGTGTCGCAATGCGAATACCTTTGAAGGTGCAACTTTGCATCTTTCTGGTCTGAAAGGTGCAAAGTTGCAACCGTAAAGTGGTGCTCCCAGCGTGACACTGGTTAAGGTGCAAAGTTAAGCCTGTTTTCTTTGGTAATAAATATAGTGTAGCATATCATCAGAGTACGAGGAAATATAAAATGCCCTAGACCCGGCCTCCTCTTATTTCATCAACCCAATTTTGACATGGCATTTGCTCTGTTGTATCATTTTTATGTATAGGAGACGCCTTCATGTTGGTGTATTCCATCGACAACAAAGAAACTTTTCAAGAGGTGCTACGACTTCGTCAGCATATCATCGACACCAAAAGAGCCAAGGGTGTCAAATCGACACCAATGGTCCTCGCCGGAAATAAGATCGACCGCGATGACTTCCGTGAGATCGACTTCGACGACGCGCGTAGGGCAGTGTCTTCCGCCAAGCGATGTTCGTGTCTGGAGGTCAGCGCGAAGGACAGCGTCAACATCGACTGTTTATTCCATGCCCTCTTCGAGCACGCACGACTTCCGAGTGAGATGACGCCATCTTTACATCGGAAACTAGGTGGCGATCCTAACGCGCCGCCAGACCTTTCACCGAAGACTAACCCAAGGATAATGCTACGGAAGCGCATCAGTGACGCGTGCGGAGTGATATCGCCGAACGCACGGCGTCCGAGTCTGCGCAGTGACCTCCTGCAGGTGCGCAATAACGCACTGCGCAGCGTGAAGCGCGGGGACGATGACGAGGAGGAGGAGCAGACGGGCGAAGGGACGGGCTTTCGCAAGAAACGTGGCTGTGTGCTACAATGATGACTGACATCCTCCTCGATACCCGTCGATACCCGAAGTGCTTGAAGAAAACACTATTATGCTGATCAGACCAGATGGCTTTCGTTCGATGATTTGACTTCATATTGCCTCCTGCATGTATAAAAAAAAAGAGAAAATCTTCCAGGCGTTCCATTTGCGTGATATAATTGGCAAAGCGATTTTTATATGTTTTCATCAATCTTTATATTTCATAAGCCAATGTTGTCGAAATGATAGTTGTTTGATTATCAAGTGTTTGCTGACTGTGTTGTCGGAGTTAATTATCTTACAAAGGATCTGCAAAAATGCAATATCATATACACTTGTATCATGAGTCATTCAAACTCATTTGGCAAATTGCTAATTGTGCCACTTGGTTGCCGTCAATGTTTAGATATCATATGAACTTTTCGTTGATAATTATTTACTAGTAGTCTAGCTCAAACATCCCACACAAATTACAGGCTACAAAGTGTACAAATCTCCTTATTTTTTCTTTCTCCACAGTCGATAAAAGCAAATAATATCGGCCATCGATGCAAACCATAATTCCATGATGAATGTACAGTCTGTATTCAGCTGTTATTAGAAAGCGTTCCAAAATTGTGGAGGAGCCTGTATAGCATCCGTGACTGTGCGTGCGTGTGCGTGTGCGTGTGTGTGGGCAAGGGTGTGTGTGTGTGTGTGTGTGTGTGTGTATGTGGGTGATGTGCGTTTGTTCTTTCACTCTCTTTGCAAGTGTGTGTTTTTGTAGGTATGCCTAACTTTTGCTCTGGTTATCTGTGCAATTTTGGCAGGTACTATTTTTGAAGCATTTATAGTCACCTGGACAATGTGCAAAGCAATGAAAGTGTAATTTCTACAAAAGTACACCAAAGTTGAACGTACTTTACGTGATATAGATTCTAGTAGATTTGGAAATGCGTGACAGTGTTTAGTAGTAACAGGCCGCACAAGTTGGGCGAAATTACGCTTAACGAAAGTTTGATTTGTCCTTATATGGCCGAGCACCTGTGCCTCACTTTCAATATCAACAAAGTCAGGGAATCAAATCGGACTCTTGGTAAAATAATGAAAAATCAAAGCGGTGCCGTGAAAGAGGAATGGAAGATCTGGGTATTGTGTATTCATGGAATTGCATCGAGCTATCAAAATCAGATCTCTGACGCATTCACCAAAGGAACGACGCTTTCTCAAATAGGTATGGTTCAAGGAGGGCTATGTCCCAGGTAATACGACTGTACCATCACAAAAAGTGTGAAGATACCTCTTCATACAGCTCTGTGACTTTATGGTCCGGAGCCTGTGAGCTATACTCTCTAACCGAAACGTCTCTAGCTCTCATTTTCTTGTTTTCCATCAGTTATGCTCCGTAAGAGGCGTGTATATGCGTATAATTCTAATCTCATTAAAGTATATTCATCATTTGCATAAGGAAAATAAAGGTCTGACTGCAGGAGACATCAAAGTCACGTGACTGAGAGTTGCCAATTTAACACAATGTCACACGATTTACGAACTACGAATGAGTATCGTAATCTTCTGTGTCCATTTTCACCCAACTCTCTTCTGTTATTATGTGTGTGGTTATGTTTGCGTTTTCATTCAGAATAATGTTTCCCTTTGAGATGTCCCTTTAAACTTTCAAATTGGTTATTTCTTGCCGAAAGACAGTTTTTGTTAAATGATTAAGTATAACAACTGAACGAGAATAAATGATTATCTGAACATATCACTATTACTTCTTCCCCATGGTCAGTCTATTGTGTAGTTGTGATGAATATTGCCTTAATGCCGTTGTTGTTAGTATTATTTCAATCTGAGTATCATCATTATTATCACAATCTTGATAACCATGTAATGTTTGCATGCATGCCTTAATCATGATTATCCGCCACCCTCTGCTCACAACTCTAGCGTTCTTGTTTTACTTTTTGTTGTTGTTCTGGTTTTGTTACTGATCTTTTTCGAAGAATTATTGCCAGTTTCAAGATATAATCTTGCATGAATGCATGACGATCGTTCATACGGTATTCAAGTATTCAAGTATTTGTCAGAATCACGACGGATCAGTAATATGATAGCTACACATCTTTCATTCTGTAGACTGAATGAGCTGAACGAAAAACCTACGGATGCAATACTGCCAGCTTTGTGCGACTGGAAACACTGACGACATTCTTGTCTGCCACGCCCATCAAGTTCGTCTTGCAGACGCCATCATCGTCTTCGTCATTATCATCATCGTCGTCATTGTCATCATTATCCCAAACAAGAAAAAAAAAACAAAAAACAACAAATCAAAAAACAAACAAACAATTAATAGAACAAAGTAGAATACGATAGGGTGCCCGATGACGTGGGCCAACAATAACAAAACCAGTTCTGTTACAGATGAGTTATAGAACTTCATCTCGGTAGGTTCGCGCTCCAGACTGAAGGCTATCAATCTAAAATAGAATCAACAAGTGCATAAAGGACTGTAACTCTACACTAATCTTCACCTAGCAATGTTGGAGGTATCGAATTCCCACAGGCTTTCCAATTAAACTGCATTCGTGCGATCTGAGACTCCCGAGTAACTATGCTATTATTTGTCCTATCATGTCACACGCGTGTGACGTCACAGCACAAACAACTTGGAGGGGAAATACACCGTATTTTCTTCTTCATCCCCCCCCCCCCCCCCCCGGTGTTTTCTTCATCAAACGACCACACTCCCTCTGGTCAGCGCAGAGCGTGTTCAACATTCCATTCCTTCGTTCGACGCCAGAAAGTTTGGATTGCACAGCAGTTGGAGCGAGCCAGTGGTTTACCTGCCTCAAGAACAAGCGTGTTTGTGGTTCCCGTCCCGTCGGACACGTTCGATCACTGTAGAGCAGGCACCTGTAACGTCTCTATCCATAGGTAGTGGGGGTGCCGAAAGATGTGGTAGCCACCATTTGTTTTTATCAGTAATGCTGAGTACTTCTGTCATCCTCATATTACAGGGATCTTCATCATATGTGCAGATCACCCATTACCATCATTGCCATTCTCATCACCACCATTATCGGATCAATCATATTTCAAAACGCATCTCCACTACTACTTTCGTCATGAATTCGTACTAGCACTATATACCATTGTTTTTGTGAAAATTTTAATTTCATGGCTGTATTGTGAAAGATTAAATCACTCGAGAGCTTGGACATTTGGACTTTCTAAATCCATTTACACATAGATTTTTACTCTGTTTGGAAGGCAAGTTGTGAACATGATAGCGAGGTCACAAAGATAACAGAAACAGGGCGGTGAGTTGGCTCAGTCGGTAGCGCATCTGCCTCACGATCACGCGACCCGGGTTCGAACCCGAGTCTGGACTGAGCAATGCTGTGTGTAAGCATACCGTCCCCTCTAACAAGAGGCAAAACACTCTGTCCCTCGGATAGGACATAAAATGGAGGTCCCGTGTATGAGAGAGTCACAACTCATGCACGTAAAAGATCCCGCTTCATTGATCCATCGCAAAGAGCAGGGTGTTTAACCCGGTGAAGTGGTCCCACCTCACATCCAACTGGACCCCATGGAAGACCAGCTTAACGTAGCTGAATATGGGCTATCCAGCCATCTTCTTAGATGGAAATGAACAAACAAACAAACAAACAAACAAACAGGAGGGATTCAAATATTAAGGGACCTTCATCCAAAAGCAAGGTAAATTTGAAGTAACTTGAAGCTTGAACCAAGATGTTTATTTGTATGAGAATTCAGATTCTGTTGGTAGATGCAGTTTTTTTTTATAGAAAAGGTTTATTCATGCACTGACACACACACACACACACACACACACACACACATATATAGGTCACATTCAAAGTAAAATCGGTATGTTTCCATTAAAAATGTTGAACACCATCTCAAAAAACAAAACAAAACACAACACACACACACACACACAAAACAAAAAAACACACAAACAAACAAATTTCACATCCAAACACTGATTTTTAAACAATAATAACTAATCCACACCTTGGGAAGGCTACATCAGAAAGAACAGAAATACACTACATACATTAAACATGGGAAAAAAGAGACAATTACAAGCAGTCTAGTTGTGATGGATCTAGAATTGCACTTTATTTATGAGTATTGATTTTTCACATAAACTGTCATGAATGTACACAGAAGAAGAACATGCACTGCGCACAATAATATACTGGTACATGTATATTAATAAATGCTTTCCAAAAAATGTATATGCTGTATTAACCAGTATAAATCATACTTTACGAAAGTTATTCGTATAAAATTTCTTTATGTACATATACTTATCATAGACTGCATATCACAGGAAAACATTCACTACAGTCAGTACAATGCAATAACTTACAGAAAATTTCTCTTGAATTTCTTTTTTAATAATATATAATATATCATCACAAGTTGGTGCCTGGGATGAAGTGTCATTTTAGCACACACACAAAAAAACACCCCACACCCAAACATAATGTCTCAAAGGCTTGTGTTCCAATACCGTCCTACAGCTATAAATGTGCATAAACAATATTCTCACAACTGTAGGCATCACACAAATTTGTCATTACAATATCAAAATGTTATGCCTGATGGTATCTAATACCTCATTCCAAAGAGATTTTTTTTTTTTTTTCCATCGGTCACTCTCAGAAGCAAAGTTTTTAGCTTCAGGCTACCCACTGAATTGTATCGAATCAGAGTCTGATGAATTTGACTTGTGTTGGTCGACTATCAGGTCAGTGTCAGACATGTCAGGAATAATCTGATGAGGTAAAATCGTCCAATGATGGAACTAAGCTCAGAGCTTCGTTTCTCATCAGACACCATTACCAGTCACAAGTCCAGTAAGAGTCGGAAAAGTGTCGGGTCAGTCCGCGAGGGAATTAAAGACACAACTAGCTGGCTTGGCAGCCTGGACTTACAACTCTAACTGCGCACATGTCATACGATAAGAAGTCTGGTAAGTGTCGAGTGAATCAAATGTGTGTTAGACTTGTGCTGTGCGACTACTGGGCGTGTCCAGCTGATGTCCTATTGTATGACGGTCAAGTTCTAGGGTTCTTCTGGCATTAGTATCACCTTTGGTGAGCCTTGTTGCCAGTTTCTGGAGCTTGTCGGGTCAGATTTCATTGCAACTCATCAGAGTGCCAAAATTTTTGCATTTTGGGGATCAGATGAGCCTCTGATGGTCAGTGGAATGGGGGCTTAACCAGAAGTAATTTTAGGTTTGTTCCCTACAGTGATCATCACAATAATTTGCCAACAGCATGATCAGTCAGACATCCTGTAATACCACATTCCTGTACATAGCAAATTGAAACCAAGCCCAGGACAATTCAGGTAACTGATTGCATGAATGTTGACATTGTAGTCTTTGACTTCAACTTTGAGCCTAGAGCTTGAGCAGATGTACACGTCAATCTGTCAATGTATCTATGACGAACAAGCATACACAATGAACAAATATATAATGTTGTAATGAGAAAGTATCTGTTAATGAAATAACTGATGCACACAGTAGATATTGTCATATTCCATATAACCAGTACACTTTAAAGATAAAATGAATGTCAGTGCCTATATGAAACATGTATTAAAAAAATATGTATGTATGCAGTGTCATCAAGTCCCTACAGGATAAATATCTTACACTACGGAGTGACAACTTTACATACAGCTTTGAATGTTACAAGCGTGTACAAGCATAAATTTGAAAAGTGGTAATTCTAAAAATGTGTTACCACCCCTCAATTCACTAGCAATATACATGCATACTTATATAATATATGTTTTGTTTTGTTCTTTTTTTTTACAAATCAAATCATGAGTAGCATAATACATGTACATGCACCACAGCTAATATCGTTTTGTTATTTTGCTTTGTACTGTCTTTTATTTCCCCTTAAATATCAAAAGGCAGCAAACTTCTGCTTATATGTGCACACATATACACAACACTGGCAGAGATATAGAATTATCTGCTTATCTTTTTGTTGTTGTTGCTAAATTTTGCAAAGAATACATGCTCATCCCTCTAAACCCTCATTTTGACCAAATTGTCATTGCATTCTGTTTTCTTCTGAAACGCTTCTTGTTCTGAGGCATGCAATGCATGAGACTACTCTAGTATGCAGCATAAGGGTCAAATCCTCAAGTGGGAAACTAGCGATTAGTTACACACCATGAACAAGTCAAAATGAACCACCATGAGACCATAAAGATCTGTATACCTTGAGAGTCTTATCAAGGACATGAGCAGATAACTTGGGGTTGTTGTTACAAATTGAAACTGGATGCCAGGTGAAAAGTAAAAGGGTATATTGAGGCATTCAAGATAATGTGCCATAGAATATCTAGACTTGACATTTTGCATTTTGAGTCTTCACAAGTTTACAAAAGTCAAACCTGCCTCTAAACCTCACTCTCAGAGGAACAGAAAAAAAAAAGAAGAAAGAGTTGTTAAGAAAAGGCCACCCTTGACTTTTTATATTCATTACATTTGACCTGCTGAGAAGGTCAAAGTCTGTGATATTCATCGACAGGTGGGCTTCTGTCAAAATTGTTCTAAAAGTTGGTGTCATTCTATTGCAATAAATATGTAATATTCTTTACATAAAATCAATAGATAGGAATAGATCGATGACATTTCATCAGATTACGCTAAATCTTCTTCTAAATCTGCTGAAATGTTTGCACTTTTTGGCACCAAAGATGACCTTCAATTCAGGACAACTTCCATACTACATGTATTGATTACTGGCAACAAACTAAATGCCAAATTTCATGTCAAGTAATTTGTACCTGAGCTATAGAATTTTGCCCTTTAGGCAATGGTCTAAATCAGATTTTTTTCTTTGCTTATCTCTTTTTCTCTCTTTTCTTACTAGTTGGTCATCTGTCATTCAAAGCTAGAATAACAGATTGTTACTCCTACTACACACTTGCATCATCATTTTTTTTCTAGCAGTTCATGTCATATTCTTTGTTTAGCTTTCAACAACATCAACTTGGATAATGTCACAGCTACCCAGAGAACCAATTTCTGCAACTATGACTCAGTAAAAATAACTGTACATTCAATATTCATAACAACAACAGCCATGTCTGCATGCCGAGAGCTGAATGTTTAATGATGCTTTCATTTTGATGTCGTCAATGTGACTTTGCTATACTCTGGTGCCTTTCACTGCAACAAAAACCATCGGTAGTGGATTTTTTTTTGAAATTCACTGAGCTCATTATATCTTGATGATATACATGTACGATAGACTATCATAATACAACGCAACTGCATACCCACAGAGCTAATATGTGGCTACCTTGACTACCCTTTAAATACATGCGTGAATTTTTTATGAGATGCATATAGCATGGATGAATAACAAGCTCAACACGATACAGCAGCTTTTCAAAGCTATTTCTCTCACTTCAGTGGCCCAAGTGACCCCCTAGTGTCCTGGCAAGTGAGCGCTCCCTGGGTCCTTTGCTTGGATGCATCGGATGCTGCTGGCCACTGTAGGCGAGTCTCAAGCATCGCCGAGTAATCAGGGAATGTCTCGACTGGATCTACTCTGTCTTTGGCTTCTCTGTGTATGGAGGAGGAGGGGCCGTCTGTGCAGAGATTCAAAGTAACAAGATAAAAATATGAAATATCACATACTACACACAATATTGACAAAGGGGAACTTGGAACTACACTATAGGTTCACTGCAGACACCACTCTGTGTTCTGTGCGTACAAGTTTGCTCACATTTATCACCATGTTAGTAAAATAATGTTCACTGGTTGAGTGATCCCATAAACCGCCATAAGTTGCCATGTAGTCTAGCTCCATTTTGCTTTGTTTTGCTTTTGCAATTGTGGAGTGCAGTTATGAACAGAAGTGTGCACGTGCACATTGCATTCAAGTCAGGATCAAAGTTGATATTATCATGTGTTGTCAAAATTGTAAACAGCACAGGACTTCTGAAATTCACTAAAATTGAAAACTTATGAAAATTTATAATGTATACACAATGGTCACAATTGTAGGATATAGATACTTGGATATAGAAATCATTCAATATTCATGGATAAAACATTAAAAGACATCTATGCTGATCACTAGCGTGACAAGGAAAACACTTGAAAGGGATGTGCTCAGTAAAAAGCACAGCCCTGATTTCACACTGTACACATTCAATGACGGTGACTTAAACACTCTTAAACCGAACTCAACCCAACCAACAGCTAAGTGCATGAGCATGTAGGGATGTACATGTTCCATTGTCTGCACTTACTCTGATAAAAGAGTTTCAAATGGGGTCAAAAGGGGCCTGGTCATTTTGCCTCTGATGAAGACTCTCCTAGGATTGAAAGCTTTGGCCCTTTTTGACTCCATTTTACTCCACACACTACATGTAACTCACCACGATTAGATAAGCAGTTTTCAGCAGTCTTTTTAGCTACAAATGAATTTCACAAGCGGCTTTGCCCCCTTTTTTGTTTTTGTTTTATGGTGTACAACACCTAGCACAGATGTCTCAAATATGTCAAAAGAACAAAAAGCAAACAAAAGATGTGAAATATATTCAATGTAAACACATGTTGGATTTCTAAGGAAGTGCTATGGAAACTCTAACGAACAGAGAGGCAGAGTTCAGGTATACACTAAAGTGCTGGTGAATGAAACTTGACAGCTGCAGGAATACTTCATACTAAACAGGAGGCTTAGTCTCTTATGGAGTTCAATCTTTTGAATATTCATGAGATCGTAAAGGTCAACATACAGGGTGTTAGAAACTGCTGCAGGGATTGACACATTAATGTCGCCATTTCCATGCATGTCTGGAGACATTGGATGAACACATTGAAACTTGTGCTATTCCCATATGCTGTTCATAATGTAATGTTCTTCTATTTTTGTTTTTCTCATCGGACTCAATTAATTTAAACATGTGCTGATTGACATTGAAAATTAACGCTTCTCTACGGATCCATGCGAAATATTTGAGAATACATCACAGGAAAAGAAATCACTGAATGAATTAAAAATAGTGTTTTAACACCACCAGCTAAAGCATTTCCAAGATGGGTCCCTAATGCCTTAACTCATTAAGGATGGACGGATTTTGCTACAACATGCATTTCCAATAGATACCTGCCCGAGTATTCTCGGGACTAGTCTTCAACGGGTTAAAGAGCTGGCACGTGATATGTGAAGGGTAGGATTTTCTGGAAGACAGTTTGCTCTTTATGAGCCCTTTCACGGGAGCAAACACACAGAGGTGTGACTGCATGGACTGCATTGCAGCTATCTTTTCCTCTTCCCTTTATGAGCATTGTTTTTTGTATCTACATTTTTTCCCTTATCAAACTTTGTTACTGTATTTTTGTTTTGTCAATGTTTCTTGTCGTGTTTGTGAATGCAATTTTTGTTTTGTATTTTACTTTTGTTGTTTTATACCATGTATGTTGATATATACGGACTCACTGAAAAACAGCCCTGAGGCTGGTGGGTTTTTTTAAACCGTATTGAAATAAATAAAAAAAAAAAAAAAAAAAAAAAACATTGTTTTCCTTCCCACTGAACTTATTTGAACATTCTTTGCCCCCATCCCTTCAGTGGGATGACATTATTGTGGCCAAAGAACCAGTCACAATGAACACATTGGCACACAGGAAAACTCCACAGATATTCCCTTGCGAGGAGAGCAATGTCATATTTGGCACACAGTTATTACCTCCGCCAAGGGAGGAGGTTATATTTTCATTACCGTTGGTTTGTGTCTGTGTTCGTTAGTTAGTTTGTCTGTGTGCAAAATAACTCAAAAAGTAGTTAACGGATTGGGATGAAACTTGCAGGAAAGGTTGAGAATGACACAAGTAACAAACTATTAACTTTTGGTAGTGATCCGAGAATATTTGGGGAATTTATGAAGGATTTTTGATATTTTGGCAGGTAGGGTCAATGAACTTGGGAGTTCAGGCTGCGCGTATTTGAGGTTTGCCTGCACGCACTAAAGTGCGTGCTCTAGTTTCTGCTGGGGGGAGGCGCGCCGTGCAGCTGAGGGTTTATGACGTAACAAAGGCTTCTATATTGGGAAATCAGGCAACTTTCAGCACACAATGCTATAAGTAGGGCCTACGTATGGGTGGAAATCACTGATATCTCTATGGAAGAACAAGATCAGTGGTAAAAATGATTTGCATGTTTGGCGGAGGTCTGCGCTCTCAGAGTGCTTCTCTAGTGTAAACTGGGATGTCTCTATCCTCTCACACAATTTCTATATTCTAACACATGCATGGACCTTCAGGTAGATATGGTTGTGACATTACAACATACACGTATCAAAGTTTCCTCTTCCTGCAGACTTTGAAAGTGCAATGGAGTATGAAACGGTCTCTCAAATTTGTTCGATAAGAATGGGGACTTTCAATCTTGTTAAAAGTAGCTCAAGAAATAAATTGCTCTGGTTCAATGGTGATAAAGTCCACCCTCTGTTATCCGGCCATGTCGGGAGCAGCACCTGTTGGGAGCGGCAAACATCCCTATAAGCGAATTGGCCGGATATGTGGTAAACCATTTTTATGTCCATGTACATGTTGCTGGCGACCCAGTGGTAGCTAGGCAGGCAGTGCACACCTCAATAGTGGTGTAATCTACCTGTAGGGTAGCCTACTTTAAATCATAGGCTGTTTTTTTAGGAAATTGAAACAGTGTAACATAACATCCATAATATATTTCTGTTGGAAATATTATCCTTAAATCATGTGAGTTTTGTAGGAGTTTTGATTGAGATTGAAATCATTCTTTCTTTCTTTTTTTCACTTTCACTGCATGAGCATAACATTAAGATGATAGAGGAGTCTGGATAAGATGTGAACAGATAATCTAGGTTGGACTGTGAGGCCAAAAAAAAAAAAATTGTTGCATTGGCGTAACCCGCCCGACCCTAAAAATTCCGCTGACCCCATGTTTTTTTTATTTTTTTTTGCTATCGATATCAAATATCTTGTTGATTGCGATCGCGATCGCACAAACCCGGAAGTGGAAACGGCTCTGGGGATGTACGAGGGAGAGATCTAGCGCCTCGCATAAGCCTTCCTTGATCAGTACGTCATCTGTTTCCAACACGGACATGTACTATAACAAGATTTATTCAGTGTATACGTAGCATTCAGACTGCGATGTATTGTGCACAGTTTTGCCATAGGTTTCTTGTGTGGAGAACTTACACGAATCTGTATATGTGGGACTGTAATAGAGATCGCCGTGTGCGATGAAAAGATCGTACATATGGGTCAATTTGCATCTATCTTATCTAAGTCAAAATAGTAAAATATGAAGTGAAAACATTCAGGATAGGGATTTCAACATCTTTAAATTCTGTGAAGGGGTATAATTCCAGTAATATCGGCCTTATAAATGATTTGTAGAATAGATGAACACAGCACACTCGGTGCAGCAGTTGTAACTGTTTACTGAGCTGAGCACGAGTTTTACACGTAAAATGCAGGTAGCAAAAAAAAAAAAAAAAATCCGCCCGACCGACCCTATTTGAAAATCTCATGTTACGCCAATGCAACAAATTTTTTTTTTTTTTGGCCTAATTTGAGCTAAGGGAAACAGGCCATGACTACAAGCATCTGCCACTGACAGTGGAGAACATTTACCGGTTGACTCTGCTCAGGAATGTAGACATTCTGGTTGCTGGGATCCCAGTACGCAGTCTGTGGTGGAGCTGGAGTGGATCAAATATAGAGAAAAAACAGGAATGAGAACGGACAATTTTAAGTCAAATTCGTACGTCATATTAAAAGGACAAATTTTGTAAAAGGACACACAAACCATCCTGACAGGAAACTACAATGTAGGCATACCATAGGACCTATCCCTCTGAAAAGATTTAAAAAAAAAGTTGGCTTCCATACCCTACAAAATGTCAAGAACAACTCAAGACTTCTACCTTCATTTGATGTATCAGGTGTAAGTAGGATTAAAATCTGTCCATTGCTTGTGATGTATCTCATTGCTCACCTCTGCTTGGATTTAATGTATTGCTTAGATCTGATGGCAAACATTCAGCACACAGCGGGAGAAGAGATTAGGATCAACCTTGACTCTTTATTTGGCGAGCCCATTGCTTTATCTTGCCAAGATTTGTTATCAGCATTCAGCAATTCATTGAAAAATGACCCAGTTAAAGGGTGTGTACAGTTCTGGTCGAGGTGAGGATTTAGCTTTGAACTTTTTGCGAGATATTCAGAAACCACTCTATGAGATGTCAAAGAGCTTGCAATTCTAAGGGGTATCAAAAGTTTATTTGATGAAAATCAGTTTTGATATGGCTGAGATATCCAAAAACAAGGTGAAACAAAGAGATCCTAATAAAAGCTTGGCCTGTCATCTTTTATTATTATCACTTTTTTGGATATCTCAGCCATTTGAAAGCCGATTTTCATCAAATAAACACTGAATCCTTCTTAAAATTGCATGCTCCTTCATATTTCATGAGAGGTTTCTCATTATCTCACTTAGGAATGTTCAAAACATGAATCCCCACCTCAACCAGTACTGTACAGTCCCTTTAAAGATTACCAAGTCCACTAAAGTATAGCAATGTGCCTCAGTAGGCGTGTCTTCATCAGCCCGAAGTTCAAACTAGCGGGACTTTTTGCGGTCTTAGAAAACAGCCCGATACAGCGAATGTGCGTCTTCATCAGCTCGAACAGCCTGCTTCGGGAAATTAGTCCGAAAATTGACGCATGCGCACTTTGCAATATTACTCTGCCTGGCTCGCGGTTCGAAAGTGGATTTCCCCGCTCAAAATCTCCTATATCACCGTATATGTACGATTCTACAACCAGGGAGGTGAGCAGTACAGCAAATTCTCTCCAAAGGGATATTAATAACGCTACTCTTTCTTCTGTCCAGTGAGGCATCTTATATGAAATTAAGGAATTGCAATGTTTAAACAAATCCAAAATGCACACAATCTGCAAGAATTTTCAGCTAAGGTATGAATAGAGTGGACCAGAAGAAGAAGTTTACAAAAAAAAAAAAAACCAAACAAACAAAAAAAAAAAAAAACCCAGCTAGCATGCACGGCACAGAGTTTTAATAGGGAGGTGAGAGAAATAACCTCCCTGGTTTTAAAGATGACAACAACAGTAGGCCTATAGTACACACATGTGATCCTTGAATACACCGTGCGTGTAATGTACTATACACAATCACTAGCTGCTTGTACATGCGCTTTCCATTGCCAGCTGGCTAACCAGAAGCGTGGAGGGATCGAGAAAATTTCGGGCTGATGGAGACGCACCCAAGAAAGCGCGCTATTTCACGAATTAGCGCTCTAGTTGACGAACTAGACCAAGATTTTGGGGGAAATTTTCCCGATCAAATAGCGCGCTATCTGCGTCTTCACTACACAGATAGCGCGCTATTTTGACATCGGACTAGTTTGGTAACCGCAAGATAGCGCGCTATCTTGAAACTTCGGGCTGATGAAGACACGCCTAGTCTGACAGGAAGTTCATAATGACACAGGAGGGATTAGGAGGATTGGGTAATCCCATGCCGTCAATCCCTCGTTTGAGGCGAGACCCCAACTGGAGTTCGCCAAAGTGGGGTGCGTATATTTGTCGTTTGGGAGTTGGGAGTCGAAGTACTTGTCCATTGCAAATAAACTTTCTGCTCAGACGTGACAAACCTGGAGGCCAAGCCAGGGTTTGACGACTCCAGCAGCTGTCGTATTACGTAAGAGCATGATAAGGATATCTGCCTATGGCAGACCATTCAAATTGAACTCAATTTTCTCTATCCTTTTTAAAGTTTTCAATTTTATATTCTATTGAGAAATTCTATGGTCATCCATTTTACATTTCGAACGAAAAAAATTGACCCGTAAATAACGAAAATACAGGAATAAGAAGGAGAGCATTACCAGTTTGCCGGTGCTGACAATGTGCTATTTAGCAGTGAGTTACAACGGGGAGGTGAGACTACCTCCCTGCCCCGCGTTCACATTGTCCCCCGCGCCGCGGGGACAGCCTCAAGAGATCTTATCTTTTTTACGACTGACCGTTCACATTGGTATCTCATCTGTCCCCGAGCTGCGGGGGCAATTGGGGCTTGGGGCGAGCTCTGCCAGGCATAGCGCATGCGCACATTTGATGACCACAGCTGGACGCTATCAATTTCGCCCCAAGGTCACTCTCCCCTCCAAATCTTGTCCCCGTACCCGACTTGATTCGCGGGGACGAGGGGACAAGTCCCAGCGAGCGTTCACATTATGGTTTTGGAGGAGAAAGTCCCACAGCTCGGGACTTTCCCCGCGGCGCGGGGGACAATGTGAACGCAGTGCTGGTTACAACAGCCTGCTGACTGGATCATTGAGAAAGCAGCTGTCGTATTACGTAAGAGCATGATAAGGATATCTGCCTGTGGCAGACCATTCAAAGTGAACTCAATTTTCTCTATCCTTTCTAAAGTTTCCAATTTTATATTCTATTGAGAAATTCTATGGTCATCCATTTTACATTTCGAACGAAAAAAATTGACCCGTAGATAACGAAAATACATGAATAAGAAGGAGAGCATTGCCAGTTTGCCGGTGCTGACAATGTGCTATTTGGCAGTGAGTTACAACGGGGAGGTGATACTACCTCCCTGGTTACAATCAGCCTGCTGAGAAAGAGAGAGAGAGGGAGAGAGAGAGAGAGAGAGGGGGGGGGGGGGGGGGAGAGATGGGGGAGGGAGAAGGGGAGAGACAAAATGGAATGACAATAGTTCAAGTCACTGCAGTACAGGCATGCTCTGTCTGCATACGCTGAATGTCTACACTCACACACACACACACGTACACACACACACACGCACCATGGAGCTACATAGCCCATGCCAAAACCAAAACAATCTCCTCCTCTCACGGTGCCCCCCCCCCCCTCCTGTGGTGCTGTGGCGATGACTGATGCTTAGATTAGGCCAGGGTCAAGAAACAGGTGTTTTATATCTTTGATTTTAAGTCATTGATTGCCAAGATATGCACTGGCATTATTTACTGGGGTGTAGCCTCTTCAAACGAGAGATTTGCGTCATGCTGTCATTTTATGGACAATTATTTTCCAGACTCCTGTGCCAATTGGTGAAGAAAGCACAGTGAAGGTTAAAATCATGTGATATATGATCACATGATCTATTATGATCAAGTACATATCCAATATGCTTGGGTGTGATTGTATGCCAACACACACATTGCAGGCTCGGCGATACGGTGCAATTATCTCGCCAAAAGCTTTCGCCCTTGCTGCCTAATTTGATAAAGTAAAAAACATGTGTACGCAAAACCGCTAGGGAGGTGTTGGAGGACAATCGCAATACTAGTATCTCGCCTTTGAAGCCATCAAATGATAAAATCTATACAGCAAATTAAAGAAAAAATTATTCCATAACTCACAATATTTGTTATTTCAGGTTTTATTGAGGACAAACCTGTGAAAATAACATCAAAACTTAGCTTAAAAAAACGAAAATTTGGTCTGTAAACTATTTTCTCACATTTTTCTTTGTTGTCCAAAAATGAAACTTCGTTGTATGACTTGTGGTAGTATATCCATACAGTGTTCCAAATATCTTTTCTGTAATATTTGTCACACAGTTATGTCGGGCAAAAAACGAGATCACTCAGATCAAGTGAACAATGATGAGGCAGAAGACATACAGGTATCAATGAGTGTAGCACCTGACAGGTACTCACCAGTAGGGGGCGCTGCTCCTACATAGGGTGGTGGTGGCTGCATGGGCTGGCCTGTTGAGAGAAGTGGCATAAAACAACAAGAACGAAAAAATAAAGAAATTTAAAACCATTATCTCTAAACACTGCCAATGCACATGGTTGTTAAGAGCTATATGGGTTGACTGAGCTTTGTATTTACTCAAAATAGATATTGGCAGGAGGTATCAAATCAACATGCATGCATTTTTTCTTCTTCTTTTTCTTCTTCTTCTTCTTCTTCTTCTTCTTCTTCTTCTTCTTCTTCTTCTTCTTCTTCTTCTTCTTTTCAGGCAAAATAGTTACCAGCAGGTAGTATAAAATCCACATGAATGTGCTTGCTGAAGAAGTATATCAATTATCTATTCACAGATCTTTGTGACATGAAATACAAGGATTTAATTCAGCAAGAAATCAAAAATACCATTATCTTATACAGAATACTGCGAATATCAAGAATGTAGCGTCATTTATGCTTTAATATCTGTACTTCATTCCATTCAATACAATCACAGCCTCATAACTCACACGCAAATGAAACTCTATCAGAAACACCTGTTTATCAAGACATTAAAAAATAAAGTTATAAGAAAGTACACAAAAAGCTATGAAAACACCATAAATGTGATTTACATGATACAGGGCAATAACACACAACATTGTATATGAGAGATCAAATATTTTCTGACTGCAATCTGCATATTAAAGTCAGCAACACACAGATGGTATTACCTGGTGGATAAGCAGTTGGTGGTTGATACAGTCCTGGCTGAGGGGGATAGCAGGCACCATTCTGGTACCCCGGCTGTGGTGGCGCGGCAGCAGGGTAGGCAGCAGGGTAGGCCCCTGGGTAGGCTCCTGGATATGGAGCGGGGTATGCACCAGGCATGGGGTTCACTGCTGGAGCAGGCTGAGGGGCGTGATGGGCTGGAGCAATGAATAGCAAAAATAGTTTTCATTTGATGTGTAAACATCCTGCTATTGGTACAAAGCTGACAAGGAACCACCCTAGCACTAAAGGAAGTGTCATACTAACTGGCTAAACTGGAAATGAATAGAACAAAACTCCTGTATCAAATTACTGTAAAAGTGGATATTTTCGCGCTACTAATTTTTCGCGCTAGGCTGGGTCAGAAGAGTTTCGCGTGTTTTTAATTCCGCGGAATCAAATAATCACGCACAGGAACGTATGGCAAGCCAAAATATTCGCGTGTTTTTATTTTCGCGCTAGTTTCTGGTTGCGCGAAATGCGCGAAAATTTCCACTTTTACAGTAACAAAACTGTCAGCTTCCGTGTGCTGCCATGGTTTCTGGTAGTATGCCACACACAGTCTTAACATTTAAAGGGAAGATAAACCCCAAGAACAATTTGGATTGAGTGTAAGCAGCAACATTAGTAGAACACATCAGTGAAAGTTTGAAGAAAATCGGACAATCGATGCAAAAGTTATGAATTTTTAAAGTTTTGGTGTTGGAACCGCTGGATGAGGAGACTACTAGAGGTTATGACGTATGAGTGGACTACAATATCAAGAAAATATAAAGAAAATACTACAAAAATTCATTTTTCATGAAAATTACAAATTCCATCAACTTGATATTGACATATGTTAAGGTTAGCAATTATTCCCCCTGCTTTGTGAAAGCGGTTGGTCCACTGCTCTTTCATAATTCTAGAAAAGTGAATTTTTGTGGAATATCCTTTATATTTTCTTTGTATTGTTGTCCACTCATACGTCATATCCTGTAGTAGTCTCCTCATCCAGCGGTTCCAACATCAAAACTTTAAAAATTCATAACTTTTGCATCGATTGTCCGATTTTTCTCAAACTTTCACTGATGTGTTCTACCAATGTTACTGCTTTCACTCAATCCACATTGCTCTCTGGGTTTACCTTCCCTTTAATTTGCAGATCACTTTGTGTGCTACATGTATGTTGAGGGAACCAATATTCCTTGGCAGATCTCTACCTTGACAGCAAATCAATTTGATAACTGTATGAAAAACATGTATTGTTATTATCATAATTTAATCATAATCACCATCATCACAATTGTCATCATTATTACTATATTCATCAACATAATCATCACTATTAAAGCAGGAATGCCTTGCTTTACCCAAGGCTTGAAACATCATAATATCAATCTCTGTGACCAGGGTGCCTCTGTGTTCATAGTGGATCAGTTCTCCTTTGTATCACAGATCTTTGGTCATTCCATGCATCACGACACTCAGGTATTCTACGCAGCTTTCACCTCTTCAAGCAAGTCTAAACGTACAATGTAGCATTCTTTTGACTCAGGATTCCATATTTATCATCACAGTGTATGTCCAAACATAATTCTATGGTTCACACATTTGTAAAATAAGATAATAATAAAACAAAGTTCAAATTGACACAATATGACACAAACCTCGTTTGACTGCTTTCATAAGACCCTGAGCCATGTCGATAGCACCTCCGCTATTGAAAACCATCTTGAACTTTACCTTGCCTTCAAAGCCACCTGTTTTAAAAAAAAAAAGTAATACATCCAATTTCCAATTTCAAAACATCCCTACACTTTGAAATTCAAACAGTAAGTAGTATGATATCAGACACAAAACCTTCACTTTGTGTGTTTGGTTTCCTTTTTCAGCTGAGAATGATCTTATTTGCAGTTCTCTAAACAATACTAGCAGATTTATATCAAGGAATCTTGTTGACATGTTACATACTGATCAAGTCATAGGTCAGCATGCAACTAAAATGTAAATATTCCAAGTAACATATCGCATTTATATCATTCATTCTTAGAACTTCTAATATAGACGTAATGTCATCTGGAGTGCACCTTAAGTTTGGTAATGGAATGTGGCATGTCTAAAGCATCCATCCGTGGAGGTTCAGGTATTATCAATGCATGCATCAATTATATATACAGTACAATGTATCAGTATAAAATCATTTAGATTTGTGTTCCAATTTCACCAGTCCACATCATCTAACATAACAAGATCAACTTTATGAAGAATTACTGTAAAACCAGATATGTTCATGTGCATAATAATTTCGCTAATTTCATGAGAGGCAAGATTCTAAAAAATTAAAATGCATATGCATTGAATACCAGTTAGAATTCGCAAAAAAGTTAATGTCAGGAAAGTGGCTGTCAGCTCCAATTTGCAAAAATTTCATGCTGCAATCTAAATATCTTACTTTACAGTGTTTTGCAAGTGTGCTTGAAACATAATTTCCTTAATAAAGCTAAACTTGAATACCTACCATTTGGCTGTGCAAGAATGTTCCCAGTCAAGTAGTTGGCTCCAAACATTGGCTGTTTGACCTCCAGATTCTTTAGATTGGCAAATGGGACTGTCAGTGACTTCATCAGCCCTGACTTGGGCACAAAGGCCATCTAGAAAAGAAGAAGAAAAAATAACCTGTCACATACTTGCACACAGAATTGCATGATTTACACTCTTGGCACTTCAACACATTACAAAAGAGCATAGTTACAGGTAATTGTAATATTTCACGATTCAACTCAAAAGAATCGGATTCAATTCAAAAGAATCGATATTACATTTCTCACACTTCAAGCACATTGTCTATGATTTCCTCAGAGTGAAAGTTTGATTTTTCCCAGTGACCACAGAGTAAGTAAAGTGATACACATTATGAAAACAAAACATTACTTAAATCAGCATGTTCAGTTGTTTCAGTTTTCTCCAAAATGCAATACATGTACCGGTACATTTCATGTAACAAACAACCAAGCAGCAGACACATTTACAAAATGAAGATTGTAATTCATATCAGTGTTTATCACCATAAAAGGCTGTTGGCATAACATCATGCAATGCAAAGGAAAAAAAAAACACATAGGGATCTACAAATTGTAGAATTCACATTTGGGTTTCTAGCTACAAAAAAAGGTTGTCAACAAAACCTTCCAGATTGACTCTGCTAGGACTCACCACCAGTGATGTCAGGTAAACTGTGCCTTTCTTGGTTCCCTTGAAGTGATCAACCATGGGAGTCATTTCAAATGTGGCTTCCACACCATCCTGCATCAGTATCACCCTGGAAGGAGAATTAGCAAGAGAGATTGTTCAAAGTTTCATCATCAGAACATTGTATTATTTTGTATACAGAGCATGTACATAAGAATATTGTTGGGTCAGTTTTCTGATTAAACAACTCCATGTTTATGCCCTACATTCATCCACAATGAAAAGCCACATTGGCTTGAAAATAGTATATAACGACATTGCAATGTAATATGCACATACAATTGTATGGCGTAATCGCAATGCTGTACATTTTTGCAAAATACAAAATCATCTTGTTCAATGCCTTCCCTTCTTCCTATTACTTTCTCTTACTATTACATACAGTGTATGTACTTTGTTTTACCCTTCATAATACTCTTGGACACCTACTTCACATTTGGGATGTTGGATCTTTATTCATTCCCCCCCCCTTTTTTTTTTGGGGGGGGGGGTTATTGTTGGGTTGCACTCCTGACTGATTTTGTAGACATGACTTAGTCTACTCCTACAGTTGTAATCCACCATCACATGTATATGTAGTGTGCAGATAACAATTAAGCATAACAAAATTTCCAAATGCAGGTGTTTACTATCCATTTACTGGCATCATACTGACCTGTTCAGTATCTTAATAAATGATACACCTTTAGTAAGTGGGGTCTAATGGTTTTACAACTCAACTCCTGTTTCTGGCGTTTAAATTCACAAACAATATTTACAAGATCGATCGGGTGCTCTGGCAGACTACACTGCAGTACTTCTACTTCTACTTCTACGAAGATACTCAGCAGGATTCATAAGTCAGGATGTAGTGCTAAGGAATTGAACTTGGGTGCTCATTTGCAGTGCATGCTTGTTGGTGCATCAAAAATATATGGTGCGAGTAAAAATCCAGTTCCTCAGTCTAGATGCTGAGTGGAAGAGCTCCCTTGAAGGCCTCCAATGAAGTGGCTTCAAGGGCGTTTTTAGGAAGCCCATTCCAAGCAGTTACTGTGCGCGGAAAAAGTGAGTTCCGATAGAGTTGGGTCCGGGTAGGAATCGCTAGCAACTTGTTTGGATGGTACTGTCGTGTGTTGCTAATAATCATGGGTGTTGTGTAGTGCTGTGCATTGATGGCTGAATTTTGTACATGAGGAAGAGGCTAGCAGCATTTCTTCTCCTCTCCAGACTTTCCCATTTAAGCTGTTCAATCATGGCAGAGACACTGTGCTGTCTGGACGGTGATACCTCTGGAGGGTGAATCTTGCTGCTTGCCTTTGGATGGCTTCTATATATTTGAGAAATGTGTTTGTTTGTATGTGGGTTCCAGACTGAGCTGCAGTACTGGTATTCCAGGTGTGTGGTCTCACAAGTCAAAGGAGAAGTATGGTAAGGGTACCACCTATAGGCAGGGTACCTTGACATCGGCACCCTGCGTATCATGGCTGTTTGCGTGTAGAACAAAATGTACGCGTGGGATTAAGTGCTATTTGCTATGAAAACAATAAAAACGAAGAAACGAAAATCAAACTCACAAACAAACTAACAAACCATACTAAACACGTTTCAATTACACATCCGCTCAGTAACGACGCATGGCTGTGAAATTCACGTGTATTATCTATGGAGGGAGGGGGTGCCAATCGTAAGGTACCCTTTTAACCAAGTTGTTTAAGCTGCGCGAAGGAAATGGAACGCACGCACTAAAATTGCACTATTTTAAAACAGAGATACAATATGCAAACTGCAGTATTTATGGCATATTTGAGATAAGAATTAGGCGAATTTGTTTTATACTTTTGGAATAAACAAGCTACAGATCCTTTACTCAGGGTGACAATAGGTGGTATGGTAGGGGTCCAACCCACCGACCGGGTCCATAACGACCGACCGCGCATTATAATGGCATTGCGCGTACAAAAAGAAAATGTACGCATGGGACTACGCGCAACGATGTTCGATTCTTCACTGGGCTACGCTACCGAGTAAAATGTGGCGAAATCTAAGTATTCCCTCTAAATTACCGAAATTTAGCAAAATCGAATAAGGTTTATCGTGTAACTACATATAACTTGGCCTACCTTTGCTGACTCGTTGTTAGATGTAGAGTATCCTTCCGTAATAAATTTGACGATTTTGACCGCAAAATTGTCACCGCCGCTTGTACGATCGTGCACACACGTTACACATACACATGACATAAACATTTTGTCGCCCGCTACGACCGTACGAGTTGATGCAGAAACGAGAAATGAATGTGAAAAAACAAACCGACTCATCTAATTTATTTCAATTACGATGAAAAGTTTCCTAATGAAAATCAAGTCAAATTCATCAAACAGTCCTTCAAAAGTAATATCGAAGGATTCAAAATATATTCAAATATTATTGGGGGAAAAAATTACGACTAGAAAAAAACAGCAGCTTGTCGAAAAAACGGGTTTAAGTACGCTTTATACGTATTGTCAATAGAGGGCGGGGTGGTCGGTCGATATGAGCCCGGCAACTGAGTGCGGAAAAAATGACACCCCACGCGTTCGAAGCCGCCATCTAGAGCGCGTACCTCAGATCGCATTTTCAGTGCGCGCTTGTGAATCCGGAGTATTTTCTCCACACGTGAGTAAAATTTCAGGCAAATTGTGAGATTTTTCACGTTTCTGTTGATAGAAAAACGTTAGGTGTCCGATATTATGGACACCCAACCATACCCTCCAATCATACAAATTGTAACACTTTAGGTACGGGTAGATATTCTAGGCTTGTTGGCGGATGGTACATGCTTGCTGGTGGTGATGCTTACCTTAGAGTTTACTAATTTTCATATTCACACACATGTAGCTCATGTGTCCTATACCAATAGCATAATTCTGACTAATTCTTTGCTGTGGTCAGTGTGTGGGTAAGGTCCGTAATACAACTGCTGTGACGTAAACAGAGCAGAGGGTCTGAATGTCAGGAATTATTTCACAATACGCAAATATCAACGTGTGGGACTGTACAATATCACGTATGCGTTTCACAAACACAACCGATGATGATCGGACCCGGCTTTATAAACGGTATCTTCGATAGTCAGAACATCAAGGGTAAACTCACCTGTCTCCTTGCAATACTAAGGAGCCATCTTTAGTATTGGCTTGATTCAGCGCCATGTTGGTGGGTAGCGTTACGAAAATACAGAGTAGGAATCCGCTTCTCTGTACCCCTGCTATGAAAGAGTGCAATACGTAACTTATTAACGTTGTTTTTATGACGTCATCGCAAAGTGGATCGACAGTGGTGGTGCAAAGTACATGTCATGGTTCACAACACTGATCTCTAACTAGTTACGTTTCTTCTTCTTCAATAAGCTGAAGATTCTGGGGTTCACACACACGTTTCGTTTTACGTAACATGTACAACTGTACTAGTATTTTGTGACAAGGTTGCGTAATGGTGTACTAGAGTGTGTATTATGTGCCGCGGAAGTCATCAGCTTACACTTGTAGGCCCTACATTATGTACTTGAGTGAGTGCCTGCTCTGAATAATACAATACTGTTCAGGATATTCATGGCGGCATTTTCAATTTTATGTTTTTTTCATGGCCCTAAATATATGACACCTGGGTTCACAAAATGCTTCTTTAAAAAAAAGTAGCTCGAACGTATAGTTCTCCGACGACAATGGCTACCCGTATATTAAAGGGATCGTATAGTTGTTGGTTTTTGTTTTGTTTTTGTTTTGACCTGATTTCAGGTTTCTTGGTGAGATAATGAGAAACCTCTTATGAAATATGAAAGAACATGTAATTCTATGAGGAATTCAACGTTTTACTGATGAAAATTGGTTTTGAAATGGCTGAGATATCAAAAAAAAAAAAGATCGATTAATATTCTAATAAAGTGTGGGACCCACACTTTATTATATATACGATTGCTTTGTTTTACTCGTTTTTAGATGTTTCAGTCATTCCTAACCCGATTTTCATCAAGTAAACTTAGAATTCCTCTTACAATGGCATGTTTTGTACTAACATCATAAGTGTTTTCTTGGTATCTCGCAAAAAGTTAAAAGCCCAGTTCTCATCTCCACAAATACTCTATCATCCCTTTAAACCCTATGCATGCACCGTTTCAGTAAAACGCGTAACAATATATAGCTCATTTATACATAGAGTGTTGAGTGTGTTAACCTGATCCCAGACGGGGTACATAGCTTTTCCAGCTCAATTTTATCTTTTACAAAATTATTCAAATTCTTGAACAAGCATCAATGTTCGACGTATTCTCCTCATTCACCTTTTCCTTGTCCAAATTCGTTTTGAACAAACTTTCTATTGTTTTGTGTGTGTGCGTGTGTATGGTGTGTGTGTGTGTGTGTGTGTGTGTGTGTGTGCGTGTGTGTGCGCGCGTGTGTGTGTGTGTGTGTGTGTGTGTGTGTGTGTGTGTGAGTGTGTGTGTGTGTGTGTGTGTGTGTGTGTGTGTGTGTGTGTGTGTGTAAAAGATAAAACATTTTCGAAATCATGGGAGATTGCTCCAACATAGTTACCGAGCACGACGGCTGACTACCTCTGTGGCTGTTCGTCACAGAGTTGCTCGTCTATGCTTTGGAGTACAGAAATCATGCAAATTAGTGACAGATTAATTACACGTCGCGACACATAATCTTCATTTAGTTTCTCACACGGTGGAGTTTATCATAGGACATAACAACGACACTAAAACGATTTAGTTTCAATTTCGTTTACAAGAATATCACTTTGCAGTCTGACGTATTTCCAGCAATCGATTTCGTGTAACAGTGCCAGGATATATAGCCATTCTCACTTCCTGATTTCGTCTGTGTTCTAATTCTGCTCTTTGTATAGATCTTTCAGAGATCCTTTTTTTTCAATCAACAAATCACATCAATTTTGACATTTATGCTAACTCGATGATCATGACAGCATCTTTATAAATCCGAAAAAAAAAACTTTCTTAAATCAGTGATGTACACAGATGTGTGATCCGCTTGCACACTTTGTAATTATGGGGGAGGGTGCACATGCAATAATGTTTGCATATAACTTCTTCTTTGTATTTTTTGATCATGATAATTATTTAAGTTGGGCATCATGATTAAATATTGATAAGAGATTTCCGAAGAAAGGAAGAGAAAAGAAGTTAGTTGCAAAGAGACGAAACCCGTTAAAGAGTTATCCCTCCCATCCCGACTACCAATGTTCCCTCCCCACCTACACCCCTCCCAATATACCATGATCATTAACATAGGGATATCACAACATATCCTATGTCATAACATCCGACGCAAAACATGATCATTTATAGCTTTCTTAAGTGAATTGCATTATGGCGAGGATATTGAAAAGCCGTGAGTGAACGAGTATCAAACATGAATGTCCCACGACAGGGGAACCTCATGCGTTTCTTGGCTTTCAGACAGCGATAGCTTTCATAAGAGCGTAAATATTAATTATTGATGTAATACAAAATCAAAACGGTCCAGTAAATAAGGAGCGCTAAAATCATTTAGTTTTAAATACCATGATGAAAGAATGATTTGTAAGGCGGACTTTTACACAGTATATAGTCAATGCAAAAGGAACAGCTCACTCCAAGCAGGCTACGCTGGCGTTCATTATAATACAATGATGCAGCCTCATAGGCTCCACGATAGCGTCAGTTTTTACATACTGGTATGGTTATCACTTGCACTATAGCCATTGCATTTTTTTTTTACTCTACACAGAGTTAGTAATGCTTTGTCTGCACACGGTTCCGACACTTCACGGCACCAATCGCAACTACTCGCCTCAACCTCCATTCGTCCAGTATAAAGCAATTCGCTTTGGGTACTAGTTTTTATGGTAATTTCTAACTGGGGGCTTCAAGTATGCCTAACAAAAGATATTTATACACTGACATACCAATGCACCTGGCTCATTTCATAACCCATTGAAAGTGCTTTTGTTCTTTTTGGGAAGCCTCCCAGTTATGGTCGACGTTTTCCCGCCACCAAATCAGACGAGCTGATGAAGCGTCTAAGATCGGATATCAAACCGTTCTCAGAATTAAAACAGTCAGTCCAGATGCAAAGATTTAATGTTGTACCTTATCGAATGTTACCTGGATGAATCAGAACTTACATCAATTTATTTCGTTTTGATAATAATGTCATTAGTATTAAGTCATCATCGGTGATACAGTTGAATTAATGTAGAGAAGCGACAAGTTAGAGAACAACTTGTACAATCTACTACAGTCTGTCTTCTGTCAACTAGAGAAGTGTAGGACCTATACACCCGGCTCTGGCCCTGCTCTCAGCCACGGCTATCTATGTTTTGATATGACCCTGTTGTCGACTATAATAATGAAGAGTCCCTCTATGAAGGGACTCTACTCTAAACCAGTGCCGTATATACGGCACTGCTCTAAACTGCACAACACCGCCCTCTGTAGACAGGGACCGTTTATTTTGACAGCATTCTTGCTGTGGGACAAATTCCTTCAATTCTGTATACACAGACTGCCTTATAAATTCCGTAGTGCCAAACGTAGTAGTTCATAGACAGATCATTACAGCCAATTTAAGTGTAAATCGAGTATCTGATCAATCTTTGCTTCCAAAATAAGTTATCAAGAAAGAGCATAACGAATTTACTCCGGGCGTAGATAGCTGCATCGAAAGCTTTTATTTCTTTGAGTGATTTTATTCATTCGTGTGTAGAGCCGGTTTTGTTTGCTACAGCCTTTTTTTTTTAACTTGCTGGTGACTAGACGAAAAATCTCGATGGACAGGTAAAGTGCGCGTTTTTGGTTAATTAGTGTTGTTCTTACTCGTTTGAGGCAACAGTATTTTCGACTTTATTCTTAAATATCATTGAGGAGGATTCACGGTTCACTGGAATGGTATCAATAAAACTGATACAAGAAAAAAATCACAAAATAGAAGATTATGGTTAAAAAAATGTATCAAGAGGAAGAAAAAAACCCCAGTAAACCACGTCTTTCGCATAAAATGAAATCAGCAGAAAGGAAAATAAACGTTAAGCAAAATGTGATCCGGTATATTTAATACTTTCGTAATTATATTCCTAGCTAGCATGTTAAAGGTAAAATGTAAAAAACAAACAAACAAACCAACAAACCCAAAACATATATCTATAGCTAACATGACATTGTAAATGGTAATATAATGAACAGGATTTCTAACAATAATTGTGACTAATATAATGATGCTGATAAAGATGACGATGACTTTTATCATTGTTATCATCATCGTCGTCATTTTGATGACTTATACACTGTTGGTCATAAAGGTGATTTTTTTTTCAATAAATTGTCATTACGTATTTTCAATCAATAGCATTTTTTTTTTTGGTGTATATAATCACTTTTCGTTATTACTATGTCATTTAACGCACGTGTTACAGTGGTTTTTTATCAGTAATGAGCAGTAATTGGTTGGTGTCTGGAGACAGCAACGGACACTAAATCTTAGATCGTGATACATTAAGTTTTAATATCTGTCAATTTTCAGATTACGTGGGGTTTTTTTGCGATTTCATCGACCAATTTGCATCAGAGTAGACTCATTATTATAACTCAGTCGCTTATTGTGATGGGTATGTCCACCTTGGCACGTATCAGGGCCTGCAGACTTCGTGGCATGCTGTAAACTAGCGTGTTGACAACGTCAATAGTCATAGTATCCATTCTTCCATCAGAGCGTCGGCCCGCTTCAGCGCAGTTTGATGAATAGCATCACTGTCGCTGATGGCTCGGCCTAGGGTCTCCCATGCACAGTCTATGGGCTTCAAATCTTGCAAGCAAGATGGTCATAGCAACTGCTCAACGAGCTCTCTCTCAAGGAATGCCCTTACTGCAGCGGCCTTGTGTGGTTGGGCTTTATCATCCTGCAGTAGGAAATTGTGTTCGTACTCTCATCTTGCATGTGGAAGACAGTTGCACTTCATGTTTTCCCTGTACACGAAGATGTTGATGTTTCCTTAGTGGCAACATCGCCAACACCTTGGCCCGAATTCACGAAGGTGGTACGATTGAAACCAGGGTTTAAACCATGGACAAAAACCATGGAGCGCCAAGTGTCGCATGGAACATTTTGTTACGAAATCAGTCATTTCGTCGATGAAATGATTATTTTGTATCGAAATGACATTTTGTAACTAAATGAACATTTCGTCCACGAAATGATAATTTCGTGTAAACGAAATGGTCATTTTGTCGACGAAATGACCGATTTCGTAACGAAATATTCCGTGCGACACTTGGCGCCCATGGTCTTTGTCCATGGTGTAAAACATGGTTTCATTTGTAACACCTTCGTGAATTCGGGATTTGGCAGGCGCGGTGGAGCACCCCAATTATCTCGCAGAAATCCATCGGCAGCCGAGCCTCTTGCATAAAGTAAACAACATGTACTCGCGTAGTTGAGAAAAAGTAAACAACTTCTCAAGCTAATTACAATTTAAGGAAACCTATTTTCGGATTAAAATTGAGTTAGTTTGAATTTGAAAACATGTCCGAATATGCACATATAACATATTAAAGGATTTGACAATGATAAAATGTGAAATTTTAGCGAAAACCTGGCGAGCAAAATTACCAAAAATATGCCTCGAAAATCAACCTAAAATTCACGAAGTGTGATTGCGGAACCAAAGCGCCATTCGAACAAAGTACACCGAAATTTATTTATCTGCTTGCATTTTAAATGTCATACCGTAATATTCCCGGCCATGGTTGTGTCGGAAAAAAACAGAAGGTGATGTCAAAAATGACACGAACGTAAAGCGTACAGGTCGGTCCCATGTATATATAATCGCGTGACTGTAGCGTTGCATGTCACAGCACAAACAACGCTTTGCTGCATGCAGCGTGCGCGGCAGCAGCTCAGCAGTCACCGCCGTGCGACACTCAGCAAAATTGACTGCGTCACATGCAAACCAACAATGAGCACGAAATCCTGAATCTCACGTACTACACATGCCCAATATATTACGGGAAAAGAAATGACGTAATTTTCAATTGTTTCGCTTACTACAATTTTCTATTCCAAACCCTGTAAAAACATGTTGATTTCTCAAAAAGTACAGGTGGAACCAAGCGAAAACTTTCACCATATATGGATTGAGGCCTGATAAACTTATGTTGCCAATTTCGGACACATTGGAGCCCGGCCATAGTCCAGTCGGAAAAAAAACAGAGAGCATGTTTTGCGAGAGGTGATTTTCAAAACGCTTTAATATCTCAAGTTCTAGTACAGCAAATTTCATAATTTTTTCCTCAAAAGGAAGGTTTTTAAAAACTTAGATAGTGTGGGAAGTTTGAGTTTACTAGCGGCACGCATAGCGGCACAAGGAGAAGGTAAAGATTTGACTTTTTCATGCACACAGTTTCGGGCAGCCGTGGATGCCCGTTGGAAATTCAAATAGGACGGGGCGATAATGAGATGCAAATTGGGGTGCTCCACCGTGCCTATCAGGGTCGTCTCGTTGATGCAGTCACCATAAAGGTTCTCCCCGGGTAATCAAAAATTCGGTGTCTCTCATCTGTCCGGTCAAGGGTGTTAGTGGCTCTGGTCCTTCAAGGCAACATGTCGCCAGTGTCTAGGATGAAGCATTCTGTACTCCAAAGCATAGACGAGCAACTCTGTGACGAACAGCCACTGAGGTAGTCAGCCGTCGAGGTTGGTAACTATGTTGGAGCAATCTCCCATTAACGGTTGACCGGGAAACGTCGATCCCATGATGTCTCCTACAAAAGCAACGAGCGAAGATGATTCGACGGCATTTTCCGGTTTCTCCTGCAGAGATTCAACGGTTTGAAGTCATCTCGTTTCGTGGTTCAGATATCACTCTGCGTGTAGACGTCCTGCAGCAGTGCCACAGCTCTCTCCTGTTTACTGGTTCAGTTGGACTAGGCACAGCCTAGGGAACATATGTACCGATTTTTATTGCAAACGACTGAAATACCTACTACAACAACAACAACAACAACAAAACAGCCTCCTTAATCGTAGCGTTGCATCAGGGAAAGAGACAGATTATCACATGCAATGACTTTTATAGTCTCAAACAAAAGAAATTATCACGTAATATGCATGTTTTCAGCGTTGTCGTGTCACCTTTGTAATGGAGAAACGTTATGTAATCACTCAATTACATTTTATTTACCTGTACAGACTGTCAATTAATATTAAAAGAAACCAAGGAATCAAGTCCACAATATTCTAATTCATCTTTATGACCGACCGTGTATATCATGTCGTGCACAATGTCCTAATTGTGATGATTATTGTTATTAAAGAGATTGTCATGATCACTCCATTATTTCTGTCATTATCATTAGAAGGGGTATTACTCTCACAATTGTTATCATCATCATCATCATTATTACTATTATCATTACTATCGTCACCATCTCCATTGTTATGCTGAGTATTTTTAAAAGTGCTATCTCCCTTCGTACCTAGATGAACACAACAAAAAGAAAACAAAATGAATTGATTGAAAAAAATGAAAGAGATAGATTTGATCATAAGGGAGTGAAATGCAGACATCAACTTAAAAACATTATAACAACTTTTGTGCCAGTCAAAATCAGTTGTTATGGCCACTGAAGAGAGCAGTTCGCCGCTGCGCCTCGAATTGTTCTTATGTCCCGGATTTTGATCTTCGTCCTTTCGGTGCTCAACAGATGAACCTTCGAAAAATAGCAAGCCAAACAAAATGCAAAATTGCAAGAAACGCCTACAACGAATTTGGTGTACAAAGTAGTCTTTATGTCATTTACAAAGGACAGGAAGCTTGATGCTTTCCTATTGGCCATACATCGGACAGACTCCACGGAAAGGTGTATGATGGAAACCGCCTTAAATATGTTAAATAATGATATGACGCATGATATAATAATGATGTATATGATGCGATCGGGGGGGGGGGATCTGACCATGATTAGAGAGGGGAACAAATCTCCATTGACATCAGGTGAATTTTGAGCACACTTTTAGTAGAGATCACGGCCTCTCGTTGCGACACTTTGCGTGATGAAAATGTAATTGCTAATGGTAGTAGCCTTGGGTCGTTATACCACCACCCACTCCATCATGGGGCGTCCTAGCAATCAGATTTATTGATGACATTACAGCCGCCTAGTGACGAGACGTGGGGAGCCCCTTTTTGAGATGCCATTAGTGCAATCATAAATTATCAACAAATGTCATAATTGTGATCTCACCAATCACATTTCATTACAGAAGGCTGTATACGGAAGGTCGTTTACTCTGGGCATACCGCCCTACACTCGAATCCCAATACACAATATGGTGATTCATCCACTGTAAAATGTTGCCGTACGAAAGAAGAGACTGCACGTATTTTCGGTTTCAAAAGAGAAATCCCTGGGTTTGTTCTTTTCTTTAGCATTCAATTCGATATTTCATATAGACGGTTGATGCAAACTAATTTCCTGTTTTCTGGTGTGTATTGAGTTGTTTTAAGTTTCCAATCTGAACAGCAAATTTCGTGGAAATGAAAAAAAAAAAGATTATTCTCTTCATAATTATGATTTTGTTTATTTGTATGATTTTGGACAATGTGTTAATTGCAATTCATAAAGAACTTCGATAAAATAACGCAAACACATTCACACTCAGGCAATGCAGGAAATACAAATGTATGTATTCCTGTGCCTATGGCATATTTGGTTATTTCGTAACTCTCTGCCTGGTCAAATACCTTAATTCATCCCCATAGTACTGAAACGCGTGACGAAACTTAAAGGCCCGAATTCACGAAGGTGGTACAAATGAAACCATGGTTTAAACCATGGACAAAAACCATGGAGCGCCAAGTGTCGCACTGAATATTTCGTTGCGAAATTTGTCATTTCGTCGACAAAAATGACCGTTTCGTTAACGAAATTATAATTTCGTGGACGAAATGTTCATTTAGTTACAAAATGTTGTCATTTCGTTACAAAATAATCATTTCATCGACGAAATGACTGATTTCGTTACGAAATATTCCATGCGACACTTCGCACTCCATGGTTTATGTCCATGGTTTAAACCATGGTTTCATTTGTACCACCTTCGTGAAGTCGGGCCAAAAAGGTTAACATTTTTCTCTTCGTGTCGCTAATGCTGCTCCTGGTAATATGTGGGTAATCATCTTTGTACTGTCTTTGTGGCGTCCCTTGTGGACACCACAAAGCTAGGACAAAACCTTTCAATGGGAAATTGCCCATTCTGTATATTATTATCACGTTTCTTATTTCCTCCTTGAGACTCTTTGAGGCTGCCATCACCATCAAGCACTTGCTTAAAGATGGCAGGCTCCTGCGGGTTTTTTTTTTCCTCGTTACCTGGAAACAAGTGTATCGTCGATTCCTTTTATTACATTGTAGTTATGTTTAAAATTTCGATTGTTGTGATTATCATACTATAAATGCAATACTGTGGGGTTTTTTTTCTATTCTGTTGTCAGATACACGTGTTGTCATTTTCATATATGATTTCCTTGGAAAAACGCAGAAATTAATGAAATCGAAGTGAACTGAACTGAAATGAACTAATGCACGAACTAGGTCATGAGTGGTTACTCTGTGCATGCTTGTGGTGTGTGTGTGTGTGTGTGTGTGTGTGTGTGTGTGCGTGTGTGTGTGTGTGTGTGTGTGTGTGTGTGTGTGTGTGTGTGTATGTGTGGTGTATGATTTTAACATGATCTTGATATATCGGACATCCCGATCCACACAATCCACGGCCAGCTGCCAGCGATTACATGGCTCAGTCGAGGGATGTTGCCATGGTAACCACTGTCGTCTCTGTTATTGCACACACAAAGTAAACTCGTAAAACTACGAGATTCCAGGCACCGTCTCCTCTCATAGACCCTCTCCGTGAAGTCGGTGCATGTGGAAGGTTTCAGTGAGATTCAATCTTTTTAAACTTATCTCTGTATACCAATCACGTCATCATCATCACCATCATTATCACCATCATCAGCCTCATCATCATCATCATCACCATCATTATCATTATTATCATCATCACTCTCCTACTGAAAAATTTGGCGACTAAATTAACTTTTGCAAGAGACTACTGATCTGGTGCATTTTCAGTGATCAGTCCTATGGTGTAAATAATTTAACACCAAGTGGTCATTTCACTTTCCATCAAAGGATACTAAATACATTCATAAGAGCTCTATCCCCCGTTTCACTCCACAATGATTTTTATTTTTATTTTTATGACGGATATCACTTTCCTTTCCAGATGTCATGACTTGTTGGGCAATACACTGAGAACATTTAAAACGAACATCAGTCACGTGTGTTACAAGAACAGCGAATTTATTGCAAAAATATTGCAACGTTAGTTTCTACATTTTAACTGAATTCAAAAGCATCAGTGTACACTATAATTTCTCTGAAAAAGATCCCTTTATTTAAAAAAACCCCACAAAATTATAACCTTAAAAAATGCTGTTATTCAAATATTTTCCAGTAAATGACCCAAACATTGGGTGTGTGCCTTCAATATTTTAAGTTGTAGAGGCACAGAGACTGAGTGACATTGCTGTTCCTACATCCTGTAACATTTCTGCTATTAGATTAAGAATGTTTACGAATGTGTGCGCCTAAATATGCAAATTCCCTTCTTACTCCTTGATGGAAAAACTGACACGATAAGTTTTGCTAAGGATCATATGATGATAATGATGATGATGATGGTGATGGCGATGATTATCCCTTTTCTTCGTCTTCTTCTGCTCTGATTTCTTATCTTCTTATTATTATGATAATAATTATCATTATCATTCTATTGTTATCATTATCATTAATATTATAATCATTACTACCATTATAGTTTTAACATCTACTGTCATTGCTTTCATCATTATTGTTAACATTTTAATCATTATCATTATTTATCATTATCATGATTTTTTTATCGTTGTTGATGTTTTTATCCTTATCAGCTTTCGTTAATCTTTTGATTGTGTGTGTATGTGTGTGTGTGTCTTTGTGTGCCATTGTGTATCTCTGTGGGAGTGTGCCAGAAACGTCAGGGTCTGTGCGTTTTGCGCGTTTGGTGAGAAAAAGTAGGAGCGGGTGTAGGTGAGACAGGTAGGGTTACACTTTTCAACTGTTCCTCGTGCACGTCGTTAGCCCAAGGTCCACATCATGCGCGACACCTGATCCCCGACTCCTAGCGCCATCACACGCCGTGGCCCGCCGTGGCAGCTCGTCATCGAGAGTGGGATCTACGGTAGGGAGAAAATTCGCAGCGAATTCAATATGGCTACTCTACGACATCGTAGGCTTCAAGCAAGAGCGGTATTTGTTGAAAAAAAAAACAGACTGTGCAATTATTTGTAGATATGGAATGATTTGTTCAGAAAAATCACTTTATTTAGAATTGCTCGCGAAACCTCATTCTCATCTGAATGTATGAAAAATAGGATTTTCAAGGTTGTACTCATAGTTTCTCACACATCCTCTGACACGTCTTCGAACAAATCATGATATACAATGTCTCTGTCTTCAAATAAATCACACGCTAAGGTGATGCTATGATGCAAAAAAAAAAAAATCAGCTTTCCGTTTAGTTCCGATGAAAATCTGATCTGACAAGCTCCAGAGACTCACACCAAGGCTCACCTAAGGGTGATACCAATGCCATGAGGAAAGCCCTAAAACCTGAGCTCAAGGTAACCTGTCCGATTACTGTTAATCATTGCACACTCAACAGACTGTCACAGGATGTCAGCTGGACACCCTCGATAGTAGCACACCATAAATCTGACGCACATCGGACTAACTTGACACATATCCAACACTGACTCGACTTGTGACCCGAAAGACAAATGGCGTCCGATGGCCGACTAAGCGCTGAGCTTAGTTCTTTCATCGGACGATCTCTCCTCGTCGGATGCTTGCCTAGTATCTTCTTGATCGGTTCATGTCCGGTGAAATGGTCCCACCTCACATTCGTCTGGGCCCCATGAAAGACCAGCTAGTGCAGCGGAATATGGGCTATCCAGCCATTTTCTCAGATGGGAAATTAAACAAACATTTTTCTGGTGCCACTTACGGAGTTAATCAGAAAAAAAAAAGGCTTCACACTTTTGCATGCCACTTCCCCCCCCCCCCAAAAAAAAAAAAAAAAAAAATCGGCTGACAAACTTCCAAATTTTTCATGCCACTCCTCTAACAACATCGGCTGCTGACAAGCAAAGGTAAACTAAAACCAACCCGATATTTTCTGGAAAACAATGCGCCCCCCCCCCCCTTCCTCATGTTCCTGGTTGCGCCAGTCCTGTGAATAGAAGAGTTTGATCGCAAAATGAGTTTACTCCATTCTTGCTAAGTTGAGATGCCTGCGATTAAACCTTCGAGAAAAGGAAAATGATGAGAAAATAAAGGATGTTTTTAATCATAACTTCAAAATTTCCCTTGTTATGCAACAAGTGGCGTGTACGTGAAAGGGTTTAATCTTGCTCCATCTAAAGATGGACTTACTTTGAAATGTTTAAAAATGACGCTTGACCCTTTTTGCGACCAAACTCTTCAAACAATCATTAGTCACTAAAGATGTATAATTCCCAGCTGCTTGTTTGTTTTTGCTTCAACAGGCTCGTTTCCGTGGACACCAATGGAAGCAAGACTGGAGAACAATACAGCAAAGTAATTCATTTTGATCTCTCTCTGTCTATCAACAAGACAAGTGTGAGATTACATGGAGGAAATGTTGATAATATTCACAGAGCAGCAGCTTCGAGCGCACCTCCCATAGGCAAGTACTGAATTATATGAAATGGACCTGATAAGTTAAAACGCCAACCATCGATATAGGTTGTTCTGTTCTATTGAATTCCATACTAAACGCATCTTTTTTTTAACGAATTTGCTTGTATCTAAAAGACTAAACCATTTGATTTCTTTTACGTAGAGATATGCGCCCATTGTCATGATTGCTTGAAAGCACTGAAAACAAGCATGGCTGGTCGTCTTTGGAAAATCTGAAAGAATTACAATTAAGCCACCCAAACTATCCTAGGGCCAGCAGGTGATTCTATAGCAAAATGAACGATTTGACAGATGTCTTGTGTAGCTCTGCACCTGATCGCCCCCTTTTCGCTGAACCCTTTGGGAACTTGACATTATTACATGACCGTATTCCTCCATCAACGCAAATATTTTTCCCGCTCGTTTAACGCGTGTGCGAACCTTCATAGTTCGACATTCATCTTAAATAGGATTTATCTGTACCGAGTAACGGACTGCCAACAGAAAGAAAGAGCAAGCTATTTATACAAATATATAATGTATAGAAATTCCCATTAGGAGGAAACAACGGTACGACGGGTAGAAATACATATTTCAAAGAAAGCAATTCCCCAAGGTAAGGTTTTTTATCTCTCTTCCGGGTTTCCTGAGATTTTACATACTTTATGAATAAGGTATTGAAATGTTAACGAAAACGCAAATTCACCATGAGAATTAAGGATCCATGATGAATGTTAGATTGATCATGTAGTGCCCCGTGATATTCAAATTCGATCTCGCGCACTGGAAATGAAAATATTATAATACATGACGAAAAGAACACTTGAGCAATCCAACTACCCCCTTGTGATTCTGCAAACCTGATTAAACTATAGCTCTGAGGAGGTTTAGAAGGACTGGTCCATCCACGGTCGGAAAGAGGTAAGAAGGGGAGCAGGGCGCGGTGGGTGTGATAGAATACATCACGTGAAATTCATCACGGTCACTGATACTCTTTGCGTGCTACCGTGTGAAACGGGAGTCAAGGCTGCCTCATGTTCGCGAGCCTCACGGGGCATGCAATGTCATGTTCACACTCGTCATATTTCCTGAAGGTTATCTAGACCATTCTTAAGCTTCCACAGTCGTTTTTTATTTGCACTATTTGGTCAGATTATAAAGAAAAAATCACTGTCCACTGTCCACTCTTCTGCGTAAAGTAACCTTTACTATTGCAGTGTTGTACCTTTTACAATGTTCAGTTCAATTCAATTCTACGACATTAAATTTCCAGCAAACATTAATAAACATAAGTACAGATAACGATGCGATCAATTTGAACATGCTGGGGGTCACATCTCTACAAGCAAACAAGTTAAGAACTTGTGACGAATGTGCCCGTAACATAGATGAATATGAAATGCATAATGTACAAAGCTATATTCAAAGTATGTCTAGAAATTGGTTGTTTAATGGAAGCTCAATCTGTCTGTATGCTCGTAACTTCCGAGTTCTACGTCAGTGTCATCCAAGGAGATATATAAGCGCCAACTCCCAGCGCACCCGAATGTTTACACCTGTATAATATTGTGTTCGCTCTGATCTGCAGAACCACGCCGACCGCTCCACTCTTTATTACGGACGCACGCCCTCAGGGACAAGTATACGTATATTGTGACTTCCATTGGCGTCATACTGTTAAAGGTACGGGCGTGTGTTCAATCTAGCCCATCTATCGGCGGATGTGAGCTGCTCGCCAAGGAAGGTATATTCATAATGAAAGACAATGACGCATGTCCTGCGCTACTCAGTTTGAACTCGACGAGTTTTCAGGCATAAAAAAGGAGCAGAACACAATATAATTTTCCCGGCCAAGCTATGAATCGCTACAAGATGTACGAATGGCAAGTGGAATTTCACCTGTATGCAACACTTTGCGATATTCTAAATGACGAAAAAAAAAGCGCATAAAAATTACTGTACTCACTTCACTTTTATACTCATTGCGGTTGTAGGAATGGCGTAACAAAACATTTTGAGATCACATCAGCAGTTTTAGTTCTTACTGTCATTTTAGAATATTGTGATATGGTACACATCTTCCATATCATACGATGATGATTGAATACCAGCAGAAAAACAACAACAAAAGAACAAGCAAAACAGTTAAAAATCTTTTATAATATATATGTGTGGGCAAATATAACATGGTATATATAACAATACAATGTATACATGTTATTAATACGTACATAACATGTAGAACTTTTGTCAATTAACTATTACCGGGCTAATGTACGCGGAGTTTCTTTCTTTCCGTGCTTGCGTAGTTTAGTCTTCGTGGATAGCTTCATAATTGGTATTACAAGGTAAGTGTTGGTCAAACACTATAATCAAGTGATTATTCTCAAGTTTTGCAGAAACCTCGAGAATAGAATAAAAAATAAAACTTTACTTTTTGTGGGAGGCAAACCTGAACTATATTTCCCAATGAGGCCATCAGCCCAGTCAAGCTATGCCTATGCGGACGGTCTCCTGTTTCCTTATTGTATCAAATGTACCGCCTTATCTGTATTATAATGTATCTATAATTGTTTTCCAAAGATTTTTGTTATGCATGTAGTATAAACTGCACTTTTGTATTGCTCCTTTGTCATTTTGTTGTGATTGGTTTTTTTTTATTTGTCACACAGATGTAATTCATTTTGATTTGATTTGAGAAGCAAAATAAATACGAACGAACGAACGCACTTTAGGCACACAAGAATTGCCATTTTTTGGATCTTGCCATGAAAGGATCACTATAACTTCTACTGAGAGAATAGGAAGTAAATCTTATGTTTTTATTATTCACTAAACGTGTCTTTGTTCCACTTGTTATGTCTCGCGTATACTTCAGAAATTACATGAAATTAAGGGGCAAACACAATTTTTACACCATCGACAGTGTTGCTGTCCAAAGCAGATTCGTAACGGTAAATATTGTCTCGTATACACTGACAATACTATGTGTGGTAGCTTTCAATGAAATTGTTATTACGAGCCAAAGTTTCACGGTCGATATTCCGAGAGGTAACCGATAATGAAGATACTTGCAAGAAGACGAGAATAGCGGAAAGTTCACATCTTATGTAGATTTGTCTATGGCGTTTGAGGCCAATGGTAATAAAATCTCCTTCTATAGAAGCAAGGATTTCATCAGAGGGATGGTGAAAGCGATTATCACATAAAGTTAGCAGAGTGGGGATGTTCCTGGGCAGAGTGAACCAAGATTTGATTTTGATTTTGATTTTGATTTGATTTGATTTATTGTCCCACATCTCAAAACACAAATAACATGACACAATCGATTTGACATAGACTGAACATAGCGTCGTAATTACAAAGAATACAAAAGAAGACAATTTTACAAACATGAAATGTGGGGACCTACTAAAAAGCAAAGCTTGTAATGTATAGGTCCCTGTATAGATGAAAATGTTGGTCTTCTTAAACAACCTAGTAACGAAAACTACGAAAGGAAGGAAAGGGACGTATAAAAGAAAAGAGAGTAAAGAAAAAGAGCAAGAGAAAGAAATAAGATATACGAGAGCATAGCAAAATACAAGTAGTTTTTGGTTTCATCAACTACGCAGCGTCTTTAGTCTACAAAGTTTCCTAACCAGTCTGTTTCCTTTCACTCTGCTTTTTAGAAGAGTATTTCCGTGAGTGGGTCTGACAACCCCGGACACTAAATGCCCCCTTTAATGGCAAATTCCGCAAAACAAAAAACAAAAAATATGTTCTGCCTCTATGTCAGTTTACAGTTACTTTGTACTGACCCAGCTTAAAGCCAAAACATAAGGGCTCAAAATTCATCTTTCGTTGTTTGGAATGTGCTTCCAGTACATCGAAAGGGTCTACCAAGAGACTTAACTACTGACGCGATTTGCCAGGTTGATGAGCTGTTCTGGAGTGTTCTGAGATCAAAAGTGTAGAATAATGTCGATCATAGTACACGACTTTTATTCCAGAAGAGGCCTCCCCGTCCTGCCCGTTAACTCCGGGTTCAACATTGTGGGAAGGTAGAACGTAACGTGATGATCGAGCATGTCCTCGCAATCGTATTTTCCAACAAGCTACATGCGATTCACTCTAGCGCGGAAGATCGAGGGATTTCGCTGCTTCTCTATTTGTCGATTACCAATAATCGATCATGACAATTTTTCGAAGCAACCAAGGTGGGGAAATCTATGAGTCTGTGGAGTTCTGGCGAACCTTTTCGGCTAATATTTCGTCATTTTCGTCACTACCAAACTGAAATCGTGTTATTACAGCATTATTTCACACATTTCTTATGCATACGTGTACAATATTTTGAGAGCAATAATCGACAGTTTTCAGGCAATAATTATGAGAACTATATTTTGGCTTTATCTCTGCTATGGAAGCTCGTCAATCATTCATTACTGCACATATTCGAACATAATGCACTTAATATATCTCTTACAGAAGCAAACAAAAACAAAAAGTTAACGTTTAACCGCAAAGATATGCAACCAGACTGCTCGACTGATGACCGATTCAATGGGTTGGGAGGAGATTGGCTGTAGAGATCGTCTTGCGATTGGCTGGCTGGGTCTCTTACGTCGAAACGCGCGCGAATCTTATGCTGTGCTTTGGTTTTCTTGTGCGAAGACGTAGCCTAGCAACAACGTGCCCGATTACCTTCATGTTTTACTGCCATCGAGCGATTAATGTGTAACTTTGTGTTGAAGAATGAACACTACATTATTTTTATTGATATTCACCTGCATAATATCTCATCTGCCGAGAGGTAATAGGAAATGATATGTTGCTTATCTCTTTAGAGGCTTGTGATACAACATTATTCACTTTGTATTAGTCAGGAGAAAAATACCATCTAAGTATTGTTTTTGAATTTTTCTAAAATTAGAATGAGGAGGATCATTATGAAGCTGTTTCATTTTGATAACTAGTAACGATAGATTTGAGATGAACATCAATTTTTGAAAAGCATTGATAGGCAAATCTTTGAGCGTGCTTTTGGTAGACTGCGTTAACTTTTTATATTGCAATTTTAAGTCATCTCTGTCTTTAATAACACACACACACACACACACACACACACGCGTGCGCGCACACACAAACACACACACACCTTCTCTCTCCAAACACACACACACACACTAAAAAGAAAAAACAGAAACACATTTTCTCTCTCTCTCTCTTGTTTGTATTGAATTGTATCGTTGAAAACTTGACTCTTTTTTATGTATAAGACTGAAGTGATAAAGCACTTAAAAACCTTTTCGATTACTATTCGCTATGTTAATTTTTGTAATCATTATTACTACAATTACTATATATGTCTATCTTTCTCTTTCCCTTTGTATCTGTTTTTTGTCTGTCTGTCTGTCTAACTCAATCTGTTTTGTTCCATTATTTCAGTCGCATCATGTGGATGAAGCTCTATTGCAAAAGATATGTAAAGATATCATAGAAGAGAATCAGCAGAGGTGGCATTAATTGGTAGTTTATAATATTTTTGAAAAAGAGGAAATCTCGTACGGATAATACTGTATGGTTTTAGGCTAAATACTACCCGAAAACCGCGTGGTCGTATATTCTCGGACTTACGCCGACACAACCATTGCGCGCTCGACAGCATTAGCGAGCTTTAGATCTGCGGCGCGAACGCTAAAACGACGCAGACTCCCGGGTTGAACAATGGAAATATCTCGTCAGAGGTGTTCATCAGCGCTTTGATCAGGTCCCTGGTAAAAGCCCTCAATAAGAAATATTTATCATTATCATTATTATTATTATTATTGGTAATAATATTAGTATCATCACTAGTGTTATTATTATTATTATTATCATCATCATAGATGCCTCGCGCATGTGCAGAAGACTATTACTTGTTGCCTAGTAGCGCCGTCTTTAGCGTCGCAGATCCAAAGATCCCTATCAGTACACAATGTCGCATCTCATGCCGCGTCATTTCACGTGTGTGTTAGAGCCCTGGCAGTAATTGAAGACAGTGAAAGAAGCAGTTTCGAGTGAGAGGAAGAATGATGCCGTCATGAACACCACTGGCTGACTACAGAGTAGGCTCGCAATGTACTCTTAATTTTGAAGGTCAACTATTAACTGTCACTGACTGTAGTTGCCATGTCAAAGTCTGTTATACATTAGTGATTGCTATGATGAACTCTGTTTAAACGAGGTGAAAACACCGCGAAATGATGCTCGGTGGAAAGTAATAACAGCGAGCGGGCCGTCTCAGAGAAGATACAGTGAAAATAAAGCTAAGAAAACTTTCCATCGTCTAGCAGACGACGAGAATCTGCCAATGAAAGCGAGTAGAAAGACGCGCCATTGAAGGTATCGCCAGGCACAATGACATCATAAGCAAGATAGATTGCTAAATGCTGACAGATTTGTGAGCGCGGGCGGGAGCTTCTGGCTTAAGCCGGGATCATCATCCTTTCGTAGCCACCTATGGGTTAATTAGCCCCACAGCAGTGCGCCATTGCGGCCATACGGCGTAACTGAGGTTGTTGATAGCGGCTAACTGTTTGTGAACTCCAGGGGCGCACTTCCATTTCAATGCACGACGTTCACTTCTCACAGCGACAGCAGACGACGCACGTCCGTCAATATGCGTTAAGACAGCATTCCTTCCATTGTCGACCATAGTCTTGCCGCAACGGTGCTGCCTTTCGCTTTGTACGCTGCCCTTGGCAGAGAGTAGAATCACTTTGAGGGCAGACAGTGGAGGAAAAAAGGTCTCAAAGGTAGATGAGAAAGAACTAACCGGATGAAAGTGTGGATTTTGGAACTACTCAAAGGGCATGATAATTTGAAATGCAGGCGAGAGGTGGTACTGACTCGCCAAGTCACACCGCCAGGGAAGGAAGCGAGCGGGACAGCGGGGCAGCTCGGCTGGTGGTGTCTCGTATTGGCTCCTGATGATAGCAGCTCGTGGGGTGGTGACCCAGAGTAACAGGGAGTGTTAAGAGGATAAGAGAGCACGATGAATTCCTATTACAAGGTACGTGATCAGTTTTCCATTTTGTAATTATATATGTCACTGTAAGGCTCTTACATCTTGCTTTCTTTTGTTATGCTTGAAGATAATGGCAAAAATAACAACAGTAGAAATATCAACAGCTCCGTCATTGTAATTACCATCAGTGTTATACTTGTTTTTCAGCTTTGCTTCTCTTTAAGAAGAGTGAAGGTAAGTGTGATGAAACTTAACCATCAGTCACCAAACCGAACTAGAAAGGTCGTAGAGAGAAGACCAGTTTCATGGAATTCTTCATTCTATTATCTTTAATCTTATTTATATGCCTACATTCATAATGATTATTTCTGTTTGCGTTTTGCATACACCATAGCTCAATGATTAATATAATTGGTGTCACCTTGGTCTGCCAGTTCGTCTTTAATGTAATACACAAATCTGATGATGGTTTAAGTATTGATTATATATACTTAAATTCATGAATTCATGGAAATCGTTCATTGTTGATATTGCTGGGGGATTGTTGATGTAATAAACGTGATATCACTGGTTGTTTGTCACACAACAATACAAACAATATGTGGCCACATTAGAATACCCATCCAAGAACACAATGTTCATGTCCATTACTTTGAATATGAGGAGTTTTCACATCTTAACGGATATAAAATATAAGGTAGATAATTGATCACATGCAAGGAAATCAAGGTTGATCTTGATATAACTATACAAAATATTTGCCATCAGTTATCTAAAGAAATATGTGTACGAGTGTTTCTTTCCTATACCTTCACATCACATGTATATTGAAACGCAACGACACAAACTCATCTGTTGGCCATAACTATGGAAGAATATTTTCTTTTGTCCATCGGTGTGACCATGAAAAGTCTGTCTCTCTCTCGCTTTATGAATATTATGTAAGAAAGAATGGTATAGATGACAAACAATGAATAGCTTTATAAGTTCTCAAGGTGAAGAATGACTATACAGGTGGTTTTTTTTTTTGTGTATGTGTGTTTGTTGTTGTTTCTGTTCCACCACACGTGCTACTGCACGAAGATTTCGTGATGAGTAACAAGCTGCTGGATTTTATGGGAATACACTTAACTGAGACAAACTGGTGGCTGTATACGTGACTGTATACCATTCCACCTTATGCTTGCGTATAAGATATGCTGTGAGCCGTAAATAGTCACGACCATATTCAACTTTCATAGCAAACCGCTTCGCGTTAATGCAATTACAAAATAGTATCCGGGGTTTGCCTCACGGTGAAGGACACGGAAACAACAAGGCGGCGGAATGCCACACATTTCTTTTTTAAATCGTGTCTTTTATGTCATTGAATGCAATGGCCCCCTTGGTATCACGAAATGGGGATTAAGATGGTTGAATTACCCCTTCTTCGAGGCTCATCAGGCATTAAGTATACCTCGCGAGAATTATTTGTAAAACAAAATAAAACGACAGCAAATTTTACTACAGGTACACAGACTGACGACAACAGCAGAAAAAGAAAACTAAAAAAAAAAAAAAAAAAAAAAAAAAAACCGACCGAGCAATAACGCAGAGTAGATCGATATAACACTATATTTACTCAGACATTCCTGAAAACAATACATAAAAAAGGGTTAAACTTCTCATAAATGAAGGAGCTTTCACGTTTTCTGATGAATAAGAATTCGTTTTCTGCATGCAAGGAGGAAGGATCTGATAAAATATGAAATATTCATGTTTTTTGACGCACCTTGTGACCATCCTTTGTAAGTTAATTGATAGTAGATGTTTCTTCGATAAGCTATTCTGGTGGGATTTCCCCCTAATATCTCTGCGTATTATGTTTATCTCCTTGTACATCTTGCTATTTTAGATGGAAATAAGCAAGAACAGAAAATGACTATAACTGCTCGAGTGGTCATCGGGGCCGTAGCGAGCTCTTGCGCTGATGCCTATTATGTTCGCTTCATAGTCTGAATAGAGGTCGGCATGCATGCAGTTTATTTAGGAATGTCTGCAGTGTGAAAAAAAAAAAATCAGTGAGATATTATCTTCCTCGAAAGATTGTTACGAATACACACATTTACATACTCACATAAGGACACAATAAGACGCATATCATATTATATCTTTATGACAGATGTACATACACAATACATGCTTGTATACACTTATGTATGTACCTTAAAAAGTAAGAATCGGTTTATCCAAACAAAGATATAACAACGTGCTCAGTGTTATCAAACGTTTACAGGAATAAGGGTCCAGAATGACCTTTCTCCACGATATGTTTTTCATCTTATAAAATTTCACAACTTTGCACAGGCCTTACGCTGTACAGGTAGATCATGATATTACAATATTATCATCATAACAATACAATGTACACAAACGCACAGACTCACACACACGCACACACACAAACACACACACACACACACACACACACACACACACACACACACACACATACGCCTAGTCAGATAGTCATAAATGGAAGATATGCACACATGATCGGATGCTGCATGTATTGAACCGTTACACAAAAATAATGTGCGCCCGTGCGTGAGTTTACATGTAGAACCGCAATCGGTAGCTCATACGTAAGCCAATCGAAGAAAAACACGCCAACAGTGCTTGCGTATTATTGACGGTAGGACCAAATCGACGAATTTCTAAATCTCTCCACAGAAATACAACTTGCGTCAAAGATGCAACACATACTAAACAAATTATATATCACCCTCCCTCTCATGTTTTCGTAATTCAAAACACTGTTTGATCGGGCGCATTACCTGCAGTATTTTCGAAGTGAACTTTTAGCTCGTAAATAAGTGTATGATGTCTTGTTCTGATTTTTGCAGTATCTTTCACTGTCATATTAGTACAATAAGGATAATTTAATAGCTATTGATAGATCTATGTCAAGTGAGTGTACAACAAATGAATGATAGGAAAAATATGCAGCTTTCATTCAACTGTCCAGCAACAGCGATTTTTTTATCTACTGCCGAGAATATCACCTCGATGCCCGAGCTCATTTCAAGGCAACCGATCAATACCTATCAGACGACCTGACTTCATTATAATCATCATGGCTTTGAACTTTGTTACATCCCTATTTGAAAATAGAATAATTTGGTCAGAAACGTTCATTTTAGGGAGTAAAAGACATCCCTAACAAATCTTTTACCCTCTGTAAATATGAATACACCGCTATATTAAAAAAAAAAAAGGGTTTCAAATGCATGCATAATCAGGATAAATGGCAATGGCATGGTGTTGTACTTGCATGGAATCTGTTTATGCACAAATATTTGTTTGTTTGGTGTTGTTGTTGGGGTTTTGTTTTGTGTTTGTGTGTGTGTGTGTGTGTGTGTGTGTGTGTGTGTGTGTGTGTGTGTGTGTGTGTGTGTGTGTGTGTGTTTAGTGTTGGGGGGGGGGGGACTGCGGGCCCGGGGTCGAGATTAGGGTAGTGCGTGATTGGGTAAAAGAGTCAATGGTTCCTTCACCCCCCCCCCCCTCCCTCCCCCCCCCCTCGCTTTGACGGGAATAATCTCCGTCGGAACGCCATGGGTTTCGTTGTGATTTTTCCCTTTTTGACAGACTCTGCGGCCCCTGTTACACACATAAATATGTTATACACATCACAGTGACTAAAAGAAACGTTGCTCAATAGCTATCATGCACTTGCTGGCTCCGTGGCTCTTTGATGCCCTTGAACGATCAAACAAGGAAACAATATGGTGCAGTCCCCTTTTACCTCTACCTCCTACTATTCCCCTGAAGAGCCCCACCCCCTTTCTCTGACCTTGGGGTGACGACCATGGAGGAGAACGGCTCAAATCAGACACCGAGGGGAAATTAACTCATCCTTGAGGGAGCTGCATAGAAAGTTAACTCACCATCATCATCTCGATATAATAGCATCTGACTTGTATTGATATTATGCATAGTAGTTAACCATACGTCGACCACACCCCGTTTTTAGTCTGCCATACGAAGTGTGGTATGCATTCTAAGTCGTTAACCAATGAGATATATACAAGCATCAGCTGCTATACTTGATTGGAGCATGTTTTCTGGGGCGATGGGGATTCAGCGAGTAGACCCAAAGTCGGTCTCCCATTTTTATCGCCTGCCAATTCGGCGGAAGCCTGCTCTATTTTCTTGTCGATAAAAGCTACACCGAGTTTCTCTGTGGCTACAGTAAACACTTTCGCTATCACTGGCGCTCAGTTCTATAACACCACATCAGCATCTTGCCTTCATTGCGTCTAGTAAGGTACAGAGGAGTCAGACAGAAAACAGACATGCGCCTGCCTCCGATATATTTTGTTTCTAGGCCATCAGGAACGCGGATAACTGGAATCAAATCCGAAAACAGCAAGCCCCCTTTTCACTGAAAAGAAATGAGAGGAATGTTTTCGGATTCATGAGCTTCAGAAGTACTCTGCATTGCTACGCTGAAAGTCGATCAATATGATGATTGAAAATATTAGTGTTTGATCAACCATTCGACTAAAATGTATTGGTTTCACTTAGTTACCCTTGTTCGCAATCAATAAATAGAGAAGAAAATAATGCGTATAGCTGGAAATTTGCATCAGGCTAAAATCTCATACCAGCATTTCGACGAAGAACGATCGATATTGAATGTCATTTCTTCCAGCAATTTTGATCAAATATGAATTGAGTCTCTACCCCAATCATATCTTGCTAGATATGAGCGTGTGTCCTGGAATAGACAACAGTTATGTGTGTCTGCGATCGGCGTTTGGGTGAATATGTAAGATTAAATTGTTCTTCTGGTCAGCTTGAAAGACTGCAATTCATGTCAGATGTGTCATGTGACTTTGAAGTCAATTTCTAACGTGGTATGACACTGGACATCATTTGAGACGCAGATTGACTGCCTCCTTTTTTCTTTCTTTTTTTTTTTGTTCCTCATACTTGCTGTGCGACACCGTATATTGTCCTTCCATGAAAGTCAATCCACAGTTAGATTCACGACTACCGAAATTCGTTGACGAATATACCAGCAGATTAACTGAAAGATTAATTTACGACTTTCTCCAGCGTGATCCTATCACAGTCGCTCCTTCAAGAAGACGAATCATGCATCTGAAACAGTCACACTCAACGCTGAAATGTTCAAGATATTGTTTCAAATGCGGTTCAACTGTTTGAACAGTTTCACTCATGTACCTCTACTTTAAGAATTCTTTTATCAGATTTTTATTTCATACTGTTGTGTTTTACTAAAAACTGGTTTTAAATATGTTCAAGATATAACAATTAATGAAAATGCAAATCTAAGGATGAAAACCGCACTTTACTGGCACCTTGTCTTGCACGGAAGAATAATATTTCAGTGAGAAAGTCAGATTTTCCATGCATGTTGTTATTAGCAGCTTCTATGTATGTTTTGTTTTTTCTTCGTCTATTGAGCTCACGTAAACCCTAGAACCCATTGTTTTGAATGCAAATAATTTTACTGTGTTAAAACTCATGTATTCAGTCTTGGAAGACTCAGAATATTGATCACACTGTCAAAGTGGTAAATTTCTTAGTGTTGGGTACGGATAATTGAGTCATTGTCTACGAGTTGAAACTGTCTACTATCAGGGGAGAATCCAAATCACACACACACACACACACACACACACACACACACACACACACACACACACACACACACACACACACATATATATATATATAAACCATAAGTCGAGTGCCTCGTAATTCTCGCAATTCTTTTATGATCGCAAAGCCAATGCAGATACCATGAGCGTCGTTTGATTGACATCAAACATAAAACATAACCTGTGCTGTATAGACTTGAAAAGACAATGTAAGTGCTGGTGGCCTAAATACTATAGTAAATAGCATAGAAAGCGTATAGGTTGTCATCACTGGCGTGTGACTTAATGAGGCTTAATACATATGGGTTACTTTATTTGGTATCCTGCAGAAGAAAGATAAATTCTCCTGATCCAAAACTGTTTATGTCACATTATTTCTTACCTGCTAGTGTTTGATTGTTGACAATCAGCGACTTGTTTCAAAAAACAAACAAACAAACAAACAAACAAACAAACCTACCGCAGACAGATCTTGACGAGTTTTGCTATACTGAATAGAAAAGTAAATATTTAAACATCATTAAATCATTAAACAATGCATGATCAAAACCTGCCTGAATTGTTATCAACAGAAACACGTGTTTTCAGATATGAACAAATATTTTTAGATTCTGGTTAACTTTGTTGATATGTAATTATGACGGCCATATAACATTTAACTACCGAGCCATTTGTGCATTGATGGATAATTATGTGCAGAGGAAAACCGCAATCGCAGCGACTCATATTTGCGAAGTATTTTAGGAAACTCAATGGCCACTCATGGGGAAATAATTTTCATATTATTATATCTTTATTAACTTTTATGATTTCTAATTCAATTTGACGTGCTAACAGGTCTCCCCAGTTTGTCTTGAGACGACTCGAAGACAAACAAACAAACTTTCACAAGGTAAAAAAGCTAGACGAGTTGAAAGCTAGACTATAAAGACACGTTTTATGTTCATTCGAAATGCAGAAATAGACTGTCATTGAGTTTTAGTCGCCTTCTGGAAATTATTGCGCATTCAGTTTTTGTTTAATGATCTGTATTTAACAACATCAAATACATGAGAATTGTCACTCCCTCATATATATGCGTGAATCTATGCTTATTAGAAATGAGCCCTGTACGTAGACTGAAAGAAAACTAGCCTATTAGTGATCTTAGATCTATCTTAAACTGTGCATCTAATTGTACGAGAGGGGCCCCTCGATTCTCTGTCAGGCAAAATGTCAGGGAAGACTTGACATTGAGCAGCCGTGGAATGGTGTCAGCAGCCTTGGTCAGTGTGACTGGCGATTCCCGCTTCTCGTGAGCTATTGGAGAATTCATTTGGCCAGGCCTCCCAGGGGTGAGGTTGGCTTGGACCTATCTTGGACCCATGCCTGTATAGGCAACGGAATGATGACTCGTATAGCGCGTTAACGTACCATAAAATTAGATTCTTGCCCGTAGTGCAGCATTTACATGATTAAATATTTAGTATGATTTTTTTTTGAAGGAAACGAAGAAGTCACGAGCTTTCAGAGAATACAGGAATATTATATCATTCATAGTGCATTTTCAATTTGCCAGTATTGTTTTTGTTGACTATAGGCATTCTAACATATAATCTATATTGTGGAAAGCGATTAAAACTTTCGGCTCGTACATATCCCCCTCCCCCCTTCCGCATAAACGTATAAAATCCAACCTTGCGAGTTTAGCGCAACAATGGCAGGGTCCTCTGTGATTGCGTTCACACTGCAGAGGTTACCCTGGATATATAACACCATAATGTTATAATTTATGTATGTATTAAAACACTGCTGGACATTCTAAATTAGTGTGATGCTGTCAATATTTGTACTTTAATATTAAGATCATTACAGTTTGGTGAGAAAAGAAAGGTCACGTTCACAAAACAAGACCATGTAAATAATTCCAAAGCCTCTAAAAGACATCCATTGTTCATAAGTTGTTTGTATCGTAACAGCATAACTAAATATGCAGCAAGAATTTTAGTGATTGGCTTAGTGGAATAACATCATTTCACTCACCGTATGATTTATTATGCACAGGTAGATGACACAAACTACTGCTTGGGAAAGCATTGAGGCAACGTTATTAAAGTTGAAACATGACTATAAGATTGAACGCTTTCTATAAGTCTGTTCAATTTTTCTTAACTCAGAGAAGACTGAGCTGTCTACTAAAGCCTGGCGTTGATTCCCGCTTGCGTTGAGAGGGATGTTGACAGGCAGTGGTGGGTGTCGTACTTGATGACGACTTCGGGAATTCGTATTTCATTTTCAGCTTCGGGCAGTGGGTTTCGAGTGACCGCTAGAGTGTCCCCGTCAATCCAGACTTCGCAGTCATTATCATGTCATGAGCACACAGCGAGTCTTAGCACAGGCTGGCTGCATGCGGCTTGCACGTTTTGCCTTTGTTTTTTTCCACGCGCCATATTGCACGGAGCGCGATCGGCGAGTTTAAGGTAAACATCATGTTCTGGAAAATCCAGTTTTGAGGACTTAAACGTTATTGATGCAAAGTTATTATCAGCACTCAGTCGCATAACCACACATACAGTTGACATTGTGGGTATATATTTCTATAAACCCTACAATATGCTTGTTAAAAACATGTTCACTAATCCTCGCAATCAATGTTATAAATCGATGTTGCCATTAATTTTTGTGCATTCTAGGAAATGTAGACTTTTTGTTCGAACTGATTACACATTTTCCAAAAGTTGCTTTGCCATGACAATCATCCAAAAACGAAGGCATCTTTATGAATTTAAACTTGCACTTTTGAGTTTGTGTAGTTGCTCTCCACTTGTATAAGTGGTATTACATTAAAACCCCCATCCAAACTTCACTCCCTGATCATACAAACGTTTCTCGAGTCTTTCGAACGGTGGGTTCATGTGGTGTGTGTGTCGATGAATAATCTTGTAAATAAAATGGCAAAATCCTCAGTATCTAAACATTTTTCTGCACTCTCTGTCACCAGGAGACACTGATTATTTTCCACACGCTGTAAAATGTACACGCATTTGAATCCAACAGCGCCATCGCATGAGCACGGTACTATTCCGCCACCGAGAGAATCTGACCTTATATACGGCATTCATAATAGTGTGCGATATGTGACGTACCGCGACATGTAACTAACTTATTTGATGTATATTTGCCCCTGCGTTTATGAATTGTGAATGAGCGAGAAGAGGCGAACATCCTGGAGAATGTCAAACATAAAATGCCATCGCTTCAGACAAAGTGGAAGAAGTGATCTATAAATAGTGAAATATCCGGCATTCGATATCGTGCACGAACTCATGTGCAGACTAACACAGGTGGGGCTGTATGGTGGCGGGAAGCGATGCGCCGGTTTGACAGACAATTCAATTCGTAGAGACATCCCTTTGCCTCGCTACTCTGCGCCTACGTCCCTTATTTCATCACGGCTAATGGCGTTACTGGTTCACTGGCGCACGTCTACATTCATTGGCCATGCATTCCGTGGAATTTTCACATCTGCCTTTCTTTTTTTTTTTTCTTGTCTCTTTCATTTTTTTTTTTTTTGTGTGTGGTCTTTTTTTTTTTTTTGCTGGTTAAAGGGGCTCACTTAGATGACTACCTTTTTGTTTTGAAGAAAGGAAAGAGAAGTAAAAACACCCAAACGACAAATGTGATGATCAAATCCCAGCATGTACTTTTTTCTTAAGTCAGTACAAGGATTTCAACCATTATTTAATGACAAGTTTGAATCACAATAATATTTATAAATCTATTGTCATGAACACTGGAACGTTAAAATAAATAAAGTTGTTTAAATGTGCAGGAGAACTGGTTGTCTTTATCTTGCAGTTTGTCAACTGAAGTGGAATATCCTGCCACATCTCGAGTTGGCCATGTGGCAATGAACTAACCATAGTTCTCTTGATAAAGTCCACCATCTTCGTAAATATCGTTGTCACACATTATTAGTTATCATCAGAAATGACCTTTACGAATTCAACCAATCATATATTTTCCATTTCCTTCTAAAGAGCTCTTAATTCAGTTCCGTTCATTCATTTTCTTTTCTTTTCTTTTCGTTTCGTTTCGTTTCCAAACAATATAAATGAATATTACAACCACCAAAATAAAAGTCTATTTCATTTAACATGATATCACATAGAAACGCATGCATCTTCCATTAAGGAATTGAAGATGACTTAAATTGTTCCACCGTATCCACATGTATGCAATTATATTTCTCTTTTTTATGGGGGGTACGTCTTTCTTGCATAATGAATTATATGTCTGAATGTGAACCGTCTATGATATTGCCAACTCTCCGAAGTGGCGTGCACGTTCTCTCGAGTATGCATGAATGAGTTTGCTCGGACCCTCAGGCAGTGAGACGAAACAACAACAAAAACAACAACAACCCACAATGGCGATAATTAATGCATAGCAGTGTGGGTTCAGTCGCACGGCGTCAATAGTCCAAACACAGCCTTGTTGTGCCAGGTACTCGTGCGTCCCCTGCGAGCGTACATGCACAGCACAAATAGCCCGAGTTTCGTGCCGTGCCCGCATGTCATTTAACGGTAAGCACGTTGAGTCTTCCTATAAACATCAGATCCATGTTGCTTCGAGGCATTATTAGAATAGTTTGCATTGACTCCATAAAATCTGAGATTTTATGCGCTCAAATTCGATCTTGCGCGAACAGAATTCTCTTGAAAAGTCGTTGATCCTCTTCAGGCCATTTTGGTTGAAAGGGGATTGAGGGATTGACGCTTGAGTGCATTTTTTTTTTTTTTTTGGTGTTACAGGATCAAGCTCCATCCTTCGTTTGACTGAATTTATCATACCGAGTCTTGTGATTTTTATATTAGCTGCGAGATGGTCGTATTTATCTACTTAATAATAGTACTCTCGCTGAATGGTATCAAGGATAAGTGTAGTGTCACTAAAAGTGCCAACCATTCCCTAACACTGCACTCACGGAAGAAATTTAGCGTGTTTCTAAAACGGACCAGATTTTAGATCGTTTGATCACAACAATGTGTCAATGATATGTGAAATATTTGCCCTCACATCATCGTGGTTGATGAGAAAAAAAATACCAGAGGTCTGCTTCGGCTTTGAAAACTGAAGTTCTGGTGAGGTTAAGTGTTTTTCTTTATTAAGATGAGCGAGCGAAACGAGATCCGAGGAAGAAGCCAAGTGTGGCCGAGTAGGTTGGATGACGAGTTTGGCACACCCGCGTTCGTGACGAAGCGAAGTTCCGAGCACTAGTACAGCACCATCTTGATTACGCGCTGCAGTTTCTTGGGAACTAGCGCTGTGGTTTCCGATTACTGTCGTGGGTTGGAAGAGAGCGAGTACCCCGAGCTCTGAGATTAAGCTCGAAGTGGTTTTGCCAAAAAAGGAGCAAGTTTGTGAAGTTGTAGAAGAGAGAAAGAGAGAAGGGGGCGGAGGAGGGTGAAGGACTTGGGGAATAGGTTGCAGAAGGACGTGGGTGCGCCGGAGGGGTTTCTAAGGAAGACGAAGTGATGGGGGTGGAGAAGGATGAGGGAGTGTTGGAAGGCCAAAAGGAAAGAGGAAGCAGTGAGGGACAGATGGAGAAGGATGAAGGAGTGATGGATATGGCTGAGAAGGACGAGGGTGTGGCGGAGGAGTGGAAAACGCCGAGGGAGTGGAGAAGGGTGGAAACTGATGAACGAGAGGGGCCAGGAGGAGTGGAGAATGAGGAGGGAGTAGGGCAAGAGTGGAGATGGATGATGGAGTGAGGAAGAGAATCAAAAAGAGCCCGAGAAGGCTGAATAAGGATGAAGGTGTGGTGGATGATGAGGTGGAGAGAGTGGGGGAAGGGTGCATGGAGAAGGATGAGAGAGTGAGGAAGAGCTGAACGAAATGAAGGAGGGTTTGGAGGGCTGCCGAAGGATGAGAATTGGCTGGAGAGTTTTGATGAAGTGGATAGTAGGAGGAGAAAGATGAAGAAGGATGTTGGAGTGGTTGATGATAAGGTGGTGGAGAAGGCCGGGGATTGAAAAGTGGAAGAAAGGTGAAAAGAAGGAGAAGGGCAGGATGGAGAAAAATGGGTGATGGGCCCAGGGTGGTGGGAAAGGGTGGGAAAAGGGTAAAGGTACACTAGGAAACTTAATTTTACTCTTTTCCCCCTTACGTTTACTCTAGCCAAATGCAACTTCATTCAAATACCAGTATTTATAATGCTGCCTTTCAATTAAACCCTTCATTCGCCGAAGACACTTTGCACTGCACAAAATCAAAACATATTTTGTTAGATTTTTGTTTTGTTTGTCATGACTTTTGATGTAGGTATAAATTGCTTTTCAATGGAACACAACATCCGTGACATATATACAACATAATAAGTGGATGTAAGTCATATTGCAGCCGCATGGCCGAGACAGCCAGTTATAGGGAACCCAAATAATTCCTGCTGGGTTGAATTTTCCGACAGAGAAAAGGTAATAAATGGTCGTGTTTTGGACCGACTCATTGATATTTGTTTTAATCTCCCCGGACTACTTTTTCTCAGCTCTCTGTTAACTTTCAGAACATAAATGTTTTCGTGTTTCTGTAACGTCCTTTATTCAAAACATTATATTCTTTCCATTTTCTCTTTCTATTTTAAATGTCAAGCTGGCTTTGATGGCAAGATTGCCTGGAATGCATAATGTAGTCTGGCGTCCTTTGTTGGCGTCTCTTGATACAGAGATAACAGATAAATTTAGCCGGGTTCGCTGAGGCCAGTCGATAACGTAGTACTTTATCTACACAAGGCCATGCATGTTTTCTTCCCCCCCTCCCTCTCTCTTCCTACCAGTCACCCCCCCCCCATCCCCCAGTGTGCAGTGAAATCAATCTAAACACAGAGAAAACATATTTTGCTTTGCATGAACGTGCTATAAGGAAAGATACAGATAATCAAGTAAGGAAAATTTTAATTCTGACCATGTAGATGTCGTGTAGTAATCTTTCGTGGCACGGTCAATGCACATCTCGAAATTCGTCCCCTGGGTCGCCTGATTGCGCTTTTACATGCGTAAGGCAATTATTTTGTTTTGTACGTGAAATGACCGTCATTTTATATTTGGCACAAGTGCCGAGGAACGATTTTCTGTGTCAGTGTGTATGCTTGTAAATGTTGGAATGAAAATAAGAAATACTATTGAAAAAGAAAAAAATGTGTATGTTAGTGTGTGTGTGTGTGTGTGTGTGTGTGTGTGTGTGTGCGTGCGTGCGTGTGTGTGGAGGGGAAGGGAATTACTGATCGACCCAAGCCGGGGGGGGGGGGGGAATCAGGTACAATGCTGTGTGCGTGAAATGTCAACAACTTCCCAATGTCTCAGAAGAAGCAGTTTCTCGAGGAGTCTGTTCCCAAGAGTTTGGGGTTCATCTGTCTCCATCTAAATGGAACTAATAGTCTATTCGTCTTTATAGAAAACATGATGTTGAAGCAAATGTTTGAATGGTTGTGAAGTGTGAAGGAAAAATAACTTTAAGTTGGTCAATCCATGCAAATCAAGACTTCCAGGAACCTATGTTGGTACTGGAGTCTTTATACTCCAAGAACGGCCATTTCTCAATTTTTTTACGCATCCCGCCCTATTGAAATATCCCACATCTTGCCTACGACCCGTGCTCATCTCCACGTACAATAGAAGGATCTACTCACAGGACTCTACGGCCAATCAACAGCTTTCTTCTGAATAACATGAAAGGAAGAGAAGTGAGAGAAAGTTGGATGAAGTTATACGAACACATCTGGAAAAGAGAAAGAAATGAACGCCTAAAGAGATCGTATAGATTTTGTTGAGACCTAATTTCTCTTTTTCTACCATTTTTTGGTGAGATATTGAAAACTTATCATGAAATAAAAGGTGGGACCCACCTTTTATTACGATCGCTTTGTTGTACTTTGTGTTTGGATGTCTCAGCCATTCCCAGACCGATTTTCATCAAATAAACTTTGGATTCATCTTAGAACGGTATATGCTCTGTACTATTTCATAAGTGGTTTCTTGGTATCTCGCAAAAAGTTAACAGCCCAATCTTCATCTCCACCAATACTATACCAACCCTTTAAGCTGTGAGGTGGAGAGGTTAAGCTGTGAGGTGGAGAGGCTAGACGAATATTAGAGCGAGACGGAGATGGGAAGACACCATTGAGAGACATGGAAGAGTGGACAATCTCAAAGTTATTTTTTCAGACAGGATCAGAATGAGAGATGAAAAATAATGAGTGGTGTAATGATAATGATGTCAGATAATCATGGTAGACGTAATGATGGAGAAAAGTAGTACTGGAGCTCGCTGGCGTTCTCTTTTGTTTTATTTCTGTTGAACTGTTTGTCTATATGCTTTTTAGTTTTATTTGATAAAATTCATGAATGTACTTTTGATTTTCTGTGTTGTTGTTTTTTCACAAGGGTACATAGGCCTATTCCTATCTATTGTGGGAACGTCTTTGCCGCGGAGGTAGACAGAATTCGGAAATCCAAGTTAGGTATTAGACAGTACTGACCTGGGGTCATTGACCCGCAATTCTTCATCTTTTCTTTTTCCAAGCGACAACCGGAAAGAACAAGAGTATCAATCATACAACGGAAGTGTGATGGAGCTGACGCTTGCGGAACGGCGCCAATTTTGTCCATGTGTCGCTGTGTAATATACAACGCCGTCGCCCCGTAAGAGACGTTGACAATCCTTGTTATATTGCCAGTGCGCCAATTTCACGCGTGCGTGATCAACAAACTGATTGGTATTGTACATACCCTATCACGTCATTATCACCCCCACCGTACATAGCACATGTCGTCCCGGGTTACTGCAGCTATGTCATGATGGAGGTGTCGAATGGCCCAGCATGGAATGCTACTTTTTGTATATGTATGGTCGTCGTCCTGTATAATTTATTAAAGTGGGCAAATGCGAGCTCCTCAAAATCAGTTCGGTTTCGTGAAGGTTTTGTTTGCATTGATATAGCAATATTCCAGGATTTGATCTTAATTCCCTACGATTTTGAATCTCGCATCTCGCCGTGGTGCGGGAAGAAAGAAGTTGACTACCTATCACGTATCACCACAGACTCTCCATTACAAAGCAAACACCGTAGAGAAGTGCTGAATGGTTTCGGCGAACAAACACAGGCAAACCCTCGAAGGTAGGCACTTCGGCGTGGACGGTTCCTTATTCACAATCTGAAGGCCGGTTAGAAAGAGGGTCCCGCAAACCCACTAGGGCCCCCTCCCTTCCTCCCCCCCCCCCCCGCAAGGTTCTTGCGTCTTGCGACACCAGGCTCTTGTTTTACCGTAAATGGAAATCGAATTTGCGAGTAGCATTCCGCCTTGGTGCATGCATAATCATCCCTTTGATCACAATTTACAATTCCACGCTTTGCCGACGCCCGACAGGGCTACCACGGAGCATCCAGAGCCTAAATATAGCACGTGTTTCTTATTTTATCGTCGCTTCTCGACAAAAATTTCGGAAAAGGATGATACTAAAGGAAGTTGTCGCGTGTCGCTAAGAAACAGACGAACGTTATGCACATCACGACTATTATATCCTTGGCATAGATATTGTGTTATTTTTTACCTAACTTTATGTCTTGACTTCATCGAAATTGTCTAGAATTATCGCTTTCTTTTTCCTATTTTGTTTTCATTTTTTGTTTTCGGCGCTGGATGGTGCAGCTCTTGGATTCGTTTCAATTTCGTGTTTTGTTGATTATATGAAAATTTTGTTTCAACTTCGTGCGTCAACTCTAATTCTAAACAGGGACGAATTTCAGTGACAACTGACGAAACTGAATGCTTAATGTTCAAATTTGATTGACAAAATACGGATATGAATGAAAATCTGAAGAAATTAAACATCTGATGTGAACGCAGTAGGGACAAAATAGAATTGAAAATTGATGAAACTGAATGAAGAGGTGAAGAAAATGGGGAAAGAGAACTATAGTAAAAAGATTGATGAAAAGTGAAAAAACATTTAAAAATACATAAACGTTTTGATGGACAACTAAAAAAGCGGAGAAAGAAGTGAAACCAAAAATGAGATTTTAAAACGTAGATAATACACACACGTAAGGACAGACATACGGATGATTTAACTGGACTTTGATTTGTGTAACGAGACTTGAAAAACAAACAACACGTAAACCCGCATTTATAAGCATATTGTGTTGACACGCTCATTTCTAATCGCATCCATATTATGTATAATGCTCATTTATATATATATATATATATATATATATATATATATATATATATATATATATATTTATCTATTTATTTATTCATACACATCATACACATTAGTATGTCACATTGCGTGACTGCATGCAATTACTTTCGTCATGCGAAAAATATATTACATATATATATACATATATATATATATATATATATATATATATATATATATATAATATAATAACATCATGTTCAATAATTCTACCTCCTCGGCGGCAATTAACTCCAGCTCTACCATTGAAAAAAAAAACAGTCTTTAGATTTACAATATGAATAACTCATATAGACATAAAACACAGAATGTTTTGTCTCAATGTCATACATTGACATAGATTTAACCATGTAATTTCTCTCGTGACATAAACGTAAACCTCATCATAAGAACCCTATGCTCTTGAAAAGGGTTTCTACGTGTCTCTCATACATGGAGGTTTTGTCAGTAAGAAGTGTCAATATTTGTCCAATGAAGCCAACTTTGTATGCTGTATTTGGTCAGACGGTTTGATCACTAGTGCTAAAATTCCTCACAGAGGAAGAATGAGGAACGTAATAACAGACTGGAATCATTCATGCGTAGCGGGCGTTATAGGCAAGCTCAAAGACTTCGTATTGAGCTATTGGCTATATTACCTACTATAAGCATGGCAGTTTGACGTAACAACGAACGTAATGACAACCGATGGAGCTATTTGACACACATAAAAAAAAAATAATAATTCACACGGTTGCATTTATTGAATGGACAACATAATAATGGCTATCTACGCTAGATGTGAACGTACTTGATGACCAAAATGAGATTTTGGCCCAGCGTAAAAATAAATAAATAAGTAAATAAAATGCCCAGGCATTTGCTTACATGACGCGGATTGTATCGCGTTAAAAAATACCCTTCTTCAAAAAGAAAGGGCTCGCCAAGTGATATTGAAACGAGTTGAGTACATCACTGAGTTGACTTGTTTTATCAGAAGTAGTTAAACGTAGGTTTCTTTCCATGCTTTTTCCTTTTGTTTATATATTGTACTCAGATAAATAAATAAATAAATATATATATATATATATATATATATATATATATATATATATATATATTTAGTGTGAGACGTGTATCTTCAGCTGCTAAACCCCTGGGCCGTCGCATCTTAGTAGTGTGTGTAACGAGAGTAATGAAGAGGCGGTAGACGTAGCTTTTAATCCTCACAATTGATTATACTTCGAGCTTTCGGGCTCTGCCCTTTATCAAGACTGAGGACAAATCGGACAAAATACAGAACATGGATATCATATACAAAAGATAATGATGATCAAGACAATAGTGAAAATAATAACGACAATGATAGAGGTAGAGACGGTAGAAAATAAATATACTAATGGGAGTGTATATATGCGTCACTCTTACATAATTATAACATACATACATACAATCACAAACAGGCATACATATAAGCATTTACAAATACGTATGACTAAACATCTGCGCACACACATGTACATATAGATACGAATTTGTACGCACAAACACATTTGTAAATCTTCTCACATATATGAAGACAGGCAACCATATAAACAATAACGGCAATTAATAAAATCATAATGATAATTAAGTTAAGGAGTGTATGTATAAATAAGCGGAACATAGGCTAAAAAAACAAAAACAAACGAAGAACAGAGCACATAAGTAGCGTTCTTAGCCAGAAATAATTGTAAAATAATGTGTTTGACAGCATTCAAGGTTACAGGAAGGGAAGAACAAAATCTATAAATACGTACGATGTGAGATGCACAGTTCACAATTGGCCTGGTTACATACCGGCAGTCAATTGGCAGCCGGTTGTGGGGAACTGAAATATATATGTACATAATATATATATATATATATATATATATATATATATATATATATATTCTGTGTCTGTGTATGTGATCGCCATTTTTCTTTTCATAATGGTGTCAGAAAGTATCAATTTTTATCATCTGAACTGCAGACGGAGTAGCATTTATCGTGTTACCGCCCCTAGTCATTCTGTGTATCGTATAATCCTTTTAAGGGAGATCAATTAACCCCAGTAACCACCAGCTATGAAGGCATTATCATCGTCAGTAATTCGCCCTTACTGCCTGTGTCATAAATGAGTATCGTTACTGCCAATCTTACTTAGCCGACGAAATCCCTGCAACCGAAGCTCACGTGGGAGTAAGAATACAGCCCACGGGTTCCACACTCATTTCTCAATGCCATCCGTTTTCCAACCATGTAGATCTACCTGCTATTGATTATGTAGCATTTCTGCCATATGCTCACAAAAGCGTATACTCCATGGACAGAAGGGGTCTCCTCGTCTATGTTTAGCTTGGCACACTGAGGGAGTTTGGGTTGAATAATTGGAATCGAAGCACGCCTAATGGGCGGATTTGCTCCTTCCCGAGCAGACAATACCTGATATAAAATGCAGTCAATTTGCAAAGCCAAATGACAAAAGACATCTCTAAGGACTAGGCCGGAAGTGTTTTCTATGGTATCCCTGAATGAGAAAAAATTCAGGAGCGCTGATAATGACCCCCCCCCCCCTTAGAATTCATGGTCACTGAATTTTAATGTTCCAATCTTTTCTTGTTGTAATTACTGAATAGGTATATGTCATTAAAAGTAAAAAAAAAAATTCATTTTCAGATTCAATTTGGGTTATTAATATATTTCTCCATAAGCATACTTGTACAAATAGATAATCGATGACAAAATTTAATCAACGGTAACATTTTCGTCAAATGTAAATGAGTGTACTTGAATTGGATAGTTATGATTAAGAATGTGTATAAGACCATAGATCTTGTATTACAGTACAGAAAACCGTCATCAATACAGAGTTTGCTTGACTGAGACAACGGCCTCGGGGCGATATCGTATTATTTTCTGTGTGTTTTTAAGTGAAGGAACAACTCCATACACAAAAAAATGGGGGAAAGAAAGACACGAATACAAGGGGGTCTAAAAGGAGATATCTTGGTTAGGAAAAGTTGAGATGAATAAATGATAGTTACAGTTTTATTTAATTTGGAGCTATTATTATAATCGTATACAAAATACCTACCAATTTGTGTTTTTGTATTTTCAATCTATGAACTAAAGAACTTTTTTTTGGTAAGATAATTCAATGCATTAAAGGGAGCACTAGATAATGAGTTCCATGCGGCAGGGGCTAAGGTGTCTTTCAGATTTTTTTCTTTTTGTAATAATTGTAGGATTTGCTAAATGATAGTCAGTTGCGTTATGGGTTAATATGAATGGATGTCAGAGTTTGATATAAACGTATGTTTTAACATTACAGGGAGTTGGTTACATTCTTAATGTATATACATGAATATTACGGTGTGCCATGTTTTTATATCAATATTTATCTGACAGTTTTTACATCATGAAACGAGCATTTCGTGCATGCTAAGTAATGAGAATCAGTGATGAGTCCTACTTCACTTTTTTTTTGTAATCACGATATATAATTAATTGTATTATTTCAAGTACCGCAATTTCCCTATGAAATATTACTGTTGATGATTATCAGGCAGTATACGAATGCGTTGCAAGGATTGCAATAAATTTGCAGTATATTTTCTTAGTAAGATATTATCTAACTTTCCAGGGGATCCCAGGGGATATAATTTGTTGATACTGCTTAGTGTACCATGGATGTGACACGATCGGACCATAATATGAATTAATAGTTACTCCTAAACATTTAACACCAAGTTTAGATACCAGTGTTGGCTGTCTCGAATAGCAGTATTTTGTATAGGATTGTGCGTGAACCCAAAGAGGGTAAAACTTGTTTCGTCAATTTCAAGTGACAGCTAATTACAGTAGTCATAAACCATGTTGAAACTTGAAATGATTTTAGATTAATTGTAGTCAGTGTATATGCAAATTCTTGTATGAACCACTTAAATGAATACACTAGATAATTCAATAAATATCAAAATCAATAGGGATCCTTGGAATCGATCTTTGTGAGACAACTGAAAGTTTCATTAATTTGACTGATTAGATATATTTCATTTATTCATTTCATTTTATTTCATTTCCAACAAAAGTATAAAGTTATACTTATAAATGTACCTATTGCTTTCTGTTTGGTCTTTAAACCAGTTTCGAGCTTGGCATCAAATACCGTATGTTTCCATTTTGCACAATGAAATTTAATGATCTTTGTTATCAGACGCCCTAATCATAAAAATACCAATGCCATTCAACTTTCATGATAAATATTCTCCGACTGTGAAAGAAAAAATGGGAGAGCTTGCTATATAAAGCGATGTTACGTGCAGAGGAAATGTATATGCATTGATGCACTCCGATTAGAAGCTGTTCAATCCTAAAAACTTTAGTCACGTGTAAATAATGAAATAAAAGTTAGAGGATTGTCAAATTACCGCGGCTGGCTCAATCAACGCGAAAATATGCATTTCTTCATGCTGTATATAGGGTATGGAATCAACGCTTAGGGATTTTTATCAAAATCACCCCAGCAGAAACGTTACAGGCTTACCTATGTAAACGACCGCTGAGTCAAGAAACAAGCACACTGTCTCAAATCTATATCCAAAATACATGGACCGGTTGCCAAGACGACGCTTCAGAACGGAGGTCGAAGTTTCTCAAAACTGGCTAAATGCCATATAAACGTATATGAAGCTTCAAGTTTATAATTTTACCCCCCCCCCCCCCCCTCACACACACACACTATCTCTCTCTCTCTCTCTCTCTCTCTCTCTCTCTAAGATAATCTTTATAGTTCTGAGTGCAGATTACGGGAGAGCTTGCTATATAAAGCGATGTTACGTGCAGAGGAAATGTATATGCATTGATGCACTCCGATTAGAAGCTGTTCAATCCTAAAAACTATAGTCACGTGTAAATAATGAAATAAAAGTTAGAGGATTGTCAAATTACCGCGGCTGGCTCAATCAACGCGAAAATATGCATTTCTTCATGCTGTATATGGTATGGAATCAACGCTTAGGGATTTTTATCAAAATCACCCCAGCAGAAACGTTACAGGCTTACCTATGTAAACGACCGCTGAGTCAAGAAACAAGCACACTGTCTCAAATCTATATCCAAAATACATGGACCGGTTGCCAAGACGACGCTTCAGAACGGAGGTCGAAGTTTCTCAAAACTGGCTAAATGCCATATAAACGTATATGAAGCTTCAAGTTTATAATTTTACCCCCCCCCCCCTCACACACACACACTATCTCTCTCTCTCTCTCTCTAAGATAATCTTTATAGTTCTGAGTGCAGATTACGGTCTGTAAATGTCATACTTTGGCAGCGACTGCACCTGCTTCTGCAGGCTTGTGTTGACTCATAAGAGTGTGTGAGGGTTTGAGCGGCTATTAAGTCCCACTCAAAGCTGGACGCAAATCCGACAGACCTTGTTGGGTTTTTGCTGTTGTTGCTTTTTTTACTACGAGTGCTCCTTTCCCCCATATTACCTATTCTCGACGTTGACCTTCAAGTGTAAACACACGTGTGCAGGGTGCTTGAGATAGTCTTGTAAACATGGCTATTGAAAATAACATTACCTCTAGTACGTGTCATTGGCTATGCATTGGTCGCGGTGATCTGTAAAGTGACTTGCATAGACAGCAGACTTACGAAACAAACGACAACATAATACAAGAAAATATCATATTCATATGAAAAGTAGGAGCTTTACAGACGCGTACTTAGGAAACTGCGCTTTTTCGCACGATAAAAAGGTTATAATAATTCATGTGTGTTATTTTTGTTCATATTGATTAAGTTGTGAACATGGGCCTGATATCGAATGAAATTCAAATAAAGAATATTTATTATCATAAAACAAAAAGTGTGTGTGTGTGTGTGTGTGTGTGTGTGTGTGTGCGTGCGTGTATGTGCAAAAAATCTTATACCAGACATGACTGTGCCTTTGTTTTGGGTTCTTAACTCTTGAACTGGCAAAGCATTTTGGCCACGTGATGGCTTTCACATCGGGTCTGTCTTTGTCACTTTAATAATCATCATGATATTCACCCGAGGTCCTTTAATGTGAAATCTGTGAATACATTATTTCTATCTCATATGCATGCACTGCGGCACACCCTCTCTTACCTCTCCCCACCCCACCCCCCTCCCGCGCAGTTCTGAATGAGGAAACCAAGGAAGAATAGAAAGGGGAAATAGAATACCGCATGAGCCATGTTCGTCTGCGTACACGGAGTTGATGATGCTCACTTGAATGCATCGTGCCATTTTGTCTTTCTTTCTTTCTTTTTTATTTGTTTGCAAATGACTGTCTTGCCCCCGAGTGCAGCTAATCGAAGAAGCAGAGGCAGATTTGCAGAGATTCGTGGAGGGGACGCGGGCAAAGATTGATTCGCCTCGCTTCGATCGATCGCCGAAGGATGTCGTCTAAAATGGCGGTGATAATGTGTGCTGATATGCTGACAAAAACACAGTTGCCTCAATTTATCCACATTCTCAAACACACGTGCCAGAACGATCGCCTGATAAACAATGTTCCATACAGCTTGGTATTTTTTTGCGCGTGGGAAGGCAGATGTAAATTTTTCACATGGTTTTTAAACTAAAACAGTCTCTTCCGGTTGACAAAACTATTGTAGTCTATGCGTCTATTATTGATTAAAGCACAGAGCACGTTGTCAAAAACATTAAAAATCTTCAATGTGCATTAACGCCCTAACCGCCGATGTCCTTTCCCGAATATTCGACCTGAAATAAAAAAGGACTGCTTTATATATTACCTCTCATTTTAGGGGACAAAAAGGTTGCGCAAACTCCTTTTGTTTCAACCTCACGTCAGGTATCTCTTCTTGCAACCTTTTTAAGGATGAATCGAAATTGTCTATACGCTCAGCTTCTTCTTCGGCAGGCTAGCACATTGTTTGCATTGTCTGCTAGTATATAGGTGCGTACATTATTGTATCTGTCTATATCTGTATATATTTCTCTGTGTTGTTTTGCCTCCTTTAATGGCGGTCCATCTCAACTCTCTTTGAAGCTAACTAACACGACACTGCGCGCCTTCAAATACGTGTTACACTCAAACACTCAGATTTGTTTTTCTCCCCCCTTCCCCCCCCCCCCCTCTCTCTCTCTCTCTCTCTCTCTCTCTCTCTCTCTCTCTCTCTCTTCTCCTTCCCGTCACTTCGGCCAACCACCACCCCGGGGCTTCGCTTCATTCTAAGGATTATTCATTACCACTGCAAGTGGGTTTATAATACCGATGCGTGCTTTGGGTTGGGATGAGGACGTCTCTTATTTTTTTTTTTCCACGAGCGGCCTTACATTGCTCTGATAACGCACCTTTGAATTCCTGGGTAAATAATAATAATGACAATAATAATAATGATGATGGTGCTGATGATAATAATAATAATGATAATGATAGTAATAATGATTATTACGTCTTTGTCGAATCTGAGAGCAGCAACCCCCCTCTAAATATATATTTATGTATATGTATATATATATATATATATATATATATATATATATATATATATATATATATATATATATATATATATATATATGGGTGTGTGTGTGTGTGTGTGTGTGTGTCTATATATGTTTCAGTAGATACCATGTCATCTGTGATGATGACGTCAAAGCGTGGAGGAGTTCCCAAATGACATATTAAATACATTGATGTCAACATTAATTTGACCGACGACTTCCAAGAAAGTGGAATGATATATTACTTGCCAGATAATAGCCTATTAACAGCGAATGGTTATTGAAAATGGTGTCGGAAGCTATCTCTCAGAGTATCTGGAGGGATTATATTTGCACGAAAAATGATTGATAGATAGCAAGTGGCAGACGTGCATATTATGTATATCAACAAAACTTTGCTCGCACTATACAGGATATCGCAGCTGTTGATAGAGGGATCAATGGATTGAGTGGGTACAAATGAAGCCAGTACGATGTCACGAAATTACTCTCATTGGCACGATTGATTGGGTTTAACCAATAAAGTAACTTTCCTCAACGTTTCATCTCAGTGTAGGGATGGCCTACTTCTGTGTCTAGTTCCATGTCTTTGCTAGTGACAACTAGACGTTTCCGCCAAGAGTTATTTTGGTACAGATACAGGCGTTGTTTCATATTTGAAGTTTCTTGAATAGCACATCAGCAATCAATTCATTTCTTCAATTATGATTGATTTTACTGGTTCCTATGATACTGCCAAATCGTAATGGGCTGGTTGTGGGTTGAAACCCTGGTCATTATAAATACATTTTATGTGTGCCGAAGATGTGATACCTATTTTCACTCCTTCCATGGAAAAACACGAAAAATCAAGGCAAGTGTGCTCAATTGTTGCCCTATGCAAAATTTATGAACTCTCAAGAGCAAGTAACTGATGCGTATTATCTTCTCCAAATTTATCTCTTGCTACTCGGAGATTTGTTTTACAGCAGTCTCATTCAACTTTCTCGTTCAACCTGACCATCAATAACCATATGTATAAGACACCACAGGAAATCCTTTGTACTTGGCTGTGGCGCCCCTAACTAAGCTCTAGTTATCCACCGTGGGATAATTTGTTTGAATATTGTCGGTATCGGAACCACTACAGACAGTCACCAGGAGACGCGTGGGTGCCCATAAAATAGGATTTTTTTTTTTTTAAAGTTACACATTACTACCATGGATTAATCATATCAAGACATCTTCGACGGAGAGCTAATATTCCCCATCGTTAAATGAACCTAGTCTCTTTGGTATATCTGTGCATAATTCAACCGGAGTTTCGGGGGGGGGGGGGGGGAATGGGTGCTGTTCGTTATTCCGAAGGTTCGATATTCCGAAGGTTCGTTATTCCGAAGGTTCGTTAATCCGAAGCACACAAATTCCCTATACCTAGAGGTTCGTTAATCCGAAAATGAAAAAGGGTTCGTTAATCCGAACATTTGTGGCGTTATTCCGAAGGTTCGTTATTCCGAAGATTTGTTCATCCGAAAATGAAATTCGGAAAAACGAACCTTCGGAATAACGAATCTTCGGACTGAAGAGCCTTCGGAATAACGAACCTTCGGAATAACGAGCTGTAACCAAAAAAAAAAAAAAAAAAAAATACCCCAAGCTAATTCATCTAAAACGCAATACGGAAAGAGTGGATCACGTTTGTTATTCAGAGGAATACGAGAGTCACATTTTGCCTATGTATATGTTTGAGTACCATTGCTCTGAGAGAGAAACAGAAATATTGTTTCTTAATGCAAGGATGAGCGAGAAACAATAATTATTACCAGTATTTTGTACCACACAAATTCATGTAATTCGCCGACCGCAGATAACTCGATAATGCTATCAGTAAAATCTAATAAATTGACAGAACGTCATTTTTTTCTAAAATCAACAGTCCATGAGATCTTGTAATTCATTAGAAATCTGTGATCAAAATCTATAAACATTATAAACATTACTTAGCACTATCTATTTTATGTATACAGCCTTAACATATCATGGGAGGGTAATTCGTTTGGCATGTTTAAGGAAAAAAGATAGGTAAAGGCGAAGATTATGAAGCAGCCAAGCGTTTCAATGATATCTTGTGAATATATAAGGTAAAAAAGAATTAGAAAGTTGCATTGCACGTGAAAAGAATTTTGTAACCGCTTTTGGCTATTGAGATGAGATCACGTCAGCTGACCTAAATTTCTTTCATACGCTAATGGCGAAGCGTTTCGAGTTTAGGTTCCATTGTTCGATTCACTCAGCGAAATACCTTTTATCGGAGTCGGTACGGCAAACATTTTTCCTCGCGATGTTTTTTTAGGTTGTCATGCCATTCATTTCTTCATCAATCAAAAGACACACACACACATCCCCAAATCAGTGCTACAATGGGCTGATTACATGCAGGGATGAATGCCTGGGAGCTGAATTGCAGCGCCAGTTTTATTTTGAGATGAAAACTGCAATCTTTGCGCAAAAACATTCCTACGTAAAATGAGATGCGATTGTGACCAAATTAATATTCTTTTATTTGCAGTTGTTCTTAATGTGCAGAATCTTTGCAAGCAGATGGATCTTACGACCCAGATGTTGACGATATATAGGTACACCTTGTGATTTTGGATAGTCATAATACGTGTGCTCAGTAAGAAGGTCATTAATAGTAATATATAGCGTTAGGTTGGTGTCACTATAAATACAGTATACTCAAAAGCAAAACGTAAAGAAAAGTTACCTCGGTTTATTCTACGAATTCAAGGGACTATGCAATGTAAATGCATATTGACTTGTGTTATAAATTGATTCATGTTACCTGTTACCCTCAACGTGAATTATGTGGACAAATGAGTATTCAGATTCGTTTCATACATTATTCTACTTCTTTTCTTTAAAACTCAAACCCATTATTCTGTCAATGATATCATCAGCTGTCAGTTATTGCTTTAGTATACAATAATTATGATTCACAAAGGACATTACGCGGGAACAAGGAAGTTATGTTCAGTCTGGGGAAGTGACATTCCAGTGTATTTTGTTACTCATATCAGTACTTTATCAATGATTGACAGATCATATCTTTGACAGAATCTTGGTTTCGAGGGGTTTCTTTTTTGTGGACGTATGCAAGTAATCTGAAGAAAAAGAGTGAAAAAAAAAAATCATCATGAAATATAATGCCAAATAATCATCTACATATTCTTTTTGCAACATAAGTGAGTCAGGGTATTATGAATCAATACAAGTCAACATGAATTTGCATTGCATAGTCCCTCTAGGGAAACGCTGTTTTATGTTCAGTTGCAATAAATGCTTTTTGACGGAATAGACTTGATGTTCTGTGCTAGAATAAGACGTTCAAGTGGACACCTTGTGTCAAAACATCCTGCTTGAAAGTCATAATGTCAAATAAGCTGTATCTTTACCAATGCATGTGTGGCCGACATACTGCAGTACTGTGAGTTTTGAATTACGGTCATTACTGTAAGGATCATATAGTGATCCACTTAACTTGTTCCAAACTGAACTCTGAAATCTCCATAGACTTAATACACAGGCCACCAGGTTCCCGTTTTGAACGGCCTAAGTAGCAAACCAGTAACGATAGATTTAACGAATGCAACGAACGACTATTATTTCCCGCTGTTCTACGATCTAATTGTTGTATACAATGAAATGCTAATGGTTCACTTTCGATCTATCCAGCCGCTTCGTTATCTCCGCTTCAAGAATTCGTTTGGAGAACCTTCTGTTTTCTGCAGACAGCTCCAGTTTACGACTTTCTACCGAAAAGGGGAATCACATTGTTGTTCTTTCTTCTACAAATTCTCAATATCTGTTCTCGGCACTATTTTTAGCGATAAAGAGAGAAAAAAAAAAACCTCCCCCAGCCACTTTGATATCGTCCCTTTCATTCATAGAGCTAAGGGTTTTTATTCATGAGAGTTTGCTGAATGGTTTCAGATTGACAATATCATCGCTATGAAGAGTTTCACTGCAAAAACGCCATTTTAAAACATTTTAAGGTGAGTCCAAAATAAAACATTTCCAGAGATACTTCACTTGTAACAATACAGGAAATATTCCTTAAGTTATGATTAAAAAATCCTTTATTTCATTATAACTTTCCTTGAATTCTTTAGCAGAAGGTTCTCCAAAAGAATTCTTGAAGCGGAGATAACGAAGGGATTTAGTCGTAAATATCTCAATTTAACACAAAGGGAGCGAAATCGTTTGCGAGCAAACTCTTTTTATGGTGCTATACTCAAAATTTAATCTATCCGAGAAGCTTAAGGGTCTGATGTTGAGACTAGTTTCACCCTATAACAGATATTTAAAAAAAATGACAAATGGGATTTACTGAATTCAGACTTTTAAGCCTTAGGTAACTGAGAATTCTTGGATGCATTCGACATGTCATTATAGTCAGTCAAACCGGATGCAATAAACATCAGTCATGAACATACACTAATACAAAAATCATTTGGAGATCACTACATTAGAATGGCAACTTAAGGTTACCCATTTTCGTAGCTGAAACAAAATGTCAGCGAACTGTTTTTTTTATCAGCGTTTTCATCACTTCTTGTTGTTGTTGTTGTTGTTGTTGTTGTTGTTGTTGTTGTTGTTGTTGTTGTTGTTGTTGTTGTTGTTGTTGTTGTTGTTGTTGTTCTGAAAGTCCAATAAGCTAAGTATGGCGAAATTTGATAAGCTGAGGAAATCGTTGGTTCGGCGATATAAGATTGACTTTTGACTCTTTATCTTGTGACGAGGACCACTTGTAGATTGAGAAGTTGAATCTATGGGCGTTCGCTATATAGCTTGACAAACTCGGCTACATCGGTAGCTACATTTGAAAAAGCTCATAGGGTGAGAGAAAAAATGTTGATAACTATAATACAAGTCAACACTGATAATATGCAGCTATACACTGATTGCAGAAACGCACAGTGCACCTATTCTGAAGCACGCTCTCCTTTCCTTTTACTCTTTGACCATCATCATGTTTTACAGCCCTCAGTTCGATTTGCTTTGTTTGACCACATAGAATGACGTCTAGTGTGATATTAGAGGGAAGTTAGATTAATCAATAAGCATGCAGCGCAAACTTACTTAACGAATGATTACGTTTACGCGAAAAGAAAAAGAAGCATATACGACCCACCATCACAGCTGTTTAATACATTCAGTAATTAGCAATTGATAGTAGGGTTTCATATTAGGACACTGACGAAAATGCATGACATACAACACATGCGAACGACTAGAAAAGAAAATCCCGTCATCCAAAGCCCTCGCCAGTTTGAACCCACGCGATATCAAAGGTCTGGGATTTATCACGTGACGCGTAACAATCCAATTCATTACAGCCATCCGTGACATGGTCTATGTCTAGGCCGCGGCGCGACGCACCGTGTCGTCTGCTACGCACTCCATCAAATCGTCCCACGTATTCATTATTGAGTTCGTACGTCATGTCACGGGGGGTTCGACACCCTGCAGTCAGGTTACGAGGCCTTTACCGAGACGTGGCGGAACGGAGAACCCCCCTTTTATCATGCATAATGAATGAGAGAAATGAAATTGAGTCCCCGTCCGTCTAACAAGCCGGAGCCCGACCCGTTGTCCTCCTGTCAGTTACCACCTTATTACTGACCGACTCATATTGCGCAGGCTGTCCCAGCAAAGCCGCTCAAGAAAACCTGTGCGGACCCTATCACCACATACTGACATAATCCTCTGAAATTTGTCTCAATGAATGTTATTTTATTTTTTGTAACATATTCAGTATTTTTTTTCCTGTATGCATAAAGGGTAACCATACAGTTGTACAGTCAGCAAACTTCCCAATCGTGTGATTCCATTGTTGCAGCACTATTTCCACGGGTAGTGATATCAGCACGATGTTTTGGTCAGATCATTATTGCTGCCGATAATTCTATACCAGTGTGCACAAAACACCCCCCCCCCCCAAAAAAAAAAAATAAGAGAAAAGAATGTCACCATACACACATGAGTTACTGTGCCCGTTACCCTCAATACACAGTACTCATTAACGTTTATTTAATGTTATTAAAAGATGACAACGCTTCACCCCTATCGAGCTGACCCTTACCTCTTAATCTTCACTGCATGCACTCCCGTGATATTTTGGTTTTTTATTTTGCCACATTTCACGCCATGTAGGCCTAAATTCTGTAGAAAGCCATGACTCCATGCTGATTGCCAGTCAGGCAAATGGCACATCTTGTTACGAGCAGTAAAAAAAAAAAATGTGGAAGACCCTTTTTGTATGAACCACCTTGTATCGTCAGCCGAACGAGATTGATAACGTGGCTCAGAAAACGGAACACACTTCCATTCCATCACTGGAAGTTTTGCCGCGATCGCTCTCTCTTTGACGTCATCGTTTCCATGGCGACGGCCAGCGCCGCAAGCATTGCGAGTCTCGATGTAAATATTTATCATCGTGTGCCTCACCTTCCCTTTTCCCAAAAAACTTTTTGAAACTTTTAAAGGAGCTGCCAGGGACGGCCTGAACGCTGGCGCCTTTCTCAGGTGCGCTCTCGAATGATTTTCGGGCGAAATGAAAGACAGATTGAGTGTAACAATCCTCGGGCTAGGGGTGGGAGTGACAGGCTCCGTCGGTCACAAATTGTCCACTCGGTTATTCACTGCTCACATCATGATCACTTTTAATAATAACGAAAGCTTCTGACCCGTATTTCGAAGACTATAGTCCCTCCAGTAAGCTGCGGGAGGCATGCACGAAGCAGAACTCGTCAGGTTGAGAGGATTTTGTCGATTAAAGACCAGGCACTCGGAAATCGTTTACTTACGCCGGGATACCTGCAAAATGGCCAGTTGTTGGATCCATCCGGGCACGTATAGCAATGACTTCACTAGCAGCTGCAGTATCTTGTTTTCTTGTCCTCCTGTCTTTAGTTTACCCACCCCCCCCCCCCCCCAGAAGAACGATGCATGAGGTTGGAGAGACAGTCGGATAGCATCTCTCCAGTATATTGCACTCACGGAACATCTACACTATTGATTCGCTGCCCTTGTTGATTTACATGACTGTGGCACCTCATTGCAAAGCGACCGCTTGCCGTGTTTGAATGAAATTGTATGATGGAAGAGTTCCTTTTTAGGACAATTGATTTTTATGGTGAATGTTTCAGTGCAACAGTTACACTGACTCGCTTCAAAGGTCGATCAACGATCATTCATGTTGTCCAGGCCTTCGTCACTTTTCGATGCAAGATCACCGAGAATAAAATTGAATGCTCTTCATGTATATTTGAAGAGCTTGCTTCCAAAAGGCGCTAAATCCATTGGAAAATGATGGATTTACCGCCTTTTGGAAGCAAGCTCTTCATTTGTAATATTTATCAGGCTGGTCCGTAAATGTGGGACTCTGCCATGTGTTAGTCTGTGTTTACATACTCGGTCCCCTTCCTCTTTCTCAATCAATTTAATCAATCAATTAATCAATCAATCAATCAATCAATCAATCAATTAATTAATTAATCAATCAATCAATCAATCAAATAATATATCTATCTACCTGTCTATCTATCTATCTATCTTCGTTATTCTTCTGTCTTCTCGTATGAACAGAGGTGGAGTATATCATACCCTGGAAGGTGATTCTCACATCATGAGTGAATCCATATTGTTAAACTCATGGGGCTGTACTGTGAAATAGACGTGATCTTTATCATGTTTATTATGAAAGTACTGTTGACTCTGGAATGCTCAACAAAGAGTCATAGGAGCAATAACCTCACGCCGTTTTACCTTACGTGACAACATGAATAGTCTCTGAATGATATTATTATAAATGACCATGCTCTCAGTTTATCGTAGGTCTCAAGAGAAATAAACAGTATAAACAATAACAACAACAACAACAACAACAACAACAACAACAACAACAACAACAACAATAGCAACAACATTATGATTAATCCTGTGAGTGGTGAGGACTGTTGCTAGAAACGAGACCCCTGCAGAAGATATATTTGATGTCCTTACATTATACTTCTTGCTTGCAACCGATTTCATTCCACAAACAACATTCTTCACTGCTTAAACTGATCTTGATATACCATAACTTTCGCAGATAGAATCTTCTCTTCTTTTTTTTTTTACCGTTGCTCTCTGACGCTGATGACGTCAAGTTATGTTACTGTTAAGCTTCGTTGCATCTGTTGCTGGTACCTTCCCCTCTGACCCGGTGTGCCCTTTGTTACCCGCTTTGCTCCCGGTAGCTGTTAAAACCCCGCCCGGAAACTCCGCTCCACTAAGTATAGTTATTCATTTCATTTTGGCCTTTCAGTTGCTTGGCAACTCTACCGTTGGTCTCGTTAAACTCTCAACTCTCGTATGCAAGTATCGTGCAAAACAATCCCGTCCCTATATCTCTGTCTCTCTCCTTTACATGTTTTTTTTTTCCTGCAATGAGTTCTTTTAAATCTGTTTACATTCAGGAAACTGTGTGGTTATTCTCCACATTTAAACGCCACTATGATGTTTTTGTGTTTGCACTCAGGAGCTGTGTGGTTATTCTCTACATTGTAAACGCCAAAATGACATGTTTTTGTGTTTTATTTGTCGAATAAATGGCATGAATTGGCCTTAATCAATCGTTAAAAATAAGTTAAACATGTCAAGAAAACACTTGAAAATAAGGAACGAAAAGAGGGATGCGTACTGCGTTACCTTGCAGGTGGTCAGAGAACATAATTGTTCATATAATTGGGCACCTCGGAGAAGGTAGATATATCAAACACAGTCGAGAACATATTCCATCAATTCTGCCTCCTCTGTCAGTATAAGGTGCGCGACTACGGAACGCGCGTTATAAACAAGCGCGAGAAGGAGGTACTTAGTTCGTGCGTCCAGAGAGCCAAAGCAATCGATTCTCAAACGGAGCTCCAATTTCGGCATGCCAAACAGTACAAATTGTGGAAAATTCCTGCTCCAGACAGATAAATGAGCCGGTAATTACTCGTCATACACATAGCGGATGTGTTAATGATTAGAATTGGGCCTGTTCTCATCATTTTTTCAAGAGGATAGAATACTTGAACAATACAAAGAGAGACGGCTGGAGCAGGGAATTTTCGTAATGTTAATGAGAATGTCATACCGACTGGCCCCCGCGACGCTCGCCCGCTATACTTACCTTAACAAGAAGGCCAGACGGGCAAATATCGCGTGGCTTCAGTCTATTTGAACTCGAGATGTGTGATTCCCAAGGGCTCGTTAGTTTAGACGGTCATTTATAAACAGCGGGCACAGTATGTACACGTCGGCAAAGATTTGGTTTCAGACTGCCGACAAGCTTACCAATATGGCTGATTTTAGACTCGTCTCCACTCTTTATCATGTTTACGCTCTGAAAGATTCGAAAACATTCGCCGCGAAACCTTCCATGGGCTACTTCACAATGTCAAGCCGACACATCTTCGTTAGATGTTAAACAACCGTCAGGTGTGGCATGTATTTGAAGAGTTTTTTTTTTTTTATCATGCCTCTGCCACGCAGTTTCACCGGATTTCCCCAATATCTCTGTAATACCTGAAGGTGTTTTTCATGAGGCTTGGTGAATACATATTCTACCAGATTGAGACTCTTTAGGAAAAGTTTTGGGCCAAGGGGTCAAAAGTAGAAGGTCAAAAGTCAAGTGAAAATGCCAAACTTTCACTTTTTTCTGCATAAAATGGAAATATTGGAAATTGCTCAAGGTGTCTTCATGAAGCTTAATACATCTAAAATGTATTGCCTGACAATATTTTTCTCTTGGGATGTTTTGGGTCTTGTCATGAGGTCAAAGGTCAGTTTAAAATGTCAAAATTAGACTATCTAATGCTGATTTTTCAGTATTCTGTCCACACCTTAGAAATGATTTGATGTATAACCTTAATTAATCTTTGTATATACATGATTTCTCAGAGAAAGCTTTTGGGCCACGGGGTCAATGGTCCGGAAAATATGGTAAAATTTCACCATTATTTCAATATTTTGAAAGTGGCTCAAAGTATTGTTATTAAAATTGATGTATATTACCAGATAGTGGTTATTTGCCAAACGTGTGAAACTGTGGGTTTGGAACAAATGAGTTTGGAATTGACAATTGCAAAAGACCATACCTTCGCTTGCCATACAATTATGCATGCACACACGCACACACACACACACACTATATCATACACAAACAAACATAATGACGAACATGAATTTTCAGGAAAAGTGACAGACATATTTTATAAGTGTCATTGCAAAGACGGACTTTAAAAACAGTTTCCCGGTTTCATCTATTTCTTCTTTTTTTTTTTTGCATAGTTATACACGTACATACATCTAAACATTATAGATGCTATTGCCTGCAGACCAAATGTTTTTTCAAAGCAATCCAGATCAAAGCCCTTATGCCACATTATCTCCTGCTTTTTTTTTTCCTGCATGAAACAAGGTTTAAGGTCAAACGAAAACTGATGCATATTTCGGTTTCTCGATAAGGTTTGAGATTCTCATGTCTCTTTGGCGCCAGATTTGGCTCATATTGCTTTAATAATGTCACGGCCTGTAACTTTATCTTGCACACTGTGGCCAAAAGGAGCTAAAGTGTGAAAGAAATCAAGACAGTCACGGGATTGCATCCACTACAACACGAAGAGGGGATAAGAATAGCCTCCTGCACAGAAATTGGTTTGACTTCATATGAGTATGTCTTCGCAAAGAATAAGGTAATAGTCGCGCGTATGAAGAACATAACAATCATCACATTGAGACAGGGGAAGTGTAATGTTAGAGTCTTTGTACCTGCCGCAAAGAACGTACGGGAAAAAGACAGACAATTGAAATTACTAACAGTTACTTTTGCTATCAATTTAGCATTTTCAGTTTGATAGGCCTGCTGAATTAACACAGTGAAGTAGGACAGGGGAACATTATAGCTGGGACTGAAAGAAATGAATCGATTTTTTCCCCCGGTGTGCTTGCTCGTATACGAGACAAGGCAATCGCAGGGGGGAAATGAAGAAAATCGAGAAAAGGGAGAAAGAGAAACATGTGGTTGTATATGAACTCTGCCATCTGAGGGTGGAAGAGGTATCGTTACATCTTTCGGCATAATTTACGTCATGGGTTACACGGGAATCGTGGCCTAATACTACATTTTCTACGAGGGAATCGCGGCGCCCGGGCACTGATCTCTATGGGAAATATATTTCCTATAGTGATCAGTGCGCCCTAGTCAGTCTTCTCTCAGTGCGCTAGCTCCCTACTCACTAACGGTTTGTACACCGCTCCTAGGATTTACTGTGTATATTTCCTTCGGAGCATAACCTCTTCAGTGAGAGGAGTAACTGAAAGCGCCTTGCGTAAAGACTATAAGGTAGTGAGCACCGCCATATTCTGAATCACGAAGGAGTCTTCACGCTCAATAGACGATTAGATGCGTGCGCACATCACCCGTGTTTGCTGATTTATCAAATTGCATTATGTTTGATGAATACAAATATGATATGATATTTGCAGAAGTTCGCACATTTCTAGACCTTCGTAAAGCCCACAACAAATATTCCCTTGGCTAACAGAACTACGGGATTGGGGAGAGTACTTTAGCCTTCCCACGCAGGCATCAGTGAGCAAATATTTACTCGGAAAATAGGTAAGTGTTACAAAGTACACTTTTAATGACCGGATAATGTCCATGCTAAACGGAACGATATTTATGACTGGCATAACTGAATACGAATTGACTAACACATCTCCCCATATAGCACTGGTGATGTATTCCGAACAGGTCTCGCCAGTCAATAATGATAGATGAAGGCGTGATTTACTCGGCAATTAGGCTGAGGCCGCAAGTTCGTGGCCGCTCGCATGTAGGAATGTCCATAAATAAACCTGGAAAACGATGTCTCCGTTAAAATTGCAGTCTTGCACTTGAAAATATATCACTCCGCCAGCAGCCAGAGGGATAGAGCCGCCCATTATTTGATCTCTGTGCGGACGCATGTCATTAGGGTCAATTGTAGCGAGGCACATTTCACGTCCAATATTAGAATCTCGCTGAAACTGTGTGGAAGAATTTATTTTTAAACGCATTACAAGCACAGCCTTGTATGTATTTATGTAAACGAATGGGATGGATGACATGAACCAGAGACGCAAAATAAAGTGGTATAAAATGTTCTAAATAAAGTGAAGCGTTCTAAATAGAGTGACAAGTGCGACAAGTATATCTAAACGTGGTGGGAACGAGGGAATTGGTAGTACAATTTGTAGAAGCATTTTGGCAGGTTGAAGGACATGGGAAAGCGCGTGCTTGCTTATCATTATGATTATACACACACACACACACACACACACACACACACACACACGCACACTGGTATGCGTGCATGCATGTTTCATTTTATGTAAAATCACCTTTGTATACAAACAGTCATTGAAGGGGTAAAAAAATACATGCACACACACATGTATGTATATATATATATACATATAATTCTATATAAATATATATATATAATTCTATATATATATATATATATACAAAGAGATATAGAGAGGGAGAGAGCGAGAGGGGGAGAGAGGATGGTGTAAGCAGTGTTTATGATTTTGATAATGGCATGGAAATTCTATTTCTTCAATTTCATTTATTTCATATATCACATTCAACAAATAATTTTTATATCATTGCAAAAACTTCATCATACCACAAATCGTTGCACACTATCACACTATAAAAGGACTGGATTTGATTAAAGCGAATGTAGAGATAAACATTATCAAGGGAACTTGCCCATTATATAAATACGTGGATTTAATGTATGCATAAATATTTGTATATAAAGGATAGTAAATAGGACAGTCCGTTCAAAAGTATAAACCTTACAGATTTTGGTTGAATCCATGCATGTATTGTCGTTGCTGGATAATGAAACTACAATAGTTCATAATGTCCCTGTAGGACAACAATATAAAGAAAATGTAAATATAATCATCACATGCTCATTTATCTTTAATGAAAGAGCACTTGACTTTCAGAAAGCAGGGGGAATAATATTACCATTGACATTATTCAGTAACAAGTCGAGGGAATGTGTATTTTTTTTTTCAAAATAAAGTTCTTTGGTATTATCTTCTTATGTTCTTTATATCCTGGCGTTACATGACGAACTGTTGAAGTCCTCTTAACCAGCGATGGAGGCACCGATATTTAAAAATTCGTAGTAACTTTTGAACGGATTGACCGAATTTCCTCAAACGTTATCACTGATGTGTTCTCCTAATATTGTTGCATTCTCTCAATCTATGATTATACCTGGGGTAAATTCCGTCTCAACAATGAGCATTAACCTGTTGAGTGTGTTCGCGTGAGTTGGCGTCATAATCCATTTCACTTTTCTACCATTAAAGGGTGTTTTAGTGATGTTTGGTGTTTTTATACCAGTGCACTTGTGCTAAAGTGCAAGACACTATAGTGGGGAAGCGATGACACGTTCATGTATATGAAATATGCAAGGAGCAGTGGCGGATCCAGGGGGGAGCGCACCGCCCCCCCCCCCCATTTTTGTTAAAACAAAAGAAATAAAAATAAAAAATGGGGGAGGGCGCGTGCGCCCCCTCTTTACAGAATATTCCTGGATCCGCCCCTGAGGAGAGTACTATGTCACATGTCACATACTCTCGACACAACAGATGACGGTTTGATCTACACGGATTTCTTCTTATGTAAGTTATTCATACTCCTCGGTAAGCTTGCTCTTTGAAAATCCAGGTGATTGAGCTCGACTTTATGCCAGAAAACAAAAAGAGGCAAAGATAACGGCTTCAACATTCGTATGTAATTGTTTTGCACGTGGAGCGATGCCAGTGTGCATTTCTACTGATAAATCCATATAATTTATTATGGTGTAGTGTATGTTACTCAAGACCGGTCGGTTGATCGTGAGTTTCTATGCGCCTCTTCCTTTCAGACGAGACAGTAAAAGAACATTATAAAGAGGGGGAGGTAGAGAAATAGAGAATCTATATTTGTGTGGGGTGCGGTTCATCTGAAAATTGTTGTCTCTATTATGCTTTGAAAATGTAGCTCTACGTCACACTGCGATAAGAATCTCGCTATGCCTTTATCATAACTTCGTTGAGTAAAGAGTAGCTACTTTTGTTTCTCCGTAGCTCCGAAAATAGAGGGCATTCACTGCACAGTACAGCTTTTTATGGGTCATACTCATCTGCATCTGCATGTGTTTTGCTTTCTATTTGTTATCACTGATCTAGTTTCTAAACGGTCTTCTTTTTTTTTTCTGCTGCATTGGTCTCAAGCCACGAAGAGGTGTGCGCCTACAGCGAGTAGAATAGGTTATTCATAGACCGTGAGAGACAAACATTTTTTCTCTCTCTCTCTCTGCATACAAAGGTTGTGTAAGTCACGCCTTCATAGTATGAGCGTTTGTCTGTGTGTGGGTGTGGGTGTGTGTGTATGTTTGTATCCGAATGTCACAAATATAGTCCATCCCTGTTATTCAAATAGCAGTACGCGGAGAACAACCATACCGCCGATGAAAGGGATATACAGGCATAAATTCGGGAGACAAAACTTGAGCCCTCCAGCCCGCCATCATGCCTTGTTATTAAAGGGCAGCACAGGTAGCTCGCCTTTGACGATAAACATTTTTTGCCTGGTATCCAATGCATTTCATGTAACGTATTCCCAGTTCTCTCTCCTCCTAGCCTCCCCCTCTTCATCCCCCTCCTTCTCCCCGCCCCCCCCCCCCCCTTTCTCTCGCTCTCTCTTTCTCTTTGTCTGACTTTTCAGTCATACCTGTAGTCATTAACATCTGTCTCGGTACCATCAATCTATCGACATGAATGCTAAATCTTAATCCTCTTTTCTCCCACTTCTCCTGACCAAAAACAAAGCAAAACAAACAAACAAACAAACAAACAAACAAACAACAACAAAATCACATTCAGTGATAGTTCTAGTTTCATTTGTATTTATTTGTATTTGAAGTGCATATTTCTTTTTTGTAATAATGTATCATTTGATATTGTTTAGAGCTGTTTTATATTGTTATAGCTGATGTTAATTCTGGGTGCATGCACTGGTTGGGGAGGATGACCTCGAGCCTCGGTGATTAAGTCTGCCTCTTTCCTCCCCTGGCAACCAGCGGTATGCGCCTATGATTACCACATTCTTTATATCATGTAATATGATTTTCTGTTTGTATTTCATGTTGAAATGCCAAATAAAGAACAACAGCAACAGCAATGATAATGATAATAAAGATGATGATGATGATAATAATAATAATAATAATAATAATAATAATAATAATAATAATAATAATAATAATAATAGTAATATACAAAATAATGTAAAAGAACAGCCACCCTTGTCATAATAACCCATTGCAATTGCAATAGCTTTGAAAGTGGCGAAAGACTCACGAAAAACCAAAAGCAGTCCTATCTGGGGTGTGAATTACTTAAATCTTATCATGGAGCTGACTCAGGACGGGAAAAAATAAACAATTAATGTCAATTTTTTTCATGGTTCTGTTTTAACTAAAGTTAGAGTATAATTATGTCTACATGATGAATGCTATGTGATGAAAAAAAGATATCACGCTGTATCGAAAACGACAAATCAAAAAATACAAATAAAAACATTCACTGGTCGGCCACATAATATTTGTACATTTTGGCTTCATGTAGGCCTAATGATAAGAATGTAGGATAGGATGAAATAATAATAACAGCATTGATGGAAACAAGATGAAAACAATAAATAGGAGTGGCCATTGTCCGGTTTTACAATCATATCAACGATAAATCGTAATTAGGGGTACCAATAAAGAGGGATGTCGGCAACATCACTGACTAAAGAGAAATTGGATCATATTTCATCTCATGCATATAGATTGTGCTTTACGTTTCAACAACCACACAGCGCATGTTGAATGTTCCATATATCTAGTGGTAGACCTGCTTTTGACCTTTACTTGTGTGGTTGTATCCCCCCCCCCCTCATGAAAAATGCTATACAAGCACTGAAAGTAGTTGATGTCAACAATGGTTCCATTTCGTTGCTGTTATAAATCAGACGGAAAGTAAAATAAATGCATCCTTTCTAAAAGAAAGGGGATTTTTGACTGTCACAAAGTGATCCATTTTCCAAAGCAAAAAAGCAATGCGCAAATGGCTTATATTGATTTTGATACCTTACACTTCACATTAAGTTTGCACTCGCACTTATGTATGTATATATGTGTGTGTGTATATATATATACATATATATATGTATGCATATATATATATATGTATATATATATATATATATATATATATATATATATATATATATATACATACATACATACATACATACATACATACATACATGTGATGTACATGTGTGTGTGTCTGTTGTACGCGCGTGGGTCACGGTGTGTGCTATTAGTGCTAAGGTTGCCGCGGGCTTTGTGCGCTAATGAAATGCCAGTGAAAGTTGTCGTCAACAGCCCAGTGTCTGAGCCTTGACCGACTCCCCGCGTTTCTCTAATCCAGCTAATTTGTAATGGGATAATCTGACGTGAAAGTTGGACGCCTCTAGACGACAGCCCAAAAGTGCACAAGGAGCTTGGCTGGCTCTTTTGCTTGTAAACCGAGTTTGTCGCTGAAAGCTACGGCTGGATACATCGTGGTTTAGGAAGACCAACCATGGACAAACCTTGACTGATTAAGTTAGAGGTCAAGGGTCGCGCATGCGATAGTTATACGTGTGCAAGGAACACTACATTATAAGGAACATTCTTGCAAATGTTGGTCAGATTGAAACAGAAGCGACTAGCATGTCTTGTAGAAACTTTATGCAGTGACTCATAGCTGCGCAAGAAAGAAAGCATGGATAGTGCAAAGCTGTCCAATTTCATAGATTTCTTGTACAGTGTATGCAAAGTACACCTCCGAGTGTATTTTTCGTCACGTTCCCGTGACACCCGCAGCTCAGTGGATGACGGTTTGTGTTTTAGAGTTGCCCTGCTCCTCTTGTTGTAGTTATTTTTGTTCTGGTTGTCTTGATCTCCGTGGGGATGGTCACGCATCCAATTTCAAGGATGACTGCTCTCAGAGTGTACGCTGTCCTACACGTTTAGTGAATTTGGTGATTTTACGGATGCGGGAGTGCCTCCTATTATATTGCAAAGGATGAATAAGTAAAACATTGCAAGTACTCTAGTGAGATACCAGCAAAGATAGGCATCCGATGTGGTCATCCTTCGGAATCAGTTTTCTTACATAAAATATGGTTGGCCTATTTGTCACTCTCAGCCACTTTATCAAAGGTTACATAGTTCAGCACAAGATGTTTCTCTAGATGTTAAATTACACGTCTAGTGGCGATTGTCACTCAGTCGTAAAGTTATGACATCGTGATTGATATCATAATTTACGATGTCATCAAACTGCAAAGACCCTATATGCTAAGGAGCCAACCATTATGAGACATATACAGATGTCTCATACAGATAGCAGATGGCAATGGACATGTAGGGGCGACACTGCGGACAGATGCCCGACTTTGAGTCCGGAGAAAACGTGGAAAGTGTTAAACCCTTTCGATACATTTTTGGTAATGTAATTTCGGACCTATGCGCTGTATAAGCACAGTACCAGAACACAGATTTGTTATGAGATGTATACACGTGATCCCTCCTTCCCTATACATAATCTTTATGATACACTTTGACTTACTGCTCATGGAGCAAGTGTATATAATCATGGTATGTTGTAAAAAAAAAATGACCATAAATTCATACTTGCAAGGAATGAGCCATGTTATAGACACCTTATAGTTGGAGATATGAATAGTCAACCAAATGAGCTTTGTAGCCTTGTATCAGAGAAAATAGTGTATGATTCTGTCACATCTTAAAAAAAAAAGAAGACGATAATATCATCATCCATATTCTGTAACAAATACAATCATGTCATGCATGTAGAACAGGGTCAGTGTCATAAAATGATCATAGCATCTGTTTTTGGTGGCCTCGTGTTTTGTTTTATTCTATTTTAATCTTGTATAGGCGTATTTGCTAATTAACTTACAATAATTAGGCAATGACTTCTTAAGACATGAAGACATCTTCTTCTTTTTTTAAGAAAGAGAAGTGTTGCCACCGTCATAAATTCAAAGTTATAAGATGCTGATTATATATTATCCAGCTCCGTGCACTATGACCGCGCTATGTTATCGATTAATGCGCAATTTATATGATAACTCCTTATTTCACACTATTTGTATGAGGTATATATTTATGGATTTAGTTAGACTGTTTTCGTTAGTTTTGGAGTATTTCCAGCATCTTCTGAAATTGCCACGAGCAGCTAAGTATGAAATACAGACGATTTATAGATACCGATATGACGTTCGATCCATTGTACGCAAAATGAATCACAAATTAAGAATGACATTAGCCATTACCTTTCATTATTAGCATTCATGTTGCGTAGATTAATTCTTTCTATCGTTCATGCAAATAGAATATTAAATGAACTGTCACACTCATAACCGGCAATATTTAGCCACATGTATCCTCAAACTGACGTGAATCTGTTGCATATCATTTTAGGGTGCATGCACGCAAAGTGGCGTTTGTGACGCCATCAGAAAAGAGGAGACAAACGTAATAGGTGAAGATTAAATCACAAGTATTTTTTCGTGGAATACTTTTGGGAGCAATTCAGATTTCGGAATCAGAGAATCAGAATTACACTCTTGCTGCAGGGAACTACAGTCCCTTGGCGTCCAGGCTTACGTCGGATGCAGGCATTTTTCGGGGGAGCTGAAGTCGCCGCGCGAAACACGCTCCCCCATTTCACGGATGCACAGGCGCGGCGTGCGTGTGTGTAGTCGACATCACAGTGGTGGGTGTGAGGCGAGTGTGGCGTACCAAGGGGAAGAAAGGAAGAGCCAAGCTGTCACTGAACTCAACAGGGCAGACAATATCGAAGACCAAATGCTGTCGAAAGCTCACAGGCAACTGTACGCATGTGTGTGCGTATGTGTGTGTGTGCTCTGACATACTAGACTATATGTAATTGTGAGGTAAAATGAACCATACAGAACTTAGGATGATTCTATTCCCTGGAGCTTGTGGGGTATATACAGAACGAAAGGAAAACATGAAGATGTACCCCACAGATCAGTGGGTGTAGTGTTGTGTGTGTGTGTGTGTGTGTGTGTGTGTGTGTGTGTGTGTGTGCGTGCGAGCGTATATGAGTCCATGCATATTATATCAATATGTTAATAGAGACGAATGGTCTTGTGAGGTTGTGTTTGGTTGGCCCTTTCAATCATGACAGAATCATAGAACGCATTTTGTATCAAGAAAAAATGAATGTCCTTAAGATGTACCGCATTTTCCTCTGGAAAACAGAAACTCTCACTAATAGGATATTATACTCTATAAAAACAGATTGCTATAATCATAGTTGGGCTACATGCTGTATATTGATGTTTACTTCCAAAATGATTGTGAATAATTTCACTCGGTTCTTCAGATTCAGTTCTCAGATTGTTTATATTAGCTGTCATGCTGTGCAAAATCATCCCGTTGACCATGAAAATCAAGAATACGAATCCATGTTCGTCATAATTTTGGACGAGTTCCAAGCTAGAGACACTCTTTCAAGAATTTGATTCTGCAAAGAGATTTCTTGCATGCGCGTTTATTTGAACATTCGAGCTACCGTAGCCCCATACATGGTTTGAAGTAATCAGCCAGCGTATCGAAAACGTTTGGTTATAACTTTAAGAACGAAATGAGTGTAATCGAGGAAGACCGTCGCTTTCATTGTGACGTCACGAAACAGGTGGTTGGCGCAGTGAGAGCAGCGTAACGCGCGGTGACAGTGTCTGCGCCTTGCCGGCCCCGGCCCCTCGGCCCAGCAGATTTCGCTGACGTCATGAAATCTGGAAGATTGTGATTCCCTTCTGCTGTTGTTATCTGTCAGCACCTCATCCATGCAAATTAGTTAGACACGCCGTCGACAGGTTGCCGGGCCGAGACGCACACTCTTCGCTGCCTCTGGCAGGGGAGGGAAATATGGCCGCCTTTTTTTGCCCGTCTCCAAAAAAAAGTCTGGTATACCCCTTAAGATAATTCACCCAGACAGGCATTTCAAGCAGAGTCATATACACGGCCAGAAAGAGAGAAAGCTGTTAACCTAAAATCAATCTTCGCTTCATTATCAAAAGCAAGAGTCAAGGTGAAATCTCCGTAGTTTTTTTTTTTTTTTGCCTCTCTTTCTGTATCTTTCTTTTCAATCTCCATGCATGAGATAGAAAGGATCTTTATAACCATCCGCACGGTCAGAGACTGCCGATATGTTATGTTAATTTAACAAAGATACATTCAGATGTAATATTTTTGCCTTATTTGCATTCAGAATATCATTATCAAGAATAAAGAATTTTTAAACGAAATGAATGGAAATGAATCAACCTGAATGAAAAAAGTATGAGGAAGAACACTCACAGGAGATATAAAGTAGCTTGTATTTTTGTAAGGTCCTTCAAAAGATTGCAAAATCATAAAAAGCGAAGTAATTATCCATTTCCAACAACTTTTCTTTGACACAATAAGTCACAATTAGCCTGTTGTATTCTATTAAACTATGTTTTCATTATCATAAAAATGAGCTGCATTGGAGCAAGGACACTTTAAACGAACACACATATAAACACACATACACATACATGCATACACACAAACTTTACTCCGTCCGGTGAAACCTTCCCCACATACCTGAGTTTATATGCTTGTTATTTGCGATATAAAATCAGTAACACATACAAAGCATCAATCTTGATTATTGACTCACTATTGCTCCAGCTTCTACAGTGATTGGTCAATAATTAGCAGCGTTTTTCTTCACTTTGGTTATTTTCCCTAAATTTAGGAATTAAAGATGTCAGACACATTCTGTCCTGAGAAGGATCACAACTCGGGAGACAGAAGTGGAGAATATGAAGATGCAGACATATTATGAAGAATATAGATATTACGTACCATGCGGGATCGGGGCAAGGAAGCACTGTGAATTATAATTGATTATTCCATTTTCATTTCAGATCGATAGGGTAAGGATTTTTATTACGAATGACATTCAAGCGACTCGCCTTTATAGCATTTCATTCATAAAATTTGACTTCTCAGCATATTGATTAGATGACATCCTTTCGCGACATATACAAGCAGCAATCCGTGAGACGGATTTCGGATTTTTATAATACATTAAGTAGTTATTACTACTGTTCTCGTTGGCCTTGATAATGGTGCTTAAATAGAACGACTAGCCGTTGAATACAACGTCTAAATCTATAAGTACTGGTAATTGTGCGAGGGAGGGGGTGTTGTTGTGCTTTTTTTGCCTCTGCTTTTCCTTCTGATGAAAGCAACGAATCTGACATTAACCTGGACCGACTGAATGCTCACAGGTAGTGCATGCATCCATTGGGATGAATTCATCTTTTTTGTACTCCCTGCAGGTTATTGCTTCTTATTCGCGCCTTTCCCTGCCTGCTGCTCCTCTAGCCTTGAGCGAGATTCGAATAAAAATCTGCGCCCGATTTAGAACAGTAGCACCATCATTTATTAGATTTAGGAGAAGATCTCCCCGTCCCAGGATCTCATCGTGTCGTGTCCGGAAGGCTTAAATGGACTTCTTTCCTTCTCGGCGATGATAAACGACACAATATTCCAGGCTTTAAATCCGTCCGGAGAAAATAATGAAGATATCGCGTGGCATTCATTTCTGCATTTAGCCCGGCCGACATGAAAGCCCCGACCTCTCGGCGCTGGGCACGATGTTTCCAAAGCTCAAGGAGAGATCACCCCAAAAGTTGGAAAGATGTGCGGTAATTTGGACTTCTCCCCAGCAGTCGTATTTTTCCCTCCACCTGTATCAGCACATGCTTAAAGTTCGCCTTATTGAATATTGGCAATCACGTTTGGGCCCAATTACTTTCTGGATCTGCATCTTTTTAGAGGAAGAGAGATAGAGAATGAGAGAATGAGAGAAAGAGAGAGAGAGAGAGAGAGAGAGAGAGAGGAGGAGGAGGAGGAGGAGGAGTGTTGTGCCACTCTAGTCGAGTGATAAATGACGCGAGGTCTTTCTATAGCGTGACGGTCCGTATCATTTATCCGATGCTGGAGTTGTATGTTCGCTGTGCCCGAACATCAATTCAGCCAAAATGAAGATATCGTGAAACTGACAGCGCCCCCGCAGGGTGCGTAAATATATTCAGTTTCTTTTTGTCTCTCCGTTCGTGTGCATCCATAGCGCCAACCAATGCAGCTAGAAGGCTGCATGTCCCTCCTTCTTCATCCATTGACAAAGTGAGTTTCATTTTCTTAATTCTTGCAGACAAAAAAACTTCAAAAACTTTCATCTTGCCTCGATCACGTCATTCCTACATGTGCGTGTAAAATCAAACCAGAGAAACGAGTCGATAAACAGGACTATAGGTTACACGAGAACCCTTGAATTAATCATTGTTTGCTGTCCAATAAGTCAATTAGATGGAGGCAACTTAGTCCGTCCCCAGCCATCGATCTTCGCAGACGAAGGCCAGATATATCTTGCTCAAACTTTATTGGGAGGAGAAATACCGGCATAGGAGGAGAATGGCTCGGGGCAGGATATTTAGTGTCCTCCGTAAATTGTCGAAAGAGAGACATTATTAGAATCTTTTTTTTTTACCCCATCCTACCCGTCTTCGACCGAAAATGTCGCACTGTTTGAACCGTTCATTAAGTTCTCGTGGAAACAGGTGTCCTTTTTTTTTCAGTATACCCTCGTTGAATTATATTTTCATTATTATGACGTAAAAAAAAAGGATTAATGGTGAGATATCAAGAAAGTAGGATACTACAAATTAGCGGAGCATTAATAGCTGTTTATTGCAGCATGCATATGTAAATTGGCTTTCCTGTCTACGTCATCGGATTGTCTCATTAGTGAGAATCATTCGAGCTCTTTCATTTCGTTCATCTAATTGACTAAATAAAGCTTGGTTCACCAACACACATAATGTATATAGAGAGAGACACCCTGTATGGAGAGTCAAAGGGGATGTCGCTCAAAATGGTGTCTCGTTTGCTCTGCACGGCTTTTTATCCTATCTCTGACGAATGTCTACACATTAACATAGCATTATGTTTACTTAGCACTTTACAGTGTGTAGTGATTTCTCTGCTTTATATAGAGTGTGATCCATGCCTCCAAGTTGCAGTGAAAGACAGATGAAATATATTTTCCTCAACGTGACGGGATAGCACGTGATAGTGACCGAGATGTCATGTTCTATCAGCGAACGCGTGAAATAGTATGATGATGCAAAATGGAAATTGTTCTGATACCGCAATACTCCACACGTGGTAATTTGTGAGCATCAATTCTTTCATTTTAAAAGAAATGTAGCAATCAAGTCAAGTGTAACGTGACCCTAGATTTAAAGTAAATAGATTCATGCATCATTCGCACAGATATTACAAAGTAAGAACATAATCAACGTTTCAATTACTCACAAGCAATTCTATGAAGCAAGGCACAATATCCATATCTATTCATAGTTGGAAGCACATACATGTCAACCTATTACGTAGGACAAGTTCAAGAGCGCGCTAGCAATTATGAAAACAGATCTGATTTGTACGTGGTTGATACTGACATCATTGCTTTACAAAAACAGATAAAACTTGTTGGAGTTTCGTTATGTTCTGGTCCTATGTGACCTATTTTCATTAATAAAACAAACTGTATGTTAGACTTCAACTCTAATTATCAAAGCCGTGTTGAATAGAATTGCACATTAAACGAGTTGACCAAAGCCGGATCTTCCCGATTGAGTTTTGGGATGATATCTCTCCCCCCCCCCCTCCCCCCGTACACACACATTCCAAAGAATAGAGAGAAGGGAGCACTTTATAAAGGAAAGAAGTTTTAGGTTATTGATTACTGTAATTTCTCGTGGGGTTGTCTTGTTTACATGTCTGATATTTTCATGAAGCAGTGTTCATCAGTATACATCGACAAATCCTGTTTACTGAGGACATCCGAACCGTCTTCATTCTATGCTTACTCTTCCCTTAAAATGGAATCTGATTGCTTCCTTATCACGCTCTGAAATTGATTTTGCCACGTTCAAGGATAATTGATTGGCTTTGTGCACCGGCGGGAACTGATTTGACGGCAAGGTTTAATACTCAGGTGTAGAGTTTAAAGTTCTTGGTGTTTGGTTTGGGTTTTGTTTGTTTATGTTGTTGTTGTTGTTTGCTTGCTTTAATATCTGTTTGTTTGTTTGTTTGTTTTTGGAGTGGTTTTGCGATTTGTGTTGCTGGGTTTTTTTTTTTTAGGGGGCAGGGCTTTTTCCCCTGAGATGTGGCTAATTGCCAGGTTTGCTTGATATCATACTTTAGAAAAACTAACGTAAACAATAAGAATAAAAACAAATGTCTGGCCGAATGGGTTGCCAACATACTCAGCGACATCAAAACAACTGCAACGATGACTATCCACTTCAACCATGAAATAATGCAGATGAAATGGTCCAAATCAATAACATTTAACGCAGATTTCATTTCCAATATCACACAAATTCTTTCAAATACTATGATTACAATACCTCAGAGTAATACAAAATTTAATGACACATTTGAAAACGAAAAGAAGAAATAAGCAAGTGCACAACCTATATATATCATGTGAAACTCTTTAAACAAAATCATCGGAACCACTGAAAATGGTTGTCGCAGTTAACATAAATTGTTGTCGATAAGGTAGTCCCTTGCAACCTGACGAAATGATCTGTCTCTTCTAGAAGTGTCTTTTCTTTTCTTTTTCTATTCCAGCACCGAGGGGGAGGGGTTCTATGGCAGCTGGCGGCTACACTGTGCTGTGGAGCTCGCTGCTGCCGTGCATGCTGTGGTGATTGTTGCCGTCCACATCACTCCTCCTTTCAGGATCTCGCCGACGACTTCGATGACGACGACAACGTTGACATTCCAATATCGCCGGGATACTCTAGCGACATACCGTCATCGACGTCCCACTCGAGACTCAACTCCACAAGCTCGCGACGGTCATCATGCGGCGAGTCAAGACGAAGCTCGACGCCCGTTTCGGAATATTCGAGCTCTGGCTATCGCCGGGGCAGCAGCACACCCGTTCCCATTATAGACATGAAACCGATCGAATTCTGGCCCCCTAATACAAGCCAGGAACCGGTCCAACCACGCCCACTGACCCGTAGGTACACCAGTGATCTCTCTTCCTTTAGTGATGCCGACAAGATCGAACCAAAACTTTACGAAGTTAACGAAAACGAGGAGGACCTCACCGACGAGGAGAAAGTAGCTCGCTTCAAACTCGGAAAAATTCACTTCGCGCTCAAGTACGAAGTCAACGAGGGTCGATTAAATGTGCGCATCATCAAAGCGCGCGACCTGCCTCCTCCAATGTTCTATGATTCCAGTAAACAAGACTTGTCGCATTCCAATCCTTACGTGAAAATTTGTCTGCTCCCCGACCAGAAGGATTCCCGCCAGACGTCGGTGAAGCGGAAAACACAGAACCCAAACTTTGAGGAGAGTTTTTGTTTCAACTTACCTCACCCGGAGGCGCAAAGACGAATGTTGTTACTCAGCGTCCAAGATTTCGATAAGTTTTCTCGGCACTGTGTCATAGGGCAGCACACGGTAACATTAGCTGGACTTAATCTCGTGAAAGGAGGTCACTATTGGAAACCCCTGCAACCACCGAATCAGGTGAGAAGAACATGACCAAAAAACAAACAAACACACAAACAAAAAACAAACACAACACAACACAAGCCTCACACTTAGCAATACAAAATGCTTAACATTTTATACTATAGAACCTCGATATGGGGAGACCACTGTAAACACTACAGAGGTCGAGTCAAACGAATATATCTATGAACATTTCTCATTACCAAGCCACACGGAAATTTACTGAAACGCTAAATGTTGCTGTGGTAACCGAATTGTCCATCTCATAGCCTGTCAGGAAGACGTAGTAAGCTCATGATGAAGAGCTTCTCAAATTCAAAACTTTTGTCCCTTTTACATCGTCACAATGCATAGTACTTTGTTTTAGCATGATACCTAAGGAGAATTTTAGTTGTATTTGGCTTCTTAAGGCACGTTGTCATTAACCAAATTAATTTCATGAAGACTTTATGAAATCGCTGCTCTTGCATGGATCCCACTCAATTTCAGTGTAATTGAAAAGTGCTCTGTATTCGGGTATCCGACTGAATTGCTTTTAACCTCTCCTCTGACCTGTTCATTGTATAATACACTTCACTATAATCATTGCTGTAATCAACGTGCGGAACTAATATCATTTCAACATATTGTTTATTCATGATTTTAAAAGAATGCAAAATAAGTACAAAAGCGACAAGCGACAGGGTGCTCCATTACGAGATTACTGATTTCTACTGTAGAGCAAAAACAAAAACAAAAACACCCACCTATACATATAGTTCATTACGTTTGCCATGTCTGGTCGTACTGGTGGTGGTTTATGTTATATTAAGAAGATAAACTTACGTCCAGAGAGATCGACGAACCGTCAGCCTTCTTATCAATGCAGACATGTTTAGCGTGTTTTCTCGTTGTTCTTTTTATGCGACTCTGAAGTTTTGTTGTTGACAAGAGTTATTGAATGAGAGCACGTACCATATGTAAATAGGGGATCTTTCCGTTTCGGACCGAAGCCCTGAAGAAAGCTAGTGACGCATCAAAAATTTTGGTTCAACGATTAAAAGTTGTTGGAGGCTGATGATGCATCACAATCTCTTCTTTAAAGAAAGAAAAAAATATATATATATATAATTTTATATATATATATATTCAATCTGCTCACCCGCTGAGTCAATACAATATGTCAGTTTTTCTTTGCGTTTTGTTTTAAATTTATTAATACTATGTCTACTCAGCATACTGTTTCAGAGATATCTTGCACTTTCAGACGCAAAAAAAAAAAGGAAAAGAAAAAGGCGATCAATGATATTTTGGTCACGTAAACATCATGCTGTAGGTGTTGTGTCCCAGACGTTTAGCGAACAGTAAGGATTTCGTTAGCACTGACGTCACTCTGAGTACAGAGATTGTATTCAAAATAGTTTCTCTCTTCCCAGGTAATTCATTCCTCAATCATTTTACAACACGATGCATGTTCGCCTATATGCGTGATGTATTACATAATATAAAGCAAGCTTTCGTTTTGTCGCAAACGCCAGTCTGCACAGTAACGCCCATAGGCAAAGTACACGCTCTCTGAAAAGTTCAATCTTTACGCCCGAAGAGTTCTATTACTCTTAATTTCAGCGACTGGTGAGAGTATCTGCTGTTTTGACAACAATTTTGCGCAAAATTAACTTCTAAGGAATGTTTTGGGTTTTCAACGCAGTGTCCCAAAAGAAATAGCTATAACATAATCACACAGTCACAACTAATAATAATCACCAGTAGTGGTAGTAAATGTTGTTGTTGTTGTTTGAGTAGCAGTGCCATCATTGAAATATCATTATGATTTATTGTTGCAATGGTTATGACACTCATAACAATATCATTGTTTTTATAATCACTATCACTAAAGCTATGATATAGTCTTCTTTATCCTTAAGCGCAAGCATTGCCCTCCCGGATGATTAATATTTCCCTATCCCCAGCATTGTCAGGTACCTATCAATACATCTTGTTCCAGGGGTGGGGCTCATAGTACACCGTGGGCGGTTCAGCGGACAGGATTCAAACCAACACGATATCCTGTCATGAAGAATCCACAGCCCTGTATTCACCCTACCACAGTGCTTCCAGGCGTTATAGATAATAGTTTGCATTTATGACAACAGACCGTTTTCGTAATTCCACTTTGCGCATGAGGACAAAAAAAAATGTTATTTGTACCAACAGGCATTTTGGTTTGTAATTTCACCGAGATAAGCATCTGCGGTGTGATGATTATTCACGTGATCCGTATAAATACATTGTGCTTTCAAGCACATCCACCAGACAGTAAGCCTGGTATTTGGCAGTATTAAATGGGGAAAAATCTTAATACATTCAGGGGAAAACATTGAGATATACAGCATACTTCACCAGGTGTTAATAGAAAGCTCTTTCTGGTCACCTGCTCTGCGCAACTTTATTCTTGTTTGAAAATCAATTTCATAAATTGTTTCGTCAGGCAGGCTCATGCATTATGCTCCTTTCAGAACAAGTGAAGTGCTTTAAGTAGCCAACTGAGAAAAAAAGAAAGGTCATTTGAACCAATGTGCTCATGAGCTAGTTGCGAACTGGCTTATGTGACATGGAAAGACTCAACACAGGACTGGCATGAACACGAGCAGTATGTACGGTCTGGTGGATGACAGTCCGAGTTTATATCATATATTGTCCATCAAGCACCGTTCAACAATTTCATGATTGTTACCACGTGATAATGGGTTATTTGACAAGTTTTCCCATGGGCAGAATACTGGTATCCCATTAGCAAGCATTTTTCGTGTAAACAAATGCCAAACGACATCAAACGATAGCACGCTATATTCAGCGCAATCGAAAGATTTCATTTTAGAATTTTGCAGGATGCTCAAAATAGGAGCGTCGGAAAAATTTTGATGCGAACGGATATTATATGATTGAGGAAAGCAGCGCCCAATGAAATCGGATAGGTAATGCTACGGTCACAAAGGTTCGTACGAACGATGCGTTCGTACGAATGTCACTGTTCGTACGAATTCTGGAGATTCGTAGATGGGGCACAGATTCTTACGGCCTTCTTACGAATTTCGCACGAACGCTGTTTAATTCGCAAGAACAAATAAAATTGTGTACCTACGCCTTACGAGTCCCATACGAACGTCTTACAATCTCGAAGAGTTGTTCGTAAGAACGCCGTAGAATCTCCGTTCGTAAGGCATTCTTACGAAAGAGGTAAGAGCCCTCTATGAACGACTTAAGGCGTTCTTACAATCATCGTCAGAATTTAAGGCTTCAAGAATTGTCTCTCGTCCCTACAAAATCTTGCGTAGTTGTTACGATGTTCGTACGACTCCTTACGAAGAGAGGGTGTCGTACGAAGTTAAAAAACAAATCTTGGACAAGACCATCGACTAGGCTACGAACTTACGAACGGTCTACGAACGCTGGTTTCGTACGGCCTTCTTATGAAGATCTTACGAAACTGTCTACAAAGCGTTCGTTCGGCGTTCTTAGCAATTCTTAATGGTATTTGTGACCGAGCCTAATGCGCGCATGAGGTGCAAAAGCTGCACCGTGAGTCCTGCGGTCTAAGATGGTGATGCTGCCCCCATGGCCGTGGATGAGGAGATTTGAGGTATTATACATTTCCAAAGTATATAGGGGCCCTAATACCGTCACCCTGCGTAAAATTGCTACAAGCGCACTTAACAAAAATGTACGCCCGGTGCGCTTGAAATTTTGCAGGGTTACCACAACCAGGCAAACTGAAGTGAAAACTGAATAGTTTTTCTTGAAAAACATAAATTTACACAAGGAATACGTGTTATAAGTATCATCACGGTTACCCGCATTCGTCTTTTACGTGCTTTGTCTATGGGAGCGCGGGGTGACGCACAACTATTCCGCATCGTTCGCGTTTGACGACGATAGCCACAAATTTCCAGTATCGATCACTGAACTTGTCGTTCCATTGGAATCTTCAGCATTTTTTCTGTATGTGAGTGGGATTTTATAGAATTTCATTGACGTAATGTGATTTGAACATGCATAAACATTAACTATGACGAGGTGCGGGTCACTCAACTATACTTTCAGTTACCCATGTCATGTAACGATACTTTATTATATAACGGATGATGACCTTTGTTCTCGAGAGTGGCCAACGCAGAATGCTCTAAGTTACGTTTCAGATTGCCGGTGCTATTTAGAGGAGATTATAAATCCCTCCAACTTCGCCAGGGGACTCATTACCTCCGTCATTGTATTCCAATCTCTTCTCTTTGGTCGCTCCTACTCTGGTCATTATCTAAATGATAGCTTGTGTGGAAAATGGACGTAAAGACGCGACCAGTCACTGCATATCAATCGTCTTTAACGTCTATGAAAGACCCGTATCACAATTTTATGCAACTTATTTAGTCTGCACAAACGCTGGATATTCGATGTTTTGAATGTTAATGTACATTGAACATCAAATGATTCACTGTATTTACATGAGATGTTTTCTTGAGTGGTACTATATAGATAATGACTGACATTTTTACTAAACACACTGAATGAGTCAGTGTTCGAAATGCTAATAAGAAACTCTTAAACTTGGAGCATGAAGATTCTGTACACTTCCGACAGCAAAAATCATCATACTTCTCACTAGAATAGGGGTAAATTAAAGCACTCGGAGAGTAACGCAAACGTTTGATTTCAATTGAGTTCAATTTCAATTCTTTAGCCATAATATTTGCATTACACACACACACACACGCATGCCCACGCACACACACAAACACGAACATACACAAACAAACAAACAAACAAACAAACAAAAGCGAGCAGAAAAGCCCTCGGAGAGAGCAGACCTATCCCAAGCAGCTCAATTCCACCCACAGGATCCAGACGATCATCTAAATCGCTACCAAAATTTAGTAATCTTTTTGTTCTGTCATTACCAACTTTTCCTGAAAATTTCATCCAAATCCGTTAATGAAGTTTTGAGTTATTTTGCAAACAGACAAACAAACCAACACCGGTTAAAAATAAATAATCTCCTTGGAGAAGGTAAAATCTTTTCAAACAAAATCTTTTCAAACAAAAATTCCCGCATCTAGGTAGCTATGCGCGTCTTTAACCTATTTCAGTATCTTTGTCCCTCTTAAGTGCCATTGAAACGCGCTGCCTCTTTTTTTTTTCTCATTCATACAAGAATGACCTCACGTGGGCGGCATTCCCAGAATGTTCCCATCAAAGAATAAATGTTACAAATGGTCCGCTATCACGTGATCATGTTTATCCAATAGCCGAGTGGTATTTGACCAACCCATGTAACGGTACCCTGTCATTGCCTGTGTATGTCAACATTCAGGCGTAGGCGTACATATTTTATGATCTTAGATATCGACATGACTGCACGGCAAACAAAGTGTACAAGTTTACAGTATTATTGAATCCTTGACATCGTGCGAATCGGGTTAAGATGGCACGCTATTCAACATTATGACATCCTTATGCACAATAATAATTCTATAATACAATGCGAATTTTCTCAAACTGGCAGCTGAATATGTGCCTATTTTTGCATCTATGGCATACACAGAAATCACGTGATGATTCTCTCAACAGAATTACTAACGCGCAAAGGAATACAATGTAAGATAAACTTAGGGGTGTGGTGACAGAAAGTAGAATTTCATACATCAAGTGTACGTGTCTTCGTCTATATGACAATGGAAACGCTCAGAATATTATGGGACTGACATGCAAACCGACCGTGTTATTTCCTTAGATTGTTTCAAAGACATACAGAATGTTCTAATATTATTGTCTCTAGTATCCATTTATGATTATACAGAAATCTCAATACTGCATGTCTTATAATGTGAACTGCCGTCTAAATCAGCAAAAAGAAAATAATGCCAGAGTCAATATTTCCAAAATGCTGAAATCATTATCCAATGACCTATAAAACTGTCAACTTTTGGATATGCATAAAACATGATCATTGGAAAACAGACGCCACCCTTACAGTAAGTTCGCACAAGTAGTTTAAATCTGCAGAGAATCTGTATGTAACTTATCGCTTCAAGCATTGTAAAGCAGAGCGTATGTCGCGCAATGTCCCAAGCGTATTATAGTAGCTCCCAATGCACGAACCCATGGTTTGTGTGGTCATTACGAGATCCGCCAAGCTCGGGCTTCAAAAACCTTTGGTATGTGCTGAGAGGTATATTTATTTTGCAATGATCCTCTTGAGGTTGTTCCTACGTGTTGACGGGTAACCGTGTGCCGTTGCCATGGATAATTTAGGGGCCTTTCAGCTTTCGGCAGTGAGCGCGCTTCACAATCGAGAACACAATAAATTTGCTCACTTCGATTTTTGTGTGTTAATTTGCATCACTACCTCTTATCTCCTTTCCCTCTCTCCCTTGCTCTCTCGCTCTCTCCTTTCCCCTCCCTCCCCCTCTCTTTGTCTCTCTTCCTCATGATAATTCTATTTGTGTATATTGTGTGAATGTTTGTTCAAGTGCCAGCTCCTTTACGTGTGCCTATTTTGATAGCGATGCTGAGCGAGGGTACTAATTATTACTATACAGTTAGCTTCGTCGACTTGGATGACTGTATTCAACATGTTTGACAGGATTCCTCGTAGCTAATAGAGAATACGAAATCCAGCCATGCATATTTAATTCATTTCTCTCAGATGTGACTTCCTGACGTTTAGTTTTCAAAGAATGTATATTGGAAGATATAGATAATGACAAGTCCGCCCCGACAGACCGGTAATTGATTCACAGATCAACTGTGTTTGATTTAAATATACATGTACATGTACATTGTATAATACCATGTATCTCAGGGCTCGACATATTAGCCACCAAATTTCCAAAAAGGTTCTTTTCTGGTGGCCCAATCGGACAACTATAGATTCAAAGTGGATTGTTATGTATATATTATTTTTGTCGGGCCATCAAAATGTAATATTTAGAGCTTTTAAAGGCTCGAACTGGCAACCAGAGAAATAAATTAGTGTCAAGCCCTATTACATATATTTCCAGTTTCTGTGTTTGTTTGCTTTTGCAGACATCAAATTCTATCATAATTGGTGTAGATAATCATCTGTATAGATGTTATTACATCATGGATGCGATTAGGCTTAAGTTAACTTAAAATGACTCCAAGCAAGAAATGGCGGCTGGAATTGAAATTTGCTTCTTCTGTTGAGGTATAGATTCTCCCACGATGGTGGCGCCACAATGCTGGAGGGGAAAACTTGTAGAACGATGGTATATTTATCATATTCACAATATTGTAAAAACTTTTCACCACTCCCTCAAGGTTTCCAGGCTTTCCTCTTGATGATCAACTTCTCGATATCCTCTGTCTTGTTTTCTATCTTTCCTTATTCTGTTTTTTACACTTGGTTTCTGATGATGACATTCGTTACACAACGGACAGAGAGTATCTTGGTTGTTTTGACTTTTTGTCAGGTTTTTTTTCCGTTTCTTCCTCTCTTTCAGCATATTAATTATCCCGATTGCTAAAACATCATCAAATTTCATCGGGCTGAATAATTGTCCCGCGGGAATTCATCATCTAGATTATCCCCTGCGTGTGGGATGTCATCTCGAATTTCGGAAGATTGTGTCATAGAATTGAAGTCTATCATAGGACTATCTACCCTAGGAGGCTAGTCATAAATTCGATATCACTTTGACGTTTGAAGCAGTCTGCTTTCTAATTATGCGTCCAAGCAGCAAATATATATCCATATACATATTCTTTTCTCTCTCTCTCTCTCACTCTCTTCCTCTTCATCAAGAAAAACATAAGCTACTTATGTAGCGTACACACTTCCTTGTTTTAACGTTCTTCATTTTTAAAAAGCACCTAAATATTATTGAAGAAAAAAAAATACAAAGTCTCTTAATTGGGTTACGATTCTCCCACGTGAAACAACCTCAAGTTAGGATCAAGTATATCCATTAAAATACTCTTTTTATCTCTTTTTTATCTCTCTTTTTCTCTGTCTTTCTCTTTCTCCCCCTCCACTAAGCCTACTGATGTCTATACTCCAAAATGTTTCTTTTCGCTCTTCCATTATTTTGTATTGTATTCCTGTATCGTATCATGTTTCATTTCAAATAGGATATTTTTAATTTGTAGTAACTTATGGAGGATTGGCAAATGACGACAGTTTGACCGTCCATGAGGGAGCATTTCTTTAAGTGGATTCCCTCCATTTTCCCGGAAGTATTTTATTCATATTAGAAGAAATGAAAATCGTTTGAAGATTTGCTCATATTCATTACATTGTGGCGAACATTGTCGTGATGTATATCAGTGCCGTATTCTCTGTTTGGTGTGTTTGAAAAGGAAATAAAAAGTTGATATGAGATTTATCCAAAAATGCACTCCAATTTTGCATCTCCAAGCGAAAGTTTGCGAGATGAAATCACCAAGCTATGCTATGACGAAATTAGAAGTCACGTTGGCCCTCTCTGTCGGGAGCCAATAACCTTAAAGCGTTAAAGCTTCTTTTCTTCATCCGCTTATTGTAACTCCCTGCGACGTGCAGAGTTGATCATAACTCGGATGAAAAGATAAATCAATATTCTAATCCATCCCCTGTAATCAGGTTACAGTTTCGATGACCTTGAACGCCTCTGCATTAGTACAGGGGAAAGACCTACGAGGAAGAGAAATTTTACAAACGCGCTGTGATCAATGCAACAATGATAATCTTCCAATATACAGTACCTACGTTAGCCTCTTTGGGGTAACAACAAGCCAAACAGTTCATTATTCCAAAGGTACGTTATTCCAAAGGCTTGCTCTTCCGAAGGTTCGCTATTCGAAGGTTCGTTATTTTGAAGGTTCGTAATTCCAAATTTGAAATGAATTCCGTTATTCTGAAGGCTCCGTAATACGAAAATGAAAGAAGGTTTGTTATTTGGAAGCTTCGTTAATCCGAAAACAAAATAAGGTTCGTACCTGTAAATCCGAAGGTTCCTTAGTACGCGCTTTTTTTTTTTCGAGAACTTTATTCATTTTCGGATTAACGTATCTTCAGAATAATAAACCTTATTTCATTTTCGGAATAAGAAACTTTCGGATTAAAGAATATCTAGGTATGCGCAATTTGGGCGTTTTTGAATAACGAACTTTATTTCATTTTTGGATAACGAACCTTCGGAATAACGACCATCACCCGTTACGGCATACGGTTACAGCCGGGTGTAGGCCAAGCCGTAATCATTACGTAACATCGCAGGGAGTCTACTCGTCTAAGGGTCAATAGGGAAATTAAAGGTAGCACAATCAAACGTGTCTGAGGCCGTTTCAACAAGACAGGAATTTTACCGAGAATTTCATCAAATGTGCTATGTGGTATCGGGCAAATTGACCGCTTCAGTTCAACATGAACAAAATCTGACCCTCAAGAGGTCAATTACCCTCCCTTGTATAACGTCATACAGTGTGTACCTGGCAGTAACAATTACATGACCGTGATTTTATCACGGCCGTCCTCATGCTCTCATAATAAAACCGACCGCAATGTGTATTACACTTTGATTTTCACGTAAAGAGCCAGACCCACTGTGCCGTTAAGAATGTGTGACTGAATAATTCTGTCTGTGTGTCTTAACTATCAACAGAGTCATTCAAAGTTCTCCCTTCGCTAAGAAAGCTATCCTGAAAGTATTGATACATTTACTAAACGGTGGCATCTTTGGGTGCTTCCACTGCGTTCTTCGATCTGGGGCCTGTTTCATAAAACTTGTCATCAGTGACAACTGCCACATTTCTATGACAAATTTGCTCTCAACCAATCAGATGCAAGGATTACAGTAGCTTGTCACATCTATGACAACTTGTCACTGATGACAAGTTTTATGAAACGGGCCCCTGGATGTATAATTGCTGAACATAACAGCATGATTAAGTTCAGTTGCAAATGGCCCTCGGTCAAATTTTGTAGCCGTATTCTCACGTATCAGATGGATAAAGTTTTGTGACAGTCATATAACATATCGTGTTTTTTAGGTTAAAGGTTGCGAAACAAACAAACTGATGTTGCTAACTACAAATGAAAATCTATTATGCTACAGAGCTTCGGAAATTCTTTGAAGCTACGGGAACGAAGAGAGAAAATACCACTGTTTCATCAGATTAGAAACACATTTAGGGGACTTTTCAAATGCTCCATTTGGAGGTTGGAGGGGATATTAATTAGCAAATGCCACATATCTTGGCCCAGTTAGAGGCGAATCTACCTCTGGAAGACAAGAGAAGGGCGTGTTGCCACTCTATTCACGTGGTTAGGTAGCCCCCTATACGTCATACGAGATAATATGTATCATTACCGCTCTCTCAAACACAGAACAACCCAGGTCGAGGGGAAATTCTACTATCATTGAATTACCTGCCCAGCGCTGGCCGGCTAAATGTTGACGTCATAAAGGCCAAGCAGCTACTGCAGACAGACATAGTGGGTGGCTCGGGTAAGTAAATTAGCCTTACTTCAAGTGTGATACGATTATTTCTACATGTCTCTGGAATGCATAGGTATAAAACGTTTGTGCAGAAGAATCGCCTATGAGTGTTTGGATATATTTTGATTGATTCAAATTGCAGTTTGTTCAATAATTTTGTTTCTCGTTGTGGCAGGCCTACGCCTTATGGGAGATACGGGAAGGCTCGCACAACAGCCGAGGCGCCACTGATCCATCGTACCCTTGATCTAGTGTATTCTCGTCACAAAGTGTAAACACATTTTACACGTCTTCCCAACGCTTACGAATGGCTTCTCTCCTGGTTTGACCTTCCCCGCTCAGTTGGCAAACCTTTCAAATTCTGGCGAGAAAGGATGCACATCTCAATGGGTTTTCAATGGTAACATTGCACTTTGCAATGAATGACTACGATGCCAAATCGAATTCCTTCTGCGTGTTGCTTTTTTTTTCCTCTCCCACCAGAAATGCTTCCGCCAGAAATTGAAAGAAATTACCCAATCTTATCAAAGACGATGGAGGGAAAGAGCGTTGAAACCATTTTCTCTCGCGAGATAAGCTCAATATTCTTTGTTTCCTCCATGATGGATTTATTTGTCGACATTTATTTGTCACGTGAAGTCACCTCGGAAGGTGTCCCCCCCCCCCCCCTCTGGTTTGCAGAGTACCTCGACCAATGCACTTCTCTCCTAGCTATTTTTTTCCAGTTATCAAATCGTCTTTTCTTTCTGGGAAGCGATAGCAACAACTCTCCCGAGATTCTTTTTAAATGCTATTGTATTATTGGATTTGCCAGCAGTAAAGGTTCTCTGTACGCTTGAACGTCGCCACCAGAAGCGCGTTTCCTTGAAGGCAGTATGAGGACGAAATGGCCGCATTGGAATGAAGTGATGCGAGCCATGCCCAGCCCGTTGCTAGGAGATTTGTCTCCAGTTTTTGCAGTCAGGTTGAGCATGTTGAGCGAGGACACGCTGCTGCTACACAGAGCCAGTCACCAGACCAATCTGGTTTGCAGAGCTGCTACCGATTCCCGGAATTAATCGTGCAAGACGTGGAACTGGCTGTATTCTCGCTTATAAAGAAATGCATTTTCTTTCTTTGTGTTATTAGTATTTATGTGTATCACATTGGAATTGTTTCGATCAATAACCAAAACCACTTGGAATGACGCTTTCCCCCCTCTATTTTTATTACTATTATGTTCCCCAATCGCAGGCAACCATTCATACCAAGTGAAGTTGAGAGAAAGTCTGCATTTTAAGAAACATTATGTATGCACGAAAGTACTCATATTTCAGCCAATGCACATTACACATGTGGGATAAATATAGCCTTTAGTTAACTTTTGCATAAGCGGCCAGATGCTTTTTTAGGAGCCGAGAATAATCGGGCGTACAGAAACGGTGAAAAGCAGCAGGTGCATGCGGCATAGATTTGACACGTGCCGAAAGAAATCGCCATATTCGTGCTAAGAGAAACCTGTTTATGTTAAGACTGATCTGGAAAGAACGGGAAAAAAGGGGGGAGAGGGAGACGAGGCAAAGAAAAGGAAAGATGCAAAAAGAAGAAGCAGATGAAGGAGAAGAAGGAGAAAGAGGAATAAAATAGAAGTATATGAAGAAGAATATAAAGAAGTAGAAAAAGAACACGAAGAAAGAAGAATGATACTGAAATCGGCACATCGAGTATGCTGAAGATGACTGCAATATATTTATTACGACAACGACGACGATAATGATGATGACGATCATAACCTTGATACACGTCAGAATTTACGTAACGTACTTTGATTTCGAGGAGCCTTTTCGAGCTCTTCCAGTCCAGCTGGGACTACGGTGCGAACATGGGGAAATTGCATGAATTGTCCCTTCCACATGTTTGACTTCATAACTTGTCGGATTTATTTGCTCAGACCAGCACGCCGCTTGATCTATGACATATGAATTATATTGTAATGAGTTGTATAATGTATCCCGTTTTTATTATTATTTTTTTTTACTTATGTGGATATCTCTGTACTTTCATGTACATTGTGCATTATAATGTTATTGATTATGTTGCGATGGAGAAAGATAAAAATGATCTTGAACTTGAACTTGACCATAGGCAATGAGCGCGTGTCTTTTCGTATACTTCATTGCCATATCGAATGACGTTTTACATAAATCATGTTCAAGAACATAATAACAAATGTTATCATAACAATCACCACCTCTTTGGACATTCTGCAGATCCCTTCGTCAAACTCCAGTTAATTAGTGGACAGAAGGTGGTTAAAACAAAGAAGACGTCGACGAAGAAAAACACTCTCGACCCCGTGTTCAACGAGACTTTCAGCTTCCACGTCAACCCGTCATCACTCGGTGACGTAAGCCTACTGATCTCCGTCTGGGACTACAACACGAAGAGCCGGGACTATTTTACGGGGCAAATCATCATGGGCACGATAGCTTCAGGTCAGATGAAAGAAATATCGTGTTTTTTTTCCCTAGAAGTCAGTCGCTTCTCATCATAGCTGAATTTAAGATGGAGAATGACGTTCAGACCTGGCTTTTAGAGCAAGCCCAAATAAACAAACATACATCGTATTAGACTGAATCGAACATGTCCGTTGCAGAAAATGATATAGGCTGTGAATTACTGGCCATTTCATGACAGATGGCCTTTGGGATTATAGTCGATGTACTTTTTTTATTCAAATTCATGAGTTTCAATCGCTGTGCTTTCATTTTTTTTTCATGAGTGATGTTTTCGGCAATAAGTAATAAACAGAGCTGTTGTAGCTGTGCCACAGAAGTTATTCAAACCGGACGCATTTGAGAATGAAGACTGTTTGAAGACTAATTAACGAAAATCTAATTTGAGTAATGCTAAGAAAACAAATAATGAAGCAGTTGCATTCTCCATGTGATCGTTTGATATTATACACTCTCATCACTTTGCTTATTGTAGAGAAGGTGAATACAATCATTGTCCCACTACGCGCATTCAGATGCAACAGGAAGCAATAATTGTCACGTTTAAAAAAAAAATCGGCCGAGTTTGAATAATGATAACAATTCCAAGTTACTTGTACAGTATATTATGCTATCTATGTTTTGTGACAAACCTGTTGACCTTTGTTAACGCTTGCACTGTTTCAAACTTAAGAAAGTACATGTATATGATTTGGTATTTACCCACGTTGCCTGATGAATTATTAATTTGGCGGACATAACACGTATCCACGTCTGGGGGTCATTGACCCCAGTATCGAAACCTGATTAAAACTTTTACAAAGTTTTGTGATCGTTATCTTATTCTACCAAATCTACAACGGACCGTACGTATTTTAAATCAAATATGCCAGTTATAGAATTCATGTAAAGGGAATTTCAGCAGTCTGTTCTACTATGTTGTCCTTTTTATCTATCTCTCCATGTTTGGATAGAAATGCCAGAGACGTATCAAAATCTACGGAAAGTACTCTCACCATGAACTCTTGCTAATTATTGATTCTTTCTTTCCCTCTCTCTCTCTCTCTCTCTCTTTCTTTCTTTCTTCTTCTTCTTCTTCTTCTTCTTCTTCTCTCTATAGCTATCTTTCCCAGTTTGCCTGGCACTATATGAATGAAGATAATGTGATTTATTTTCATTCAGGCAGTAAAATATATGTAATTTCAAATCGGTTGAAAACGCTAAATTGATTATTTTTCCGCATGCCTTGTCTCTTCACTCTAGGTCACAGCGAGGTCACTCACTGGCAACGCATGCGCAGTTCACAACGTACCCCTGTGGCGCAATGGCACACACTGCGCACGCGTGAAGACTGTGAGAAAGTTTTACCTCACGCCATGTTGGTCTCGTAATTTAGGCCAGACAAGTGGAGGCAGAGAATGGAGCTCGCCACAGAGTGGATTGTACTTACATGGGAGAAATCATATCAGCAACAACAACCTAAAAATCACGATTTTTATCTTTCCTCTGGGTGAATTCAGACTCATTCCCAGACGCTCTATGAATTCCAACTCTACCAAGTCTGCCGATGCTCCACAAACAAATAATTCAAACACATTGCCAACGTCGAGTCGTTAAAGCACAAGAAACGTGAAGATTTCGATATACCTTTGATACGTCACATTTTATCCATGTTAGTCAAAACAACATGTTTTCGTGTCAAATTGAAATGACTTTGTATCTATTGTGACATGTTGGACCACTTTACATCAGTTAACTAAATCACTTCTTTGTATTCCGACTTTGATATCAAATTATTGAACTCTACAACGTGAGTGTATACACACTGGAGGTAGCCCAATTTTGGGAGCTCTTTGAGATATCACTGAACATCATTTTAACATTTTATTTGATATCAAATAGTGTCATATACTAGGTCATGAGAAATGAAAATACAGCGTATTCTTCCAATGTCCTCCTATCCTGCTTTCTTGGAGTATGAGAGGTGAAGTCTGTAGTCTGCACCAAAAGAAGAGTAAATTATGAAACAAAAAAATTGTTCATCACTATGAATGTTTCATGTTGTTTGGCAAATCGTCTTTGAAATCTACCATTAGTCCTCGTATTTCATGACCTCCATGTTGACTTGCAACTGAGGGCTACTGCCTTTGCAGAGTTATGGTGTATGGAGAAGGTGATCTCTGAATAGTCAGGACGGAATACACTGTGCTTCATGCCTCGGCGATCTTCTATCAGTACTGCGAAAACAGCGCCTCCACAAAATGGAGGCAACACAATTATACTGACACATGTTGTGATATGCCATGTAGAAGGGAGTGCATTATAATGGTGGTATCTTCTATCTGACATATCAAGATGTCCAAAATGCGAGTGCAGGTGTTTGGTAGCATCGAAGTCATTGATATTGTTGTGGCTCGTTTGAATATTGTTTGGTTTGTTGGGTTGTTTTTTTTTTTTGGGGGGGGGGGAATGAAACTTAAAAATGACAAAGGAGAACATGACTCGATTAAAAGAGAATAATAATTTTCCCACACAAAAAAAAAAATCATAATTATCAAAGAAAGACAGACAAACTAAATAAGATTTCAAAAATTATTGTTTTATCATGAAGGTACCACAAAATGGGGATGGATTTTCTATATCCGCATACACGTGCATAGAATTGCTGTTTTCCGTCAGGTTAGCCTGGATAGCAAGTGGAGACATTTTTGTGAATCGTATTTCATTGAAAGATTGTTTACAAAATCTGATATTGTTTCTTGGTGTGCACGTGTGTGTTGTGTGCTTTATACACGAGCGCTCTCGCTCATAACGTGCGTGAATGTGTAAAAGTACATGTACTTGTACCGGTATGTTCGTATATTGTGTGCGAATGCATGCGTTCATGTGCGTGTGTGCGTGTGTGTGTACGTGTGTGCTTGTTATCCGTATGAACGTGTGGGGGTGGAAAAAGAAACCCTACATATTTGTCGGTGGTAGGAGAAGACCAACTAATGTGGACAGGTGATAGCCTAACATTCATAGCATAATGGAAATGTTGTGGTTGCCGATGTCTTTAAAAATATCAAAACGTTTCGCGCTTCACAACAGGAATGACGTCTAATGAATGAAAGAGGAGGAATTCAAGGAGCATTAACATTTCTCGTTGCAATGCCAGGGGGCAACGTGAGATCAAACTGGGAAAATATACAATTTCTTTTCCTAAATACAAAAACAACCTCGACAGGCCGGAGGGTATTACTCAAACAATTGTGTTCCCGTTGTTGTCGTGTTAGTGTTTGTATTATTGACATGTGGAAATACCGTGCCACTGAGGGCATTAGTTTGTTATTTCCATTAGCGTAATGAGGAGACAGTGTGTATTGAGGCATTTCTATTACTAGACGACAGGAATTATTGTGCATTGACACCTTGATTTCGTTATTGGTGTACGTAACTACGTTGCTCCTTTACTTAACGAGTTCCAATCACCTTCACATATTTCTACAATGGGGGGGGGGGTTGTTTTGTTTTTGTTTTTGTTTTTGTTTTGTTTTTTTTTAGTCGGGTCGTGCAAGTTTTCAACATTGTCTGCAGTGTTTGGTAAACAAAAGGAAATTGATTTGTGAAGATTGAGTCGTATAAAATGACAATCTGCTTGTTTTATATTTTGAGAGAAAGAGATAGAGAGAGGGGGAGAGGGCAAGAGAAATGTAATGGGCATTGCTGTTCGCTATTATTATTAATTGTTGCTGTGTCTTCACAGTTTGTCGAAAGGCTGTTCTTTCCTGTGTTGTGATGTGCTGTCCTGACTTGTTTGTATACGAGAGGATAAGCCATGAATCTTTTACTGACTCCGTAGATTTATATTCTCAGTGACTGAATACGAATGTCTGCATCACGCGTTTTGTTTCCACCTTTTTGCGCCAAAAACAAACAAACCAACCCACGACAAACACAATTATGACGAATGACGTAAATCTAAAATGTAAACAATTCAAATATAACTTCGTTCTTGTTTCGTTGCTTGCATCGTTTTCATATGGTATGGATATCATTGCTCTGTAATTGCCGTGGCAACAACGCGACCTTTCTAAAACCAAAAGGGCGCATAAAACGTCCTCTCTCAAATTTTATACTTCATGTTGAGACAGACTTCCGATTGTGATGCAATTAAATCCATGATACAGATACATGTATAAATATGAACGAATAAATAAATGAATAAATAAATAAACACGTAGATAAATAAATCATTATTTCGACATTCTCATGTCTGATAAAAAAAAAGAAATAATCGTACCAAGTGCATAGCATGTATAATGGTTTGTATGGATTATAAAAACATACATCCATACATACATGCATACGTACATACATACATACATACATACACACATACATAGATACATACATAAACCTCCGTCTACTACAGATTATACCTCTATACGTACCGATAGCTGGGCAGGGAAAACTCTCCACCTTACCGCACTGTCCTGGATGTTCGGGAAACAGCTACGACTACGTACGGTTAATTCCAGTATCAATTCCATACATCCTCAGGGGATAAGATAGTTCCGTGGCATATTTACGTTTCAAACCGGCCTTTAGGGTCCGGTTGATCCCGCTTCCAAAGGTTACGTCAATCCTTGTTATTCTCGTTTGCTGGACTAAGAACTACATTAATGCATGTTATAACACAGCAGCTGTAGCGGACCTAAAAGAGCATTTGTTTTTCCGAATGTTAAAATTTTTTGATATGGCGTGATTTCATGTGCCTGGTATTGCATTTAAACATATTCCTAAGACGAACAAACTCGATGTAAAATTGAAACTGCAATCTTCATTCAATTTTGTTTTTCTTTTGTGAGTTTTAATTATCCTGCAAAATGAATGCTGTAACACTCCTTCAGTTGCTTTGAATGAGTATCGGTTTTACTTCGACGGAGCTGTTCAATGTCTACAACGTTTTGTAATATTGTAAATAATTCGTGAAACTACGGAGGTTTTAGGGATTGATTCCAACAGTCGTCAGTACTTCTTGTTAAAACGTTTTCTCTACATAATTATATCTATCTCTTTGAATCCCCTTCGTTCTCTCCATATCTATCTATCTATCTATCTATCTGTCTATCTATCTCCTTCTATACCTTGTAGTGTATGTTTGCTGTACCCCTTCATCAATATGTATCTCTCAGTCTATTATTGTCTACATGCGTATCTTCCATCTCTCTATCTGTCCGCTCTCAATCCTTTCACAAGTCTACCTATCTCTCACCATTTATATTGCTATCTTCATATCTACGTCTGATAGGTCAGTTTGATCTCTCCATCTTGTATATCCCTTCTTCATCAGTGATGAGTATGTTTGGAAATCATAACTGGCCCGTGTATAACACGTCGCAATGGGGCAGAACAGGGTTTTATTCTCAATTTGGGTTAATACAGACCAAACAGGTTCGACATCTGCTGAAACTGTTCGATTGTTTTAGTATGCATAGTTGCATCATCATCGGTAGACACCATTCCACAGACAAGCGTCGTACTGCCAGCATCCATACCTCTTATATTGCTTTGTGTATGATTATGCACTCAGATGTTGTACGTTTATCTATGCACATTCGGAGGGGTCATCTCATGCACCTCCCAGCAGCACAACCTACCGCCCAGTGCGTCAGTCCAACGCGTTGCTTTACTGCACAAACTCTAGGCCGTAGGTTGCGATGCATTTGCACGTACTTGCCAATACGCTTTTGATCGTAAAGCCAGAGCTCTCGAGGCCGGCCTGTAGTTATTGTCATGTCGACACCCTTCATTATTTCAACGTAGAATGTGCGAAAACAACAATAAATATTTTTCGTGTGACAATACTTCACTTGCATTCATTTTCATATTGTTTATGATGAAATCAATCGTCTATTATGTACAGAAAAAAAATGGTTTATTATTGGATATACCGAATCTGTTTGAGTACGTTGATACGTTGTCGACTCGCAATAAACTATTGGTGTTTCAAAGTTTTAATATGGTTTTATTAAATGTTATGTACACTAGATTGTAGGTAAGTGAACAATCAAATAAACTAAAACAATTTCATAAAAAGATGTGTGTTTGGGCTGTTGATTGCATGACGGTTGTTCGTAATTTTTTCAAGGAATAACATTACATGATGCATGGCCGGCGGAACCGTGGGGGCCCATGGGGGCTCGGGCCCCCACACTTTTTGTGCACCATACAAAGGAATACATAAGGTGTCATCACTTTGGGCACCACACTTTTTTTTAAACCCGGAAGTACGTAAGTGGCACTAAATAGAAATACATAGAGATCTTGGAGTCTGAGCGCGGTAAGGTTATGTTTTCCCACTGTGGACTTTTTTTTTTTTTTTTTTTTTTTGCTTGTCAGCTTAAGATAGAAGGAGAGAAATGAGCTGAGGACCTTTTTTTTTTTTTTTTTTTGCTTGTTAGCTCATGCAACCCGGAAGTGGGCCCTCACACTTTTGAAAATGATCCCCCGGCCCTAGCATACAGCACATTAACAAGAGACTACATAAGCACGAAAAGCGTAACATAACCGAATGCAACTAATAAAGCATGATAAATCGTCACAAGTTACTTACTTCTTGATAGTTCATTTAGGTACTCATCAAGAGCAAACAGATGTTGAATATTTCAGTGTTTAAAAAAAAAAGCGTTGTATTATCTGATACAATACACATAAGATGTTCGAAAATCATTACGACAGATCGTGTTTTTTTTTTTTTTTCCGGCACTTTCTTTGCACGCATAAACACAAACTTGACATATTAGATATTATATAAAATTTGTTTATCAGCACAATATATATATATATATACATTTTAGTACTTAGTGTATCAAAGCACATATGAAATACATAAAATTTCATTAAAAAAATTAAAGTCACTGCATAAACAGACATATCCATTTCTATCAACTTCAGATATTCAAAGATAATAAAAAGTTTTGGTACCTCAAAAGTGTCCTTGAATTTCCTTGTCTTAGTTTGTGTTTCAGGTTAAAGTACCTTTCATATAACTAACACTGTGAGACTTACTCGCCCCAAAATGCTCTCATGTCTTAGTAATCATGCAATTAACTGCGATCAGCAGCCCCATATACGCATAGCGACCAGCAGTCCCATACGCATAGCGTAATCGGGCTTCGCATTGTAGCATTCAGGATCATGACAGATTTAGTATCGCAGGTAAATTAATGTCAACTTAAAATCCCATAAATTCTTCAATTTGAAGACTTACCAATTAACTTGAAGTATTGGAAACAGGCTTCGGGCAACGTTTGGTTCTGCCTATAGTCCCTTTCTGTTCGAATTGATGACTGAATGTGACTCGGTCGACAGGACCTTAGGAGAGCTACATACAGTACACTGAATACTACAACCAGTTCATGCGAACACATCACACGCACACAAATTTCAAATCCATGAACGGATAAGATGTTTATGTGCGCATGCGCTGGCCATGGTATCCAGTGTATGTAGCTCTCCCAAGGTCCTCTCGACCGAGTCACATTCAGTCATCAATTCGAACAGAAAGGGACTATTGGCAGAACCAAACGTTGTTCGAAGCCTGTTTTCAATACTTCAACTTAATTGGTAAGTCTTCAAATCGAAGAAATTTTTGAATTTTAAGTTGACATTTACCCGCGATACTAATTCTGTCATGATCCTGAATGCTACAATGCGAAGCCCCATTACGCTATGCGTATGGGGCTGCTGGTCGCAGTTAGCTATGCGTACAATGGGCTGCACGCTGCTGGTCGCAGTCAGTGGTTTCGTACAATATTTATCGACGCTGGACAGCGTCGGCTCTGGTACGAAACCATTATTGCATGATTACTAAGACATGAGAGCACTTTGGGGCGAGTAATTCTCACAGACAACGTACTTTAACCTGAAACACAAACCAAGACAAGGAAATTCAGGGAAGCTTTTGAGGTACCAAAACTTTTTATTATCTTTAAAATTGAATCTGTTAAAAATAAAGCAAACAACGAAAATACGTAATAATTATGATAATTTGTATATCTTCAAAAACATCTATTGTTATGTAGATTAGTGTAGTATCATAAGAAAGACATCATTTTTCAAACTTTTCATACATTATGTTGCGTTGATCTACTTAATCATATCTACTTAATACAATGTTCGGTGTTTCTAACCTCCTAAGCATGATAGAGCATCCAATCAAAAGCCAAGTTATGAAATTGGTCGGCATTTGTAGCTGCTATGATATAACTCCACTGACGAACTCGCAACTTTTGCACAGTGGACAAAAGGAGGAGTTTTTTTTTTCTTCTTTTTTTTTAGAGCTGTGTACGAAACACTATGGAGGGATTATCAGACTGTCCTGAAGCTTGTCGAGAACTGATGGTTTATTCATGTATCATTCAAAGTATCAATGTCACTAATGACCTACTTTTCGTGATACCAGCTCTTTCATGCCTGAAAAGAACAACGCCAAAGTCAGACTAAAGAAAATGGTTTTATCAACACTACCGAAAGTTAATTATAATAATCATTGATTACATGCTCACTAGTTTCAGAGGTTGACGGAAGAAGGGTTGAAGAATAAAATAACCGTGTTGTTGCATAATGATGTTGTATGTATTGTGTGCTTGTCTGTCTGTTTGTATGTGGGCTGTATCTGAATGAAGGGAAAACATTGACGGAAGAAGGAATCTTGGCTTTATCCATATTAACCTAGTAAATATCACATGAAACACTTGGTAATGTTGCTAATCCGTAGCTGCATTTATAATGATAACGGTTTTTTCCTCATTATATACAAATAAATTGTATCTAAACACACACACACATATATACACACACACAAACAGACACACACACACACACACACACACGCACAATGATTCAATTTCCTCCTTATATATCGCCAGCACTGATTATGATCCGAAATCCCCAGAATAATTCCTCGAATGCAGCACCAACGCCAAGTTAACATAGATTATTGTCGTCAAAAATACATAACATCTCTTCTGCAAATAAATCTTTCAAGAACTGATAATTCGGCAAACAGTGGTTGTAAAGGGAGGGGGAAGAACTGGAGCACAAAACGAGGAGAAGAAAAAAAAAAAGACACGTTCATTAAACGGAGTTTTATCGATCGATGGAGGCACCACTGCGAGCAGCGACGATCTGAGTCGTCGTGCGGCCGGCGTTGGCCCCCCATAAGATTGTGCAAAGGAAAAGGGTCGATATTGCAGAGACCGTGTGTCGATTGGGTTTGCGCTCCCCGGAATAATATATCCACTAAATGGGACTATTGGAGAGAAAGGGGAAAAAGCTTGAAGCTGAAGTTTGTTGCCTACATGACGTGTTACACATATTACATGCATGTCTTGTCTTCTTTCCTATTTCTTTTCTTTTTTCTCTCTCCCCTCCCCCCCCCCCGTCTCTCTCTGTTTCATACCCTTTTTATCTTCTCTCCCATTCTCTCCCATTCTCTCTCATATTTCTCCAAATCTCTCTCTCTCTCTCTTGCCCTGGTTTTATATTTGTTTTTGTTATTTGACTAATAATGTATGCATCTTAACTGGTCTCTTTCTATCTACCTATCTAAATCCACTTTTATTCATATACCCCCCCCCCCGTTTTTTATATACATGTGTACCTAATTTTATCGATTTTATCACCCTCCTTATCTCATTAGTGTGGTACCTATACATAAGTCTTTTCCACTCACTTCAAATAATCAAAATGAAAAGTAGATAGGTATAAATACTGATTATAATAATGATGATAATGACCATAGCTTTGATAATGATGATGTCATGGCTTGATGATGACATTATTTAATGATGATATAAAATAAATATATATTAAGAGAAAGAGTCTTTGGGTAATTACGGTGAGTGCGCAAGGAATTGTAATCTGGGACGATTTGACAAATAGAGCCTCTTTATCCTCGACGTTTCTTTTACCCCACCATCCTCCTCCCCCCCCCCCCTCCATTCGATGTTCGAAAATGAGAGGAGGAAATGTCACATCCGTATTACCATGTTTATCAAAAGTGGTATCTTATCCGTTGTTTTGTAAGGGATCTCAGTGAATTTCAAACAGAATGAAGGAAGAATTTGAATGCAAAACAAGTTACCTACATTTTTGTCGATTTGAGGTGTTTGCGATTAAAGCTGCTAAAAAAAATTGAAACGTAAAAGAAAATACGTGATCTTTTATCATAATTTTCAAGAATATGCCTTGTTATGTTTTAATTCAATACTGAGGTATAACTGGAAATGTTTTATTTTGCTCTATATGGTAATGGATTTTAAATTGTATTAAAATGGCACTAAACCAGTTTTGCGATTAAGCTCTTCGAACACTTCACTTGACTGCTCACGTATTTACAACAGAGACCCAGTTGAAACCATTGAATATTGTTATTACACACTGAGGCTTTCTTACAAGAGTTTAGTGAAAGGGACATTCCAGACGATTTATATAATTTTACATTATGTAGTATATACATTGACAGTGCACGTACATATAGATTTGCGGAATGTATTATTTATCTACTTGAGCAGACAAACCAATTTCCTGAAAAACAAAACAAGTGATTACACTAAACGAGGATGAAGACATATTGAATAGAGGCTAACATATTCCAGTATGTAGCAATTTCATACCACTTGCCTAACAAGTTCACTTGTATGGAATAATTTGCATGCTCTCTTCTTTTGTTCTGCTTCCATTAACACCCAATCATCCATTCTTTTGTGAAGCTGCTGTGTCATCATCCTTGGTCTTATTCCCCATCCCAATCACTATGAATTCTTCAGTTCTGTACCCAGAATAACCAATTTATATAATTACGTTCAAACTCAAAAATCTGATAATCATCCGGAGGTATCCTTTTGATTACTGCATAAGCTGCCTTAACTCCAGATGCAATCCCAGAGCCAAATATTGATGCATATGCGAAAAAGACTAATGACGTACAAGATATTAATCCCACAGTGAACAGGTCACCTCCATGGTGAGAAGAGTTACAAAATGGTCATTGGAAATGTTGGCCTAGATCGAAAAAAAAAAAAACTTGTTCGGTAATAATAACTGTGCGATTTAGCGATCAATTGATAATTGCAACGTAATACTGATCAAATTTTAATATAGTACAATGTTTAATCCCAACGCACATGAAACACGCACTCCATTCTAAACGTGTGAAAGGTCACCATCATCATCTCTTTTGATTAGAATCGAGAGTACTATTTTCATTTCACAATGTTAATTTGGAATGCTTCGAAGTATTCTGGGCCCTGTTTTATGAAGAGTTAAATTGATTACATGTGTATGGTTGATTTCAATTGTAAGTCTATGGCAGCCTGTGTGGTAAGGAAATTTGAAATCGATTTTATCTTTTGATAAAACGGGGCCCTGGTGTAGCAGAAAAGTTATACGCAGTGCCATCTGAAGATGAACATTCATTGAAGCTGTGAGTAATTATCCACCCCCTTTACGATACACATTACGTATATAATTAAAAAAAAAAAATACAGCAGTAAAGTGGAACAAGTAGCAGTTCACAAGACATTGTCAGCAAAGATTGAAACACGACATCCGACACGCTGGAAACATAATATACAGGAAAAGCATTACGATAGATAACACACAACTAAAAACTTTACCATCTTTTTTTTTTCTACAACCGATATCAACTATAAACTGAAAAGAGACACCCAGCAGAGCTGGGTCCGTTTTCCGTTTGTATCGAGCGCTGAAGAGATTTAGCAGTAGTCTCAAAGGGGTCGAATTTTGTGAGAACTATTTTGGCGTAACCCACATCTTGTAAGAAAATGTTTCCCATGTTTACGCACGTGCGTTAATTTGCGCTAATTTGAGGCCCCCGTTGTAAAACATCCCTGTAAAACACTTCCCAATTATTCTGTCGGGCATATTGGTAAATGATCGGGCTGAAATACTTGGGGGAAAACGGGAAAATTGCTTGGGGTTGTCATGGCGATGATGACGTCGTTGAGGTAAATTGTGTCCCTAAGGGGTGATGAGAACAGAACTGGGGAGGGAGGGAAGGACGGACGGAGTGGGGGGGGGGGGGGGGACTGTATACCAGCATTCAGAAAACCATCTTATGCCCACCATTAGAAGGGGGGAAATGTGGGAATTTCAGCGAGAGAAATTATTTTCAGATCCGGTTTCGGTTGCCATGGCAATGGGCTACGGAGAAGAGATCAGACGAGCTGTTCGGTCAGCCGGATGTGAAGCGAGATGAATGGAAGCTGATTGAAAGAGACAAAGCAGCGCAAGATGCAAAAAAGACCAGATTTCTGGCGATCGCTGTACTCTCCGTACATGACAAGACATCGTTGTGTCTTTCTGTACATGTCGTGCACAAGAATAGTGGAAAACGCCATATGCCTTGCAAACTCTGAATATAATTAACCTATACCAATGCCAAGTCTTATCTATTTTATTCTCAAATTATTTTTTTTTTGTAACTTCATGGCTTACCCACGGAATTAAAACACATTTAGAGCATTTCAACAAACTGATCATTGCAGTACTGATAGTCTAAAGACATGATAATTATGTCACCTAATCTTCTCATGCACAATGGCATAGGATGAAAAATAATCATTTTCGATCAGGCGGTTTGAAAAATCGTTAATGTCGTAAGTATTTCATCTGAATAAAAAGAATCGCGGACATTAAGACGTATTAACATTAAGATGTATTCATAATGTGGTCTTTTAGAAATAGATCAATACATTCAGTTATTCTAAAGAAATCACCGGTGCTCCTACAATTCATTCATATTGAATGATAGAATGAAGACATAATAGGTCAAAATCATTCACCTCGTGTTTCTGTTTACCACTGTACATGTTCATGCACGTGTGCTCTGCAAATATCACAGTCGATAAAAGATGTGAACAAGACATACGTGCATATAAGACATACAGGCATGGACATTACGTACGTCCGTCCAGCGTCCAGTGCATGTTCCATTGCAGTTGCCAACCATTTTTCTGTTTTTAAATCGCCACTAGAGGGCGACAAGTATCCAAGAGCAAGTGTCATGGTAGCATTCTTGACTGCAATGCTCTACGAATCAGTGCTATTGCTACCATGGACCTACCACACATGGACATACATCGCTCGTTTATTGATTCAAACACCCGTTTCTATGAAAAGCGTCACAATAACATTTTAAAGGTGCTTTCCTGCTTTGATCTCATCGTGCATCACCGACAGCCAGCCTGGAGTAAAAACAAGACGGCGCTTTGAGATATCTAAAAACTGACATGCGCAGAAGATAATAATTCTCTTAAATCAAGAAAATGCACATACAGTTGTAGTACACATTGGGAAATTATTGCTCAGTTAAGTTCATTTGCGAAATGCACGTACTTTATGAGAGAAAGCAAGTATTTCGGCAGGTTGGTTGTAATTTGTAATCTAATTTTTCCCATTTTTCGCACATTGTTTGAGAGTAAATATGGACAGTAATGGTAGATGACATGTATGTCTTACCATTAAGCAACGTTACATGCGCGTCCACAAGCGTCCACTTCAGTAATTACTAATTGTGTGACACGAAATTTGTCATGATTTGAGGTTTGCTGCTCCCCATCATTGTCGATTTTTCCAAAAGCAGTTAAGTCTGAAAAGGCATCTCAGCGAAATAAAACCGAAATGAGGGAAACGGTTCTTTTTTCAGTGACGATGAACGATTACACAATGATCATTGTCCAAACATCTGAATGTACTCATCAAGATGCACATAATCAAGTGGCGGCGATGCAGGTCGGGTCAAAGAAATACCACCGTTCATAGTCCATGTGTGTAGTAGGTCCATGATTGCTAACTTCTATTTTTTTTTCTGGCACACTGGTGAATTGTATGAGCTATAGTACGCCCACGTACGTTGAATGGCACTACCTCGTCGAATTATTGCACCAAGCTTTGCAAAATCTAACATTCCTATGAGTAATCAAAACAAGACATTCGTATAAAATCATAAGAGGCTCTGCAGCATGATTTTTTTCTTTCTATTCTGTATTAAAATCCGTAAACTATTTGCTTCTCCACTTTTTACACAAGTCAAATTAGACACACACAAAAAAACCACACACAAAACAAAACAAAACACGCTTTTGACTTCGCATTCGAATAGACTTGTGACGACAGGATCAAAACCTCTCACATTCTATTCACTGAAAGGCCGGTTATTTGTTTATGAAACGAGGAAAATTAGAAGTTTATACCGTAAGTATCAAAATGTTTCCTTTGAGATTTATATGCAAAAGCAGCGAAATTATAATTATCACTCCTGCTGTATCTGACCGTATGGTAGTCTTATACACGGACATTATATGTGTGTGTGTGTGTGTGTGTGTGTGTGTGTGTGTGTGTGTGTGTGTGTGTGTGTGTGTGTGTGTGTGTGTGTGTGTGTGTGTGTGTATGCTTTATACCTATACCATCCATATAGCTATTGCAAACATACATACTTGAATATGCAGATTAGTATGCAAGTGTGCACAAAACACACACAAATGTGAATGTGTGAATATGTTTACGCAATTTCAGTTCTATTTGTTATATAATATATGCCATTTATTTTATCTTGCAACACACTGGCTTGTTAATGTGGTGCCACACGTCAACAACACTATCCAGTGACTGCGTATAGGCGAAAAAATATTACTTGCGCCCTCAATGCTGACGAACTTGAAATGTCTTTGAAGACGAGTGTAGAGTATCGATAAATGTTTTCCTAAATTTTCCTTACTCTGTCTTGCTGTTTTATTTCAGGACATCACGGGGTGGGGTTGTTTGTTATTTAAGTTTGTTGCTTTTTAGTGAATCTGTTGTAATGTGAAAATGGACACGAGCGTATGCACATATTTCAAGTTTCAATTTCTATTTTAAATTATTGTCGTAATCATTTCTCTATGAAAAATATACTTGGACGTAAAATTGAAGTACAATAAGCATACAGCATATAACCAGGTTATTAACCATGACCAATTCCGCCAAATCTACATCTAAATGAAAATCCAAGAGGACTATAAAGGAACCTACTCAAAACTGGTTTGTTAGTCGTAGGTCTCGGTAGAGATTGTATGTGTAGAAATAGATACGGAGGACGGCTGCAACTTGGGACAAAACTAAAGAATAGAAAATGACAATGTGTATTCGGGGGCATACTAGATATTTCTCAAATGATTGTATAAGAGACCAAGATAATCAAATTCACATTTTACTATGATAGCATCATTGAAACGATGATTTTCCTGAGGTATACCGATATGGAGATTGAAGCATTCGAGAAATATGATGAGGGTGCTCAGAACAACGAGGAAGACATTCATCTGGGGAAAGAAATTATGTTCATCAGTTGATAAGCACTTGTCTCCTCCCTCCCTCCCTTTCTCCCTATCTCCCCCCCCCCCCAACCCCTCTCAGTATATAGATATGATTACAAACAAGCAACAACAAAAAAAAAAAAAAAAAAGGAGGAGACGCTGCATGGTTGCATATCAATTAAGGCTGACTGAAACGCTGCACGCTGTGTGTGGGACTGAGGCAGCAGTAGCCCGTGGAGGCAAGGCATCGACCATGGCGATCTCCAAACTAAAGTCATTCGCGGCTACGATCAACCTACCACATCACACTGACATGACAGAAAGAGGGCATGGTGTCTGAAAATGTTACAAGGCAGTTGATATGCCTATAGTGACAGTGAAGTCATGCATAAACGAGTATAATCAAACTACATCATGTCTATCCAACTCACAATAAAAAGCATAGTCCACTATACCATGTAGTATATAATACATTGTAGTTGTACACTGTTGAATGATAATAACGTGCATTCTTCAAAGGACTTTAAAAAAATAATAAGTATAAAAAAATACAGTCAAATTAGGTGTCTGTTCCTCGCAGATTAAATCCACCAAGGATTACCCTGTACACAATTAGTGCTTCAAATTTTAGTCGTATTTAGTTGTTGTTGTTTTTCGTCATTAACCTAGTTTGCTTGTACTTTTGATCAAACCATGCAATAGACTGAATAAAATCGTCATTCTCCAGAACCTTTACAAAGCACAGAAAGACTGTCACATACACACAGACATTTCAGATGAAACAACGCCAATTAACCACAGACGCCACACGAACATTATTCATTCCAACCTCTAGTAGCCGTATACACAAACTTCTCCAAACCACATGCGCCCAACATATTGCCTGCTATAGCACCACAAATCAGTAAGCATATTAAAAGTGCCAAATTACACGAATGTTTTTACTTGGATACGCAAAAACTGTCTAATACACATACCGGCACATACGGTCAATGTTAATTCAGCCTTGTATTCAACATTGTCAAGATATACATATACACAAACACATACACACGCACACACACACTCACACACACACACACACACACACACACACCCACACACACACACACACACACACACCAGACGCCGCCAAACCATAGCCACTATGAACACCGTCAAATCACACACTTCTCCTACCACAAACACTTCAAAACCATGAACACCCACACACACAAACACCCCCAAACTGAATATACCCGTCCTTATAAGCAACACGGACATCTTATGGACACCACTCAACACGAATCAAATTAATCAATACCTCCTTGTGATTTCAATTTAGTCCATTGTTTTCCCTATGAAACCCCTCAAAGGTTGATGAATACAATAAATCAACCATCGATATCAGCTGAAAAGACAAAATCTATTTTTTCTCTCTTCTTTTGAACTCGTTCTTTCCTGTGTGTATCCATTTCTTCCTTTCCAATTTTTGAATTTCTCTATCTCTCTTTCTTCTCTGCTATCCTTCGTCTTGTTGTTGTTGTTGTTGTTGTTTTTTGTTTTTTTTAATCCTTCTCTCATTTCTTCTCATAATGCGCATCGGTGGCAATAAACAGCTCCCCAATCACGTGTCACAAACAATAACGTGATCGCGACAAACTTGCCTGTAACAGGATGTTTGATGTGACAAGGAGAAGGAATACCTACAAACCATGGGGTGCCTGTGTAAAAGAGAAAAGAAACCAAATGCTTTACAGAAATAAAATGAAACAAAACAAACGCTGGCATGACTGGGGCAACAAATCAAATCGGGGAAGCGGTAAACGAGGAAGGATTTTAGACATCGCTCCGGCGAGAGTAATCAGGTAATTCCCTCCGCTTGCATGAAAGAACGAAGGAAAACGCGCGAGACCGTTTATAATACATGTAATAGGAACTCCGCGAAGAAAGGGAAGGGGGGGGGGGGAATCCACATTGTTTTCTTCTGCATATGATGCCTACTGAGCAATGAGTTGGGAAAATTGGTTTCGATGAAGCAGGTTTGTTTGTTTGTCTTTTTCAATAAGAATCGATATATGGTTTATAGCTTATGAGACCAAGTTTTAAGAGGAAAAGCTCTCCCTAAAAAAAAAAAAAAAAAAAAAAAAAAAAAAAAAAAAAAAAAAAAAAAAACTTTGTCGCCAGTAGTCAAACTCCCCTGTTACCACATTCCTATTATTCGTACATACATTCGTACAAATAATTGCCTTTTTAACGAATAATGCGAATTCCACTTGATTATGTCTGACCGAAGCACGTTGATTAAGCTTAACGTTATAGCCGACGGCAGAACGCCTTAAAGTCATAAAGACGGAACGACTTTAAGTCATCTCTGCTTGTTACGATTTATTTATCCTTGAGGAAACGAGTATTTCAACTTTCATAAATGTAGGGGAAAATTATAAATAAAAAAGACTTTCCTGAAAATGCGACAGCTTTAACAGACACAAGTTTGAAGAGAGATCGTTTGATATGGTTTGGCTGTCGTGTAGAGAACATTATAGCTTACATATTTTGAATGTCAGACAGTTTGAGAGACAGTGAAAGGGAGATGAATTATGCACCCATAAAGACTTGAAATAAACATCCTTGCGACATGTTGGTGAATAAAATCAATGATTACAGAAAGAATGTGAGAGAGAGATATTGTAGCATTCGAAAGGTTGCTATTACTTCTCATTAATTTCATTTTTGTTATGCAAAAGAGAGGAAGAGAGCGAGGGGGAGACTCTCGAAACACATACCCTCGAGCGTACCTAATTTACTATACTCCATTACCTCTCTCTTCTCCACTGATCTTGCGCTGTTCGATATATCTCTTCAAGTAATTTGGTTATTATTGCTCTGTCCATGATATTATATTCATGCATTGTTGGTACGTTGTAATTCAATTAGAATGAGTTTGGATACATTGCGTGTTCGAGGTGTGTTGTGGAGAATCTCTTGTTATCGTCCTGGAGCACCCGCTTTTGTGTCGTGCTGATGACAATCAGTAAATCATACCACTATTTTGAATAATGGATTTGCCTGCAGCCCATTCCGACTTTATCCATGTATCACATCACGGCTTTGACGTCAAGCGAACGAATAAATCCGGCTGTAAGATCCTTACACCCACACTCCACCTGATGTCTGTGTCTGAATAATTGTAAACAAAGACGAGTGTATGGTTCATTTCCTGATTCTCTGACTCATCAGTCTAGCAAGCAATGTTTCTATATGTGGCTTCATGATTTCGTCTCTTTCTCTACATTATACAAAATAGTGAAATGTACTCCTTTTTGTTTCTGCTTTATAAAAATTCACTCTTCCTCCTCATTTTATCTTTTTCTTACTGGATGCGATTTTCGTGGAAAGTTATATTAGAAGTATAAAGCGACTACGTATACCTTCTCAGACATCAAACCGGCTGCAAAGCATTTAATCCTTCGTGTTGTTTTTAAACCAAATCTAATTCACTTTCGTATTTAACTACTTGCGCATCTCTCTTCTTTATTCTTCTCCCTCTGCCGGCCCCACCCCGAGATCCAGAAATACTGTTTTCGTTAAGTTCTTCTCTTTCTGTCCATCTAATCATCTTTATACCTCCTTCTTTGTATCATTGTCCCTCCTCTAACATTCCATACTCTTCACATTTTTTTTCCTTATTGATATCTTTCCTTCACTCTGTTGAGCTCCATAATCATTTCGCATTTCTTTTCTTACTTGCGAAACATAATCATCGTCTAGATCCTGATGGTTAACCACCCAGGAGATGGTAATAAACAGGGGGAATTAAGGAGAGGATGTGGATGGGGTGGGGTGGAGTGAGTGGTTGAGAGGGACGAGTTAATCAGGTGCGAGAGAGTCCATAATGATGGATGGACGTTTTAAGTCATTCTCGCTCTGATGACTGGAGTGGAACAACTTGATCGATGTGATATATGAGGGAATAGCAGCGAGTGATTTCAACCGCGGAAGCCTCTGTGTCGGGAACATTAAATGGAGAATGATTTCGTTCGCACATGACTGTGCACAGCAATCTTTTTATGGATATTAAAGTGATTAAATGCGCACTGATGTATTACTTTGCACGGCTGGCACGATACGCAAGAATGTGTGCATGTGTGCATGTTACACCAACGCTTGATGATGTTAAAGTCACAATAATGTGACCAGAAAAAAAAAAAAAGAGGGACTATTGTACTATATTGATTCAAACTGTTGGGAATACACTTTCTTTCAATAGGTTAAAATGACAAACTTTGTCACAAAGGTATGTATTTATGTATGCACATGGACGTGTTCTCTTGGATTCATGAATACTGATGTATTCATAATAATATATTATAATATATATTATATATATATCTATATATACACAAATATGCATTTTTCGATCACTGAACACACTTTGTTACGTTAACATGTCCCCATACCCTCGTAGGGGAAACAGCTCGTTCTGCAATCCTTGATGCTGTCAATACCGGGGAATGTGTAAACGAGACACATAAGTAATTGTTGTGAGCTCATATACATTCGTTTGTAAATCGTAATATCGAATCTCCTGCTTTTCTTTAAGTTCATCTTTGAGGTTTTCTCCACCCTCTCCTTCTCCATTTTCTCCTTCATCTTTTCGTATCATCCTTCTTCTTCTTCTCCTCGACGGTTACATCTAATCGACACAGCTTCCGCTACCATGTATAGCTCTTGCTGTCGACTACATTAGTATGCGTGACGCATCTTGCGTGCGTGCGCGCGGGGGTATACCCCAAATCCTCATATACGTACTCCGCAGGAAAGGAGGAAAACAAACCGAGCAGTTGGAACATGCGGCAAAAAGGAAGCGTGAATCGCTAGCCATGCGGCGCCCTGGAGGATGCTCCAGCCAGTGTCTCATCCGGCAGAGCGCTCACGCATGCGGCAGAAATTGGCCGACACTTGGCGACGTTTTACTGGCAGTGAGAAACTGCGTTCCTTCGCTGTCTACCACTGAGCTGCACTTACACGAGGGCGACTTTTACAGAATGTGATCTATCATAAGGTGACTGATAATGTTATTGCCATGTCACCGGAAAAGCTCAAATGCTTCTCGTCTTGATTTCTTGAAAAGACTTTGCTTGGCTGATTCAAGAGGGGTGATCTTCATGAGACATTTTCTATAACCATTTTTTTTTTCTGACGAATTGCTGCTTTTAATGGATGGAAGTGGAAGAATTTCAACGGTCAGCTTTCAGGACGAACTTCAAAACTCTCGGGTGATCTGACAGCCTCGTATACTGTCATGTGATACCCCAAGGCAATAAGCTCCAAATGCGGTATATACCGGTGTGTGGTGCCATTTAGGCAACTGTATTGAGGAGAGAGATCTAGCAGAGGGATCCTATTTGGAAAGCAAATAACTTCACGCCTGGTGTGAAAGGAGAGACACGAAGAAAGACAGGACGAGAGATTTTGACGCGATGGAATGAAATGGGTAGTTAAAGGATGATTAACTTTTAATGGATCTCGGCTATTTTAAGACGCAGGAGTCGAGGCAAGAATCGAACAAGCGGGCACACGGCATTCATTCCTCATACCGTCGAGGATGACACTGCAATGCACCAAAGATTTGTTTCTCGTGCGTCTCGACCACATCTCCGAGTTGTTCCCTTGTAATAACTAGATCGTTCATGAAATTTGTTTTCCTTCCGTGTATTGTGGCACTGCTGTATAAATGGAATAATCCCATCTTAAGGCTAAGGGTATTCAACGGCATGATCAAAAGGAAAATATCATCAAAGCGTTTTGAGATGTTTGCATCTTTCATCGAATTCTTACGGAGTGTTAAATATCTCAAAGAGCCAACAAACAGTATCACATCAGTGTTTTGATTTCAACGGGGCTGCTTAAATGCTACAGCTGAAAATCGGAATTTAAGTAAGTAATGCGTGCATTCTCCCGACTCTGCTGACTTTCATTGTGTAGTCACTAGCTCTTCAAAAAATGGCTCAATTAGAGTGTTGATATACCAAGACAGCACTATGATGGCGTGTTTGTTGCACGGGATGATAGTAATGCTGAAGAGCCTGCCACATATTTTTTTGTTGATTCTAAACTGAAGCTAATGTTATCAGTCTAAAGATATTCGAATGAAACGTCTGGTGGCTTCTGCCGAAATTACTGTGGAGGATAAAGACAAACAGAAGCCAGGGAAATTTTGATAATGAAAAAGAGTGTATATAGTACGCATGAATAGTGGTCGTGCTACGTAGAGACATGGTTTAAAAGCGATACAATCGAGAGCCAGTCGCAAGTGGGGAGTCTGTTCTACTTCTATGATTTCCAGGTGAAGTGGTTTCGTAACCACTCTTGGTACAGATGTCGCTCATGGACACGATGGCACAGCGGAAGTTAAGTGAGAGCACAGGAGGTTCAGGGGGTCAAGACTCTGCAACAGCAGTGTCCCCGTTTCCGGGAACCCAGCGTTACACACCCATAGGGGTGCTTAAAGAAGGCAATTATGGCAAGATAGAATTGATCGTGGATAAGCGTACAGGGGTTCGCTACGCGTTGAAACAAGTCAAGAAAGACTCGATTAAGTTCAAGGAATTCAATCGCGAGACCACACTAAGCTGCGAGTTGTCTGTTCACGCAGCAATTGTCGCGACACTTCCGGATACCTTTGAATCTAGTGACGCATACATGATGTTGCAGGAATACGCGCCATACGGAGATCTCTTGGAGGCCATTCCACCTCAGAAAGGACTAGATGAAATCAGGGCCAAGTCCTGCCTTGCCCAGGTTGCAGCCGCTCTATCGTTTTTACATTCCAAGCGCCTTGTTCACGGAGACGTTAAGCCCGAGAACGTCCTCCTCTTTGACAAAGATCTCACTGTCGCGAAGCTTTCCGATTTTGGCCGCACGCGCCGACGCGGGTCGTTGGTTCGTAAAAATGCAAGATCGATTCCCTATTCACCGCCCGAAGTCTGTCAGGCATTGGAGAATGAGAGTTTTGCAGTAGAACCCAGCCAAGATTCATGGCACTTTGGAGTGATGCTGTTCTGCGTGCTCACGGGGATGTTTCCATGGGAACAAGCCGACCAGACCAGAAGTTCGTGCTTTGAGGAATTTGTGCGATGGCAGAAACGAAAGATAACCATTGCCCCTCCTGCCTGGCGCAACTTCACACCCAAACTCCTAAAACTTTGCCGGAAGCTCTTAGAACCGAAAGCCGAACGCAGGGGATCAGTGTCTCAAATCCACAAGTACGTCGCGGATCCTTGGCTGAAGCGTCCTACAGACTCTTCGCCTCCTAGCCGGGCTGGGACCGGGGCGGCAGCGGCAAAGAGGTCCTCGCTGGGCCAGAACCAGGACTCAAACTTGAAAGAACAAGCTGGCGAGAATGGGAGCAACGACAGCAATAACAACAGGACGTGCATGGACGAGCTGAGAGACAAGCTGGAGGCGCATGGTGTGGTGACCAGGACAGACAAAGACCAGCGGAAGCAGCGAACAGCGGATTGGGTTCGCGATGCGTGTGTGAATCATACCGAAAAACCCTCGTAGCACGACGGCATGTCGGAATTCTTCATACACCCCAGCATAGCAGCGAAAATTGAAAGACCATGCATAAACAAGATTATGCATGCGAACCAAAATTTGGTAAAAACCTCATCTCTAACTTTGCCCTCCCCCCCCCCCAACCATTATGCTAATTACAGCTAAAAGGAGAGTACTCGTGTACTACAAAATCGCCAAGAGATATGTCCGCCATGTTCTTGTTGTTTAATACATAATTTTAAACATTTTGCCATCAATTATCACTATCATGTGCACAAAGTACATGGCTCGTGATAAACGTTCATTAATTGAATGTAATGTATTATTTGCTCTTTTAAAGATTTTGCCCTATCACAGCTCATTTATCTATTAAAGCAAGACAAACGCCATAAAAGTAAGCGTTACGAAAGATAAAATATACCAATAATACTATCCCAGATAATGTTGACGAAGCCAACACAACGTAGGACTCAAAATTATTTCGGTCTGTTTCTTCGACACAAAAATCTGTGTAATCTTGGTATACGATCATGATAGTCTGTAAAAGATCGTATGTAGTTTTTAACAGCATTGATTGCATCAGCCGCGGATCATGATTGTCTATGTCCACAAGAGCTGACTCACCCTTGTTTCAACTCAAGTTTATTCACCGGTACCAACATGGAGACTTTTGTTTTAAGAATGAAAGCGGTCGGGATATATGCAGATGGTCTGTACTTTTTGTCTGTTTCAGTAGGAAATTTTCTGCTCTTTCATGTCTTTTGTCCAATGCACGGCATTTCTACAAATTAAGCAATGCGATTCATCATCCGTAGAGAGTTGTTGTTATTCACATTGATGATGCGCTGACCATTGATGCCACAGCATTTAATCATTGTCGACCAGTGACTCTCTCAGAAATCGTTATAGTTATCTCTAGTCAGGGCATGAAGATGTGCGTCAGAGAATATATTTTCATCGAATATAACAGAAAAAAAAATTGTTCAGCAGGGAGAAAATCAAGTTCAGGAAAAATAACACAAACATCAACTATCAACTTTCTCACAGCTGCGACCCGTTGAACATTTAGATAGACATTGTGATACAAGTTGTACCAATGTACCGTTATGTTGTCAGCCTGAGATGTAGACGTCCAGGTCTAGACATTTAACGTAATCGACTCATGGACATGTGAATTTTGTACAGCAATCGACCAAATATTAGATCACTAATTCTTTTTACTCGGGATATAACATTCAAAACCTTTATAAGATGAGTATGAAAGAAACAAAAACAAGATTTTGAGTATTTGTCTTTTATTGAGTTGAATGTTATGGCATGTTCCAAGAAGTCATCGCCTGTTTTGCATTTTAGTAAGTTCATATGCTTACAGTTACATGTATATTCACAGGTCTCTCTATGTATACAAAAATGATGTTAATACACGTACATGTAATTATGATAGACAGATGGGTATAGATAGATAGATTTTAAGGTCAATGAGTACTAACATCGTATTTTTAACCGTAGTCAGACGTTACTTTGGTTATGAAGGGGAAGGGTAAAAAATCTATCTCCTGATGCTAAACTAGAGAGAAAGTACTTTTTTTTTCTTGGTCTAAGTGGAATTGCTGAAAATACGAACCTCCTCCACAAGATAGCATATGTGAAATACAACACACAGACGATGTCTTTGGCGGAGCGAACGTTTAAGGAATGCGAGGTGTTAGCTTGGTTTCGTCAAACGTTAAAACGGAAATTGCTCACGTAAATTGACCGTCACAGCCATTTCGACACCCAATGACGACCTTTTTTTTTTTCTCTCTCTTTCGTTTGGGTGTCGGCGATTGGTGAGTTATTTGCCTAGGCTTGTTGTGTGTCCGTCTTCCGTCCATACTTTTGTGTTCTTCCTGACTGACATGTATATAGCCTCGACGCAAGGCGATTTGTCTTATTGCTCGTACCAATGATGTCAAAACGTAGTATGTGTTATTCGTAGTGTGGTGCATTACTGGCAAATTTGATATATCCCAGCAATATCTCACGCTTTGGTGAACTTCCTGGAGAATTTTGTCTATGCATGTGTCTGCGTGCGCATACGTGAATGTCCCATTTCTACAAAATGCTATACAGATTGGTAAATTTTTTATTGGGTCTTTGCAAGAGGGCTGGCTATATTCCCCTGACTGTGTAGAAAATTTGCATCACTGTGCAATGGTCTTGGGATAGCTGGGGGCTTGTTGTCTGTTTCATACCGTATCTGTAATTTGGAAACTATAGACGATGAATCATTTTAATAATTTAAAAGTGTAAAATATGACTATTTATTTAAGTCTCATCTGCAATAGTGGGATTAATATTTTGCATCTAAATTTAATTTCGTATAAATAATCAATACACGAATATAACGAAGTTATAATAATTATAATGTAAGTAGACATTCAGAGGATTGAAACAAAAAGAGGTGATGTTACTTTTACTTGGCAAGGTTTAATTTTTTTGTTCACTTCAAGTATTGCTGTACGTCACAGACATCCTGTTTCATGAATGTTTGCACCTCATTACGTCACAAATGAACAAACGCTTAACGTATAGCAATCAAATAATGAAATAAACGGAGTTTATAATTTTCATTATCTATTATCTTCAAGAAATTTGAAGACTGGTTGGACTCATTTTTTTTTATATATATCCGATAGAATCTTGTTAAAGAAGGACAGACGTGTATCAGAGAAGTACAGTCTCATTGTAGGAAATTATAGTACACCGGTATTACTGTTAAGGTATACTGCACATACTGCACAATGTGTGTGCAGTCTGAACTTGCTTATCGGTTAAGTCTGAATGGGCTCTGATCTGGATATGCGACGGTATCCTCAAACGCATCCAGTGCGTGACCAGAAACCGATGCACGCTGGGAACGCAAATGGCAACCGACATTTTCACCTTTTTTTAATGCCCATGGGAGAATGTGATTATCGAGCGAGTTTTGAGAGAGAGATTGTGAAGTGGAAAAGGTAGAAGCTGCAATTACCTGCAGGTTAGCAGCTGTTTCTGAATGACGGACTTTCCAGATAACGAGGTGGGATTATGTTCCTGTCCACGTCCATTCTTACAAGTAATGTGCAGATCGTGCAATATACATGTAATTACATAGTGTCTTCCGAGCGATCGCGTAATTTATGTATGTCACACAGAAATAATGTCCCAGCAAGAGATCGTACATGTTAAATGTTAGAATAATATCAAGAAGACATAAATGTTTCTACGTACTGCTGAATAAAGATGTAGATTTTATGTATCTTGATTTCTCAAATTATGTGATTCATATTATTTCTTACATATGTATATATATATATATGTATATATATATATTATATATTATATACCTATATATATATATATATTATGTATATACATATATATATATATATAATATATATAATATATATATTATATATGAAATACAGTGCGTATAAAAAAGGTAATCCAACTTCAATTGGTTACTATTTCATACTGTCTTGTCAACTATGGAGAGTGCAATCTTAGTTGGGAGAAAATGATATCTAATCGTGGTAACAAATGTCATGCATGGCTTAGCACATTAACTTTAAAGAAAACAGTGACAAGTTGCACTTTTTCCAAGTTTTAGTGTAATATTGAACGAAAATTGAATGTCTCATTGAAACGGTTGTGATCTGTCATAGAATAAAAAGTGGTTAATTAACAGGTCAGGATGCACAACTGCAGGTCTGATTTGGGGGTTTCCTCTACCCTTTTACGGTTTACAACCTTCAACATGGCCACATGTCCGATAACTTGGTCACTCCCACAAAGGCCAACCCACACAATCCATTTTCTCTTCATGGTCTGTCCGCTGCGAGCTATGTCACGTATTGAATAGGAAGAGAGAAAAATGGTCTGTATTGGTTGGCCTTTTGGGAGTGACCAAGTTATCCGACGGGTGTCCGTATTTAAGGGTATGGACCATAAAAAGTTAGAGGAAACCCTAAACACAGATCTGCAGTTTTGCAGGCTAGTCTGTTTATTTGACCACTTTCATTGACAGATCTCATTCATTTCAATGAGAAATTCAACGTTGCTTCATGATAACAGTCAAACTTGGAAAAAGTTTAACTCGTCATTGTTGTAGTGACATTAAGTGTGCTCAGCCATGCATGACATTTTGTGAACTCAATTAGGTAACAATAGAAAGCAGAAGAGTTCTCCTTTCCTCACAACCACTATTGCACTCTCCGTAGTTGACAATATGTGAAAAAGTACCCATAGCTCTCTAAAGTTGGATTACTTTTTTTATACGCATTGTACGCCACGCACATACACACACACACACACACAAACATATCATGCGTATGTTATATTTGTGCGTGTATGTGTGCTAAAGATGCTTGTGTGTGCGCGCGCGTGTGTGTGTGTGTGTGTGCGTGTTTGTGTGTGTGTACATATATAATTCATACACAATATGCAAAGATCTTAATATGCACATGAGTGTGTATTAATGCTTCTGTGGAGTGGTGAGGAATGCTTTAAAATCTACTTTCACTACTTCTGGCATAAAAGGAGAGCACATTTTAAGGGCAATTCAATTAAATGTAAAAATCCAATGTAATTATATTTGTTTTATCGTGTATTGAGTAATTGTGGTATATTTTCACGCCTAAACCTAATAAAAAGATTCAAAAACTTTTGAGATCCAATCAACTTCCGTCCTGTCCCAGCCCCAATGCCCTCCCCCCCCCCCCCCCCATGCACCTGTACCTCTGCAGGTTGTAGATTTCTCCCAGGGTTGTGACGTCACGCTTTCAAGCTTTGATTTTACGTCAATTTTTTCAAACCCATCAATCATTTAGCAATAGAAAATACAATTTGCATTTGATCACTGATTTTGGCAAGCCCGTTTTATGTTATATCATGACGTCAACAGATTGTATCCTGAGTTTCATCATATCATGAATATGTATTTTCTTTGTAAAACTTTGTTAATAAGAAGTCACAGAAACCAATAAATAAAATGAAATGAACAAATCTAAGTAGCAGACGGAATAAACTTCACCAACAAATAAAAATATTGAAGCGTTTCACTGATATAGTAATACATCTTATGATTGAGTTCATAGTTCCACTCTCTTTTACAGGAAAAAAAAAAGAACATGAAATTGAGCATTGAAGGCAATTGTGTGAGTTATTGATGCCTAAAAAGCTTTTAAGGCGAGTTCTGATGCATTCTTAAACCTGATATTTAGAATCACGTTCGGGGTCAAAGTGTTATCATGTCCAACACAATCAGCAGATGTATATACCCGGAAGTCTTGATCACGTTGTTATGCTCTCCTGTATGAGTAAAAGGCGTCACCAAACCTATCACCGCGAAAGGGAAATCTTCGAATGATCGTTCGTGGCAGGGATTATGCTTATTGGAGTGACATTCTCTTCAACTACCGAGGGACACGTATATGGATGATGATGCACGCAAGAAATTGCATGTATACCCTTTAAGTAATTACTCGTACCGTCTACTTTCAGCAAACATCGTGCGATCGTACGGTTCGTATGTTGAGAGGTTAAGGCAGTGGATGGTAAATACGTCGTGACCTTTGACCTTATCAATGTCTAATTCGTTTGGATGTAATATCAGATGGAAGGAAGTATCCCCGTCTTCTGCCTGTGAAGTGGAAGCAACGGCCTCATTTATTTACCACATTGATGTGCAGATCGCGTCCGTCAATGCACGTCCTCTGCAGCAACGTGCGGCTTCCCTTAACTTCAGTCCAAACGCGAGACATTTTTCTTTCTTTCGTTCGTTCGTTCGTTCTATTTTTTTTCCTTCTTTCTTTCTCTTCTTCTTTGACGAGGCAGTGATGGTCCAAATGTAAATGTACAATTTATTTACGACTGCACGGACGTCAAAGTATTAATTCATTTCCACTTTCCTTGTCATATTTTTCGAGTACGGGTTGAAAATAGACGACAGAGTCAGGATCGAAACCAGTCCTCCACACCAACTGTTGTTTTTCTTTCTCTTTCTTCTTCATTATAATGCATAGGAGAAGAGGAAGGAGTAATTTATCTTCCCTTCTATCTCAAGAAGGCAGAAGCATTATGATCCGCTGAATGACACAAGCCAGATCAAAAACATCATATCAATTTGATGTACATTGATTAAAAATGGCGAAAACAGGCAACTTCTTTCAAGGTCAAAGAAAGAAATAGATAACTCGATAAGCTTTCATGGAATTCAGGATACACTGAAAGAGTAAAGTTCGTCTGTTGACGTGTGATATGGTTGACAACATCCCAGATATCAAAAGAACATCTATTTATTAAATTCACGCGGGCAAATGTGTGAGTCTCGAAGGAAAACAATTTTCTTTGTAAAGTGATCTGACCTTGGAAGATGCCTAATGACGTCGTCTTGCTGACGTTGTTGTTGCCATAGACAGCATAAGGATCTTATTTCGTTATCAAGGTTTCCGTCAAGTTGCTCTTTGCAAATACATATAACGAACAAACCAATAATAAATTTACATCAAATATACTCCACAGCAAGTTTTATACAGTTCGACTCACACAGTATTACTAAATTTCGCCTTATCATTTTGTCTGAGATATTGGATTTAAAGAAAAAAACGGTCATGACGAAAAAAAAGTAGATGCCGGTTTCCGGCTTTTAAGCCAAAAACCCTGGTCATCCTCGCCTACCCCAATCACCGCAAAACTATAGGTTCTTTGAGTATAACCATGATTTCATCAGAGGGACAGGCGTGCGAACTCAACCGTTGACGAATAACAACAGACGTATCAGGCGGTGAAGCCAGGTTGATGTGGGGCTCTAAAACTCCGGGCTGAACAGACAAACTTTGTCTGATTAATAACGCCAGGTCCACCGGGAGAAGAAGCGTCCGTCAAAACAGAGCCAGCTCCCACATTCATGATGAAGAGCTCAATATACACAAATCATGTCTCATTCTCATACCGCATCCCTTTCCCGTCCTCATGGCAGAGGAGAATTATTCTATCTAGTCCCTGATCAACGCTTAGCTCAGCACCTTCTCTGTGAAATAAGAACTTGTCACACACACACACACACACACACACACACACACAAACAAACACAGAATATTACCCTGTACATGTATTGAGAAAATGTAGACATCGGAGAGGGACTGTTGTAACCGATATGTACTACATCTTTCTCTAAAGCCTCATGCTCTTTGCATACTTTGCTTTTAGTGCCCTACGTCCTTCAGAAAAAAAGTCAGTGAGGACAGGTGAACTCCTTGTACAAGTTGTGATCTATAAATCTAAATCTAAATTCCTGAACAAACGCACATTACTGCAGCATTTGATCACCTCCTCTGTAAGCTTTCAGGTATATGAAGAAAGAAAAAAGTTACGCAAGAACTTTGAGACTGAAGTCACAGGGTCCATCCCCTTTTACTGTCATTAAAACACACTGGAAATAAAACATTTCAGTGTGTAGTGTAGTAAACATACATTCAACACTGACGCGTGCCACGAACTCTCCACCTGTCTTATCAAGATATGAAAGTAGTGCAGGCGGTCCTCAAGCGGGAAAGGCACAAGGTGGATATGTGCGGTCCCTCGAAGCGATTTTATCGCTGTATCTGTTTTCACGACCTCTTTGTCGACTCCTCCACTACGGGAGGTCTACGCCGAATTCTCGTTGTTTTCGCGATGACGTTGTTTCCAACAATCTCCCTGTCAGCGCTCAGTTCCTGCATCTCTTGCAGATTCTCAGCGACGAGAGCGTCAGCTCATCAATAAATGCATAAAGGCTACGGAGGAGGCACGCCAGGAGAACTTCATCACGTATCAGATATCGCAGAGGAGGAAAAAAAAAAGTAGTCTTGCTCCGAGCTATGGGAAAGCCATCCTATTGTCATACGGTGTGTACAATGATGCAGCAGCGTTTTATCCACGCACACCAGATGATCCTTACATCAGCTGTTTGTTTTCTTCCCACAACACAGTTTGTAATAGGAGGTCTTCATTTCTTTAAACAAGAACAAAAAGTTAATTGTGTTTTCTGTGTTTTCGGCGACACAAAAACAAGGGTTGTTTATTCATTCATCCCATATACAGTATTCTTACAATGTATTTGGCTATCAAAAACAGAACCGCAATAACAATTTAATACAAAATTACACTTTAGGTTAGGAAGGGAGAACTGCTGCATTAAAAGTCACGTCGATTGTATACCTGATTTGCCGTGCCGATCAATGAAATCATAATTACTGATATTAGGTGATATCGCTTAATTTTCACAATTATTTCATGACATCATTGTTAAATGTGACCCCAGAAATTCGATGACTGGTTTGAGTGTCATTATTTTGTCAGTCCGTCTGTGTCTCAGTATTTTACCTGAGGTTTTCTGACAATGCCTTTCCCCTTTTATGTGCTCATTCGATCCTGCATCCCAGCGGGGCTTGCTCCCATTCAGGTCTCGTCTTTACAATACTCCCTATCCTCGATCTTATTAGGTGCTAATCGAATCTCTCACTTACCGGCAAGATGCAATTCCCACCCCATCTCCATTCTGTCTCCCCTCCCCCAGTCTTCCCCCCCCCCCCCGTCTGTCTCTCGCTCATCTATCTACGTAGTTAAGCACGCATTGAAACGCATTCATAATATATATATATATATATATATATATATATATACATACATTATGTTTATATAAACATACGAATATAATATTCATATAAATATCAATGCGTACATACATGCATAATTACGCAGATACAGATACGTGTGAGAAAGAGAGTAATGTTTATTTATATGTATGCATAAATGTGTATGTAAATATACATACAATACATAATAGTAATGCGTGTGTGCGTGTATGTGTGAGTACTAGTATATACATACATAGATATATAACTATCTCCACCTCTCTTCCTCTCCATGTACAGAAACAGGTATGTGTTTCTCTCTCCCCCCCCTATACCCTGTATGTTCCCTCCCTCCCTTCCTTCCTCAACTTGTGTTTATCTTTAGCGAGGCCTAACCGTCCCACTTAGACAGGGTTTCGTCTTCGGCTGTATGGGCATTGACGTCACTATACTGTTGCCAGTTGTAATTGTGTGGGAGAGAAGGCAATTCCCGGTCGGAAATTGAAAGCGTGGATGAGGAGGCGGAGGAGGAGGAAGAAGAAGAGGAGAAAACCCTGTGACACCAAAATGGCATTCCCTGGAGACCGACATTGGGAATGTGGTGGTTTGCTTAAATATGATTAAAAAATTCATGTATAAAATAAATGAAAATATATATATAAATATATTTATATATACATGTATATATATTACATATACAAATGTATGTATGTATGTATATCATATATATATATATGTATGTATATATATTACATTTGTATACACACACACACACACATATATATATATATATATATATATGTATATATATATATGTATATATATTACATTTGTATACACAAGCACACACACACACACACACACACACACACATATATATATATATATATATATATATATATATATATGTGGGGGGGGGGGTGTAACCAGTAACCAGTACATGTATGCAGTTTTACTTGCATTAAGTTGTTGCTTTTTTTTATTCAATCACAGATTAATTATGCATTTATCTTGTCATGCTATGTTTGTTATTTCAAATATTCATCTCCCTTTTCATCCAATTCATCCAATTCATTCATCCAATTCATCCAATTATTCCTTGACATATTCGTTCATTTATTCTCTATTCTTTAATAGCAGAGACACAGCAGAGTTCGACCACTACCTCATGGAATGCAAGGCAGGAATGCGCGGAGGAATGGCCAACAGGTGTAAGGGGTTAATACATCCAGCGATCCACGGCAATCCATCAACCGAAACATAGCATGTCATGTATCGATAATGACTGCATTATGTTTCGCCATTCATAATTCACCCTAGAGAAATTCAGATAATTATTCATAATACAATCTCAGATTTTGTCCCGATATATTCATGAGGGGATAAAGATTTAATCATCAAGTGTTACACAACCAAAAGTAAAGCCCCCGTTCCACTATCACGATTTGGACCCCGATCTGTCCCGATCTAGCAGATCGGGAGAGAGCGGCAAAAGCGTACGGGGATCTGAAGCATCGTAGCAGCAGCGTGTGGAGGTCGGGGTTGGAGCGGGCATTTTTTCAGATCAGGAAGAAATTTTGAACCGGTTCAAAATTTCTTCCCGATCTCCCCGATCAAAATTGACATATCTTTAATCGTACGGCAAGCGGGGAGAGCGTAGTGACAGCGTAAACGCAGCGGGGAGAGCGTAGTGACGGCGTAAACGCAGCGGGGTAAGCGTAACAAGGTCTTTCTGAGCGTAGTAACATCGGCGCAAGAACGGGAAGTGATTTTAGCTGTAATTTTCGAAGAAGAAGAAGAAGAGATGAAGAAAAAGAAAAGAAGAAAGCAACGAAGCAGCTACCCAAAAGGCGAAGAAAGAGAGACTGCACGTGATGCTGAAAGAGGAGGAAGAGGACACAGCAGAATTTTGAAGAATATGAAATCATCTACAACTGGAGGAAGACGGACTATAAAAGCAAGGACATCAAGAAAAAGCCTTGGAAAAAATCAGCACGTCTTTGTTTATACAATGCATTGCTGCAAAAGAACCGTGAGTTGAGGAGCCTCTTCGAGGTCCACAGTATATTTCTTCGGTTCTGCATGCTAATAAGTTGACTGACTGCAGACCGACAGTCGAATCGGGGTACATCGGGGCACATCGGGCACTTTTCAGCTTTCTGAACGGGGTAACAGCGTGATAAGATTGTATAGATCGTTCAGAGCGTAGATACAGCGTGCATCGATCGGATAACATCGGCAACATCGCACTGACAGCGTAGCTACATCGTTCTAAAGCGTACCGGCAGCGGCAGAGATCGTAATGTTTCATTCCCGATCATCGTAGTAAGAGCGTAGCAAGCACTTGGTAGTCGTAACTGCAGCGTACTTAGAGCGTTCTAACATCGTACTGTGTCCAGATCGGCTCAGGTTTTACCCGATCCTTCCCGACGTGAGAAAATTGTCAAAACGTAGCGAGAACGGCATAGTGGAACGGGGGCTTAACAGTGTTATTCTTCTGGTATCAAAAAATTGCAAGATTTATCAGAATTGGTTCAATCATACTTATGCAGATATCAGTTGACAGTATACGTGTTGTGCTTGCGTTCAATCAGATGTGGCGAAATCAATCAATGTTTAATGATCAACAACAACCACACAAAAGAAAATCCACTCTCTCGCTCGCTCTTGCCAAAATCCCCACGGCCGGGTGGATGTTCACCTTGTGTAAGCTCTCTATAATGATACAAGTATTATTATTTTATATCATATATTTTAAGAAACAAAAGTCTAAAGGGGCAAACTTGTCATAGACAAAGGGGAGACACAATCTTCCACGACGTAGAACTTCTTTCTACAGTTTGATTACCGTGTCTGGTTAGTAAAAATATCAGTTTTCTTTTTTCAGTTTACCTTCTAACCAAGATATAGTTTGATCGTGATTATATCCTTTTGCAACCTCAGAAAAAACAAATTTTATGTTACTGAATGTATTCTTCAAGAGAACTGACGTATACTTAAAGTTCGAGAAGGACGGAGCATCTTTGTCTAACATGACTCGTATGTACTCTCTACAACTCTAGTATTGAAGGTAGATGGGCAACAATGATTACACTGCGTATACTATGAAGTATACCATGTACAGTGATGTAGCATTGTTCTGTTTAGTTCTATGCATTATGCATCAGACAGTCGACAGAGTGCTTTAGATCTCAGGACCGGTAAGCCTAAAAATAAATAAGATGACCCGTCGGACATTCGCCAGACCGATCAACTCTCCGTTATGGCAATTAGGTTAGAACGGCTCGCCGAGATGGCATGTTGCGCTTCTGGAACGCTGACGAAGGCGTTCACGCTTCGCCTCGCCGCTGGATAACAGATATCATCATAGCGAAGTTCAACAGCTAGGCGTGTGTATCAGGAATCGTCGTAAGTGAATAACACTTTTGATCACCGTGTATATACCATCTGGAAAGAATAACATAGCAAACCCCTCCATCTCTTGACAAGCGAACGACGAATGCCGTCTGATAATCCCATTGCCCACGGGAAATTAGTAAATTTTGTCCAAAGTTATTTGTAATTGTTGAATCTATACGACAGGGCGCGGATGTCGTGCACTCTTCTGGGGATGGAACGCAACTTTTATGGTAATCCTAATGTCTGTTGAGAATGAGAAGGGCGTTAAGTTGCCACTAAACCCATAGTGTTCGAGACAACTTAACGCCCTTATCATTCTCAACCGACGCAGTATATTGTCGAATGAACATTTGACACTTAACAACCTAAGCTAGCAAGATAAATGGAATGAAACAGGGGGTATGAGGTAATCACAGGAGATGAAGTGTTAGTCCTTTCGAGGAATCCTGATAAAGATATAAATTTAAACAGCTATTTATTTCAATTCAGGCATCGCTGATGTCAGCGTCGTCTATGTTTATATACGTTAGTCGATGGTAGCCTGGTCCCGTTAACCACAATCACAGCTTGGCGGAATTTACAGGATGAGAGACCGCAGAAAAAAAAGAGAGAGAGCGGTCACAGAACGTTAGTCATCCGTCAGAGCAACATAAACAGGACCATTCGCAGAATGCTCCTCATCAATATCAACCTTCCCTTCTTGTTACTCTCTGGCGAAAACACGCCTGACCCTGCCTAACGGCGGGCCCAGTCGGGAAGCTGCATTCCTTCGCCCGTAATGATCTCGTCGTCATCACAAGATATCTATATAACGATATACGATATATGCACTATCGTTGACCGACGATACTCACTCGTCATGGTCGTCTGCTCTGTATAGTCTCGCGCTTTACAGTCTATAGTGGTCAAACTCGTGCACTCTTGGGTATAACAATATCGCACTCACTGAAATACTTTGAGGAGACAAAAAGTGATGAGACTTTGGATTAAGGTGTCAAAAATGTTAATTATGATTTAGACGCGCAGTATTACATCAACATCATGGACATAGAATAACAATAAGCCGAGAAGGTATAAGGCTTTGATATGATATTGTTTGAAAATGCTCGAATGCCATGGAATTTTACCCTTAAAGCATACTAACATCAGTTTACATCTACCAACAATTCACTCTCTAGGGCTTGTGTGAGAAACGACTTCTGTAATCCCGAGGTCTCTTTTAGCTGCCATGAGAGAAAAGAAAACTGTTGTTTGGTTGATACGAAATCCCCTCCTCCCCTCCATCCTTCTGAGTGAAGCATATACACCTGTATGTTATTACTTTGGCGTGATTCCAGATCGGAGTGAGTGGTGGCAGATAATGATTACATGCCATGCCAATGACAATTTTAGTAGTGGCCTTGAAAGGGTTAAAGAAACTGCCAATGGCATCACACTTATCATAGAACACATTACATCATGCCAATGTGTCAGATTATAATTAGTTTATAATCTGTTTTTAATTTGCATCATTAATAGAACCATCTTGTCAATGTTAGCATCATGACAAGTTGCTGTTATGTCAATCATCTTGGCAAACCTTTCACAATCCGGCTGAACTGTCAGTGTTTCTGCAACAAGAATAACAACAGTGTGGATTCTTAGATAGTCAAAACCGACCAAAAACTTCCCACGACTTCACGGCGCGCGGCGGTTGCCCATGAAAGGAACGTTCTTGGAGACTCAATCCATGATCATAATGTACGATGTATACCAGCGGAATGGAGCAGACAGGTTTTTCCTCGTCTTCGTTTTCACCTCCCGTCTATCTTTCTCCCTCTCCGACACCTCTTCATCCCCTCCCCTCCCCCACCCCTCTCTCGCCCTCTGTCTATACCTGTCGATAATAAGCTATCCTTCTACCTGTCGCTCTGCTGTTATCATTCTTGTCCATCCATTACATCTCCTTCATGAATGTCTCTTGGTGTTTTCCGTTCACCGTGCCTGTTCGACTTCTCTTTCTTTCTTTGCTTTGTTTTCTTTTCTGTGGGGTGTTTGTTTGTAGGCTATTCAAGAAAGATACAAATTGTAGATTTTTTTAATACTTTCACTTTACTTTCACTAAGGCTGATTACCTGACAGTTCTAAAGAGTGATAATATGTAGTACCTATTTTTTTTTTTTTTTGTAAAGAGATTCCATGTACGTATATTTCTGCATTCTTGCCCGTCTTGATCCACACATATCAAACAGAACTAATGTTTCATGAACAACATGTTTTATCGACAAAAGAATGAACCCACCATAATTCATTCACCTTACAAAGGGAAAGCAGCCATAAATTTGAATAATCCATCAAATATATATATATTGCTCGCACATCCGAAGTAGAGCTAACCTCTTTGTAGTAGGTGATCTTTACGCTCGTCCCACATGGGTTTTATTTGTCGTCCCTCCTCTATGTGCATGGCGACACCGGGCTGTCATGCACAGGCCAAATCGGTCATCTATGCAAATTACGTGGCATTTGCGTGGGAAGTGAGGTGTCGGATGAAACCCATCGTTGATGAACGTGTAGCGATCTCTCGGCCTCATCTCCTGCCTAGCAGGGAGTACGAGTCATGAATTCGTCCGCAATGTGCTACCTATCTCTCCCTTTTGTGGTTTTCTGGAGAAAAAAAGTGTATTAGAGTGAGTTTTAAATGTATAACGGACGACCCAGATAGTGAATGCAGGGAATTCTGCGTATTCATTTGTGCGGAGAAATACAACGTTGAAGTGGACTTGAACATGGTGAATAACAGTCCAACAAGTGAAACGTTAGGAGGTTCATTCAAATAGGACATGCGTTCTGAAACTTATGGAATTTTAAAATCATATCTAAAAAAAAAATGGCTGAATTCATTGAAAAAAAAACATTACGCAAATCAGATTATGACGTCATCACCTGCAAAGTGTCTCTGTAAACTGCTCACTACAAAAGGGAAAATTTAATTCATGACATTAAACCACGGAATGAAATTGCCATGCTTATCAATGAGTGGTTTTATTTCAGTAAAAGTGTCATAGCAGGAAGAAGATTGTTGTGGCTGGAATGGCTTCCATATAGATTGGCACTAACTGGGCTTAACGGTGCTAACCATGATTCGTAGCAAACCCACACTCTCCATGATACACGGCATAAGAACTGAGGTTTGTGTGGTTGTTAGTGGCATAAATAAACATGTCAGGAGTATAAGTTGATAAGTTCGTTCGTTAGTTCGTTAGACCGTTCGTTCGTTAGATAGTTAGTTAGTTAGTTAGTTAGTTAGTTAGTTAGTTTACTTGCTGTTGTTGTTGCTGTATCGTTGTCTGTAGCCGAGGCGAGCGTGGAGTTATTTCATTAGTAACTGTCATTATTTAAAGTCACTGACTTTCATTCCGTGCAAGTGCTGGTCTGCGTATGCACAGGGTTACAGGAGAGTATGCTGGCCATGCGTTGTTACACCTATCAACGCTCTTTGGAAAGTTGTTAGAACAATATCCAAAATATCACTCTCTGTCGTCTAAAGAATGCATGACTTTTGGTAACGAAATCAGTTCTGGTCAACATTTTTTAATGAAATTTCAGTGTAAATCTTGAATGGC